>CAXAJV010000484.1:1800000-1977526 GCA_963969225.1 Xylocopa violacea
GAGATGTTAGGTTCTGTTAGGTTAGGTTATATTACATTATTGATGTATATAAAGGTCCCACGGAGCCGTAGAGGCCAGCAAGCCAGGAATGTTGCCAAATATTACCGCCGAAATGTTAGGTTGGGTTAGGTTAAGTTATATTACGTTCTTGATGTATATAAAGGTCCCATGGAGACTTAGAGGCCAACTCGCCGGGAATGTTGTCAACTATTACCGCCGAGAAGTTAGGTTGGGTAGGTTAGGTTATATTACGTTATTGATGTATATAAAGGTCCCACGGAGACGTAGAGGCCAACTCGCCGGGAATGTGGTCAAATATTACCGCCGATATGTTAGATTGGGTTAGGTTAGGTTATATTACGTTATTGACGTATATAAAGGTCCCACGGAGACGTAGAGGCAAACAAGCCAGAAATGTGGTCAAATATTACCGCCGAGATGTTAGATTGGGTTAGGTTAGGTTATATTACGTTATTGACGTATATAAAGGTCCCACGGAGACGTGGAGGCCAATTCGCCAGGAATGTTGTCAAATATTACCGCCGAGATGATAGGTTGGGTTAGGTTCGGTTATATTACGTTATTGATGTATAGGAAGGTCCCACGGAGACGTAGAGGCCAACGCGCCAGGAATGTTGTCAAATATTACCGCCGAGATGTTAGGTTCTGTTAGGTTAGGTTATATTACATTATTGATGTATATAAAGGTCCCACGGAGACGTAGAGTCCAGCAAGCCAGGAATGATGCCAAATATTACCGCCGAGATGTTAGGTTGGGTTAGGTTAAGTTATATTACGTTCTTGATGTATATAAAGGTCCCACGGAGCCGTAGAGGCCAACACGCCAGGAATGTTGTCAAATATTACCGCCGAGATGTTAGGTTGGGTTAGGTTAGGTTATATTACGCTATTGATGTATATAAAGGTCCCACGGAGCCGTAGAGGCCAACACGCCAGGAATGTTGTCAAATATTACCGCCGAGATGTTAGGTTCTGTTAGGTTAGGTTATATTACGTTATTGATGTATATAAAGGTCCCACGGAGCCGTAGAGGCCAACATGCCAGGAATGTTGTCAAATATTACCGCCGAGATGTTAGGTTCTGTTAGGTTAGGTTATATTACATTATTGATGTATATAAAGGTCCCACGGAGACGTAGAGGCCAACAAGCCAGGAATGTGGTCAAATATTACCGCCGAGATGATAGGTTGGGTTAGGTTAGGTTATATTACGTTATTGATGTATACAAAGGTCCCACGGAGACGTGGAGGCCAATTCGCCAGGAATGATGTCAAATATTACCGCCGAGATGATAGGTTGGGTTAGGTTCGGTTATATTACGTTATTGATGTATAGGAAGGTCCCACGGAGACGTAGAGGCCAACTCGCCAGGAATGTTGTCAAATATTACCGCCGAGATGTTAGGTTCTGTTAGGTTAGGTTATATTACATTATTGATGTATATAAAGGTCCCACGGAGCCGTAGAGGCCAGCAAGCCAGGAATGTTGCCAAATATTACCGCCGAGATGTTAGATTGGGTTAGGTTAGGTTATATTACGTTATTGACGTATATAAAGGTCCCACGGAGACGTAGAGGCAAACAAGCCAGAAATGTGGTCAAATATTACCGCCGAGATGTTAGATTGGGTTAGGTTAGGTTATATTACGTTATTGACGTATATAAAGGTCCCACGGAGACGTGGAGGCCAATTCGCCAGGAATGTTGTCAAATATTACCGCCGAGATGTTAGGTTGGGTTAGGTTAGGTTATATTACGTTATTGATGTATAGGAAGGTCCCACGGAGACGTAGAGGCCAACTCGCCAGGAATGTTGTCAAATATTAACGCCGAGGTGTTAGGTTCTGTTAGGTTAGGTTATATTACATTATTGATGTATATAAAGGTCCCACGGAGACGTAGAGGCCAGCAAGCCAGGAATGCTGCCAAATATTACCGCCGAGATGTTAGGTTGGGTTAGGTTAAGTTATATTACGTTCTTGATGTATATAAAGGTCCCATGGAGACTTAGAGGCCAACTCGCCGGGAATGTTCTCAAATATTACCGCCGAGATGTTAGGTTGGGTTAGGTTAGGTTATATTACGTTATTGATGTATATAAACGTCCCACGGAGACGTAGAGTCCAACAAGACAGGAATGTGGTCAAATATTACCGCCGAGATGTTAGATTGGGTTGGGTTAGGTTATATTACGTTATTGATGTATATAAAGGTCCCACGGAGCCGTAGAGGCCAACACGCCAGGAATGTTGTCAAATATTACCGCCGAGATGTTAGGTTCTGTTAGGTTAGGTTATATTACGTTATTGATGTATATAAAGGTCCCACGGAGACGTAGAGGCCAACAAGCCAGGAATGTGGTCAAATATTACCGCCGAGATGATAGGTTGGGTTAGGTTAGGTTATATTACGTTATTGATGTATACAAAGGTCCCACGGAGACGTGGAGGCCAATTCGCCAGGAATGTTGTCAAATATTACCGCCGAGATGATAGGTTGGGTTAGGTTCGGTTATATTACGTTATTGATGTATAGCAAGGTCCCACGGAGACGTAGAGGCCAACTCGCCAGGAATGTTGTCAAATATTACCGCCGAGATGTTAGGTTCTGTTAGGTTAGGTTATATTACATTATTGATGTATATAAAGGTCCCACGGAGACGTAGAGTCCAGCAAGCCAGGAATGTTGCCAAATATTACCGCCGAGATGTTAGGTTGGGTTAGGTTAAGTTATATTACGTTCTTGATGTATATAAAGGTCCCATGGAGACTTAGAGGCCAACTCGCCGGGAATGTTGTCAAATATTACCGCCGAGATGTTAGGTTGGGTTAGGTTAGGTTATATTACGTTATTGATGTATATAAACGTCCCACGGAGACGTAGAGGCCAGCAAGCCAGGAATGTTGCCAAATATTACCGCCGAGATGTTAGACTGGGTTAGGTAAGGTTATATTACGGTATTGATGTATATAAAGTTCCCAAGGAGACGTAGAGGCCAATTCGCCAGGAATGTTGTCAAATATTACCGCCGAGAAGTTAGGTTGGGTAGGTTATGTTATATTACGTTATTGATGTATATAAAGGGACCACGGAGCCGTAGAGGCCAACTCGCCAGGAATGTTGTCAAATATTACCGCCGAGATGTTAGGTTGGGTTAGGTTCGGCTATACTACGTTATTGATGTATAGGAAGGTCCCGCGGAGACGTAGAAGCCAACTCACCAGGAATGTGGTCAAATATTAGTGCCGAGATATTAGGTTGGGTTAGGTTAGGTTTATTACATTATTGATGTATATAAACGTCCCACGGAGACGTAGGGGCCAACAAGACAGGAATGTTGTCAAATATTACCGCCGAGATGGTAGATTGGGTTAGGTTAGGTTATATTACGGTATTGATGTATATAAAGGTCCCAGGGAGACGTAGAGGCCAATTCGCCAGGAATGTTGTCAAATATTACCGCCGAGATGTTAGGTTCTGTTAGGTTAGGTTATATTACATTATTGATGTATATAAAGGTCCCACGGAGACGTAGAGGCCAGCAAGCCAGGAATGTTGCCAAATATTACCGCCGAGATGTTAGGTTGGGTTAGGTTAAGTCATATTACGTTCTTGATGTATATAAAGGTCCCATGGAGACTTAGAGGCCAACTCGCCGGGAATGTTGTCAAATATTACCGCCGAGATGTTAGGTTGGGTTAGGTTAGGTTATATTACGCTATTGATGTATATAAAGGTCCCACGGAGACGTAGAGGCAAACAAGCCAGGAATGTGGTCAAATATTACCGCCGAGATGTTAGGTTTTGTTAGGTTAGGTTATATTACGTTATTGATGTATATAAAGGTCCCACGGAGCCGTAGAGGCCATCTCGCCAGGAATGTTGTCAAATATTACCGCCGAGATGTTAGGTTCTATTAGGTTAGGTTATATTACGTTATTAACGTATATAAACTTCCCACGGATACGTAGAGGCCAACAAGCCAGGAATGTGGTCAAATATTAAAGCCGAGATGATAGGTTGGGTTAGGTTAGGTTATATTACGTTATTGATGTATACAAAGGTCCCACGGAGACGTGGAGGCCAATTCGCCAGGAATGTTGTCAAATATTACCGCCGAGATGATAGGTTGGGTTAGGTTCGGTTATATTACGTTATTGATGTATAGGAAGGTCCCACGGAGACGTAGAGGCCAACTCGCCAGGAATGTTGTCAAATATTACCGCCGAGATGTTAGGTTCTGTTAGGTTAGGTTATATTACATTATTGATGTATATAAAGGTCCCACGGAGACGTAGAGTCCAGCAAGCCAGGAATGTTGCCAAATATTACCGCCGAGATGTTAGGTTGGGCTAGGTTAAGTTATATTACGTTCTTGATGTATATAAAGGTCCCATGGAGACTTAGAGGCCAACTCGGCGGGAATGTTGTCAAATATTACCGCCGAGATGTTAGGTTGGGTTAGGTTCGGTTATATTACGTTATTGATGTATAGGAAGGTCCCACGGAGACGTAGAGGCCAACTCGCCAGGAATGTTGTCAAATATTACCGCCGAGATGTTAGGTTCTGTTAGGTTAGGTTATATTACATTATTGATGTATATAAAGGTCCCACGGAGCCGTAGAGGCCAGCAAGCCAGGAATGTTGCCAAATATTACCGCCGAAATGTTAGGTTGGGTTAGGTTAAGTTATATTACGTTCTTGATGTATATAAAGGTCCCATGGAGACTTAGAGGCCAACTCGCCGGGAATGTTGTCAACTATTACCGCCGAGAAGTTAGGTTGGGTAGGTTAGGTTATATTACGTTATTGATGTATATAAAGGTCCCACGGAGACGTAGAGGCCAACTCGCCGGGAATGTGGTCAAATATTACCGCCGATATGTTAGATTGGGTTAGGTTAGGTTATATTACGTTATTGACGTATATAAAGGTCCCACGGAGACGTAGAGGCAAACAAGCCAGAAATGTGGTCAAATATTACCGCCGAGATGTTAGATTGGGTTAGGTTAGGTTATATTACGTTATTGACGTATATAAAGGTCCCACGGAGACGTGGAGGCCAATTCGCCAGGAATGTTGTCAAATATTACCGCCGAGATGATAGGTTGGGTTAGGTTCGGTTATATTACGTTATTGATGTATAGGAAGGTCCCACGGAGACGTAGAGGCCAACGCGCCAGGAATGTTGTCAAATATTACCGCCGAGATGTTAGGTTCTGTTAGGTTAGGTTATATTACATTATTGATGTATATAAAGGTCCCACGGAGACGTAGAGTCCAGCAAGCCAGGAATGATGCCAAATATTACCGCCGAGATGTTAGGTTGGGTTAGGTTAAGTTATATTACGTTCTTGATGTATATAAAGGTCCCATGGAGACTTAGAGGCCAACTCGGCGGGAATGTTGTCAAATATTACCGCCGAGATGTTAGGTTGGGTTAGGTTAGGTTATATTACGTTATTGATGTATATAAACGTCCCACGGAGACGTAGAAGCCAACAAGACAGGAATGTAGTCAAATATTACCGCCGAGATGTTAGATTGGGTTAGGTTAGGTTATATTACGTTATTGATGTATATAAAGGTCCCACGGAGCCGTAGAGGCCAACACGCCAGGAATGTTGTCAAATATTACCGCCGAGATGTTAGGTTGGGTTAGGTTAGGTTATATTACGCTATTGATGTATATAAAGGTCCCACGGAGCCGTAGAGGCCAACACGCCAGGAATGTTGTCAAATATTACCGCCGAGATGTTAGGTTCTGTTAGGTTAGGTTATATTACGTTATTGATGTATATAAAGGTCCCACGGAGCCGTAGAGGCCAACATGCCAGGAATGTTGTCAAATATTACCGCCGAGATGTTAGGTTCTGTTAGGTTAGGTTATATTACATTATTGATGTATATAAAGGTCCCACGGAGACGTAGAGGCCAACAAGCCAGGAATGTGGTCAAATATTACCGCCGAGATGATAGGTTGGGTTAGGTTAGGTTATATTACGTTATTGATGTATACAAAGGTCCCACGGAGACGTGGAGGCCAATTCGCCAGGAATGATGTCAAATATTACCGCCGAGATGATAGGTTGGGTTAGGTTCGGTTATATTACGTTATTGATGTATAGGAAGGTCCCACGGAGACGTAGAGGCCAACTCGCCAGGAATGTTGTCAAATATTACCGCCGAGATGTTAGGTTCTGTTAGGTTAGGTTATATTACATTATTGATGTATATAAAGGTCCCACGGAGCCGTAGAGGCCAGCAAGCCAGGAATGTTGCCAAATATTACCGCCGAGATGTTAGATTGGGTTAGGTTAGGTTATATTACGTTATTGACGTATATAAAGGTCCCACGGAGACGTAGAGGCAAACAAGCCAGAAATGTGGTCAAATATTACCGCCGAGATGTTAGATTGGGTTAGGTTAGGTTATATTACGTTATTGACGTATATAAAGGTCCCACGGAGACGTGGAGGCCAATTCGCCAGGAATGTTGTCAAATATTACCGCCGAGATGTTAGGTTGGGTTAGGTTAGGTTATATTACGTTATTGATGTATAGGAAGGTCCCACGGAGACGTAGAGGCCAACTCGCCAGGAATGTTGTCAAATATTAACGCCGAGGTGTTAGGTTCTGTTAGGTTAGGTTATATTACATTATTGATGTATATAAAGGTCCCACGGAGACGTAGAGGCCAGCAAGCCAGGAATGCTGCCAAATATTACCGCCGAGATGTTAGGTTGGGTTAGGTTAAGTTATATTACGTTCTTGATGTATATAAAGGTCCCATGGAGACTTAGAGGCCAACTCGCCGGGAATGTTCTCAAATATTACCGCCGAGATGTTAGGTTGGGTTAGGTTAGGTTATATTACGTTATTGATGTATATAAACGTCCCACGGAGACGTAGAGTCCAACAAGACAGGAATGTGGTCAAATATTACCGCCGAGATGTTAGATTGGGTTGGGTTAGGTTATATTACGTTATTGATGTATATAAAGGTCCCACGGAGCCGTAGAGGCCAACACGCCAGGAATGTTGTCAAATATTACCGCCGAGATGTTAGGTTCTGTTAGGTTAGGTTATATTACGTTATTGATGTATATAAAGGTCCCACGGAGACGTAGAGGCCAACAAGCCAGGAATGTGGTCAAATATTACCGCCGAGATGATAGGTTGGGTTAGGTTAGGTTATATTACGTTATTGATGTATACAAAGGTCCCACGGAGACGTGGAGGCCAATTCGCCAGGAATGTTGTCAAATATTACCGCCGAGATGATAGGTTGGGTTAGGTTCGGTTATATTACGTTATTGATGTATAGCAAGGTCCCACGGAGACGTAGAGGCCAACTCGCCAGGAATGTTGTCAAATATTACCGCCGAGATGTTAGGTTCTGTTAGGTTAGGTTATATTACATTATTGATGTATATAAAGGTCCCACGGAGACGTAGAGTCCAGCAAGCCAGGAATGTTGCCAAATATTACCGCCGAGATGTTAGGTTGGGTTAGGTTAAGTTATATTACGTTCTTGATGTATATAAAGGTCCCATGGAGACTTAGAGGCCAACTCGCCGGGAATGTTGTCAAATATTACCGCCGAGATGTTAGGTTGGGTTAGGTTAGGTTATATTACGTTATTGATGTATATAAACGTCCCACGGAGACGTAGAGGCCAGCAAGCCAGGAATGTTGCCAAATATTACCGCCGAGATGTTAGACTGGGTTAGGTAAGGTTATATTACGGTATTGATGTATATAAAGTTCCCAAGGAGACGTAGAGGCCAATTCGCCAGGAATGTTGTCAAATATTACCGCCGAGAAGTTAGGTTGGGTAGGTTATGTTATATTACGTTATTGATGTATATAAAGGGACCACGGAGCCGTAGAGGCCAACTCGCCAGGAATGTTGTCAAATATTACCGCCGAGATGTTAGGTTGGGTTAGGTTCGGCTATACTACGTTATTGATGTATAGGAAGGTCCCGCGGAGACGTAGAAGCCAACTCACCAGGAATGTGGTCAAATATTAGTGCCGAGATATTAGGTTGGGTTAGGTTAGGTTTATTACATTATTGATGTATATAAACGTCCCACGGAGACGTAGGGGCCAACAAGACAGGAATGTTGTCAAATATTACCGCCGAGATGGTAGATTGGGTTAGGTTAGGTTATATTACGGTATTGATGTATATAAAGGTCCCAGGGAGACGTAGAGGCCAATTCGCCAGGAATGTTGTCAAATATTACCGCCGAGATGTTAGGTTCTGTTAGGTTAGGTTATATTACATTATTGATGTATATAAAGGTCCCACGGAGACGTAGAGGCCAGCAAGCCAGGAATGTTGCCAAATATTACCGCCGAGATGTTAGGTTGGGTTAGGTTAAGTCATATTACGTTCTTGATGTATATAAAGGTCCCATGGAGACTTAGAGGCCAACTCGCCGGGAATGTTGTCAAATATTACCGCCGAGATGTTAGGTTGGGTTAGGTTAGGTTATATTACGCTATTGATGTATATAAAGGTCCCACGGAGACGTAGAGGCAAACAAGCCAGGAATGTGGTCAAATATTACCGCCGAGATGTTAGGTTTTGTTAGGTTAGGTTATATTACGTTATTGATGTATATAAAGGTCCCACGGAGCCGTAGAGGCCATCTCGCCAGGAATGTTGTCAAATATTACCGCCGAGATGTTAGGTTCTATTAGGTTAGGTTATATTACGTTATTAACGTATATAAACTTCCCACGGATACGTAGAGGCCAACAAGCCAGGAATGTGGTCAAATATTAAAGCCGAGATGATAGGTTGGGTTAGGTTAGGTTATATTACGTTATTGATGTATACAAAGGTCCCACGGAGACGTGGAGGCCAATTCGCCAGGAATGTTGTCAAATATTACCGCCGAGATGATAGGTTGGGTTAGGTTCGGTTATATTACGTTATTGATGTATAGGAAGGTCCCACGGAGACGTAGAGGCCAACTCGCCAGGAATGTTGTCAAATATTACCGCCGAGATGTTAGGTTCTGTTAGGTTAGGTTATATTACATTATTGATGTATATAAAGGTCCCACGGAGACGTAGAGTCCAGCAAGCCAGGAATGTTGCCAAATATTACCGCCGAGATGTTAGGTTGGGTTAGGTTAAGTTATATTACGTTCTTGATGTATATAAAGGTCCCATGGAGACTTAGAGGCCAACTCGGCGGGAATGTTGTCAAATATTACCGCCGAGATGTTAGGTTGGGTTAGGTTAGGTTATATTACGTTATTGATGTATATAAACGTCCCACGGAGACGTAGAGGCCAACTAGACAGGAATGTAGTCAAATATTACCGCCGAGATGTTAGATTGGGTTAGGTTAGGTTATATTACGTTATTGATGTATATAAAGGTCCCACGGAGCCGTAGAGGCCAAAACGCCAGGAATGTTGTCAAATATTACCGCCGAGATGTTAGGTTGGGTTAGGTTAGGTTATATTACGCTATTGATGTATATAAAGGTCCCACGGAGACGTAGAGGCAAACAAGCCAGGAATGTGGTCAAATATTACCGCCGAGATGTTAGGTTTTGTTAGGTTAGGTTATATTACGTTATTGATGTATATAAAGGTCCCACGGAGCCGTAGAGGCCATCTCGCCAGGAATGTTGTCAAATATTACCGCCGAGATGTTAGGTTCTGTTAGGTTAGGTTATATTACGTTATTAACGTATATAAACTTCCCACGGATACGTAGAGGCCAACAAGCCAGGAATGTGGTCAAATATTAAAGCCGAGATGATAGGTTGGGTTAGGTTAGGTTATATTACGTTATTGATGTATACAAAGGTCCCACGGAGACGTGGAGGCCAATTCGCCAGGCATGTTGTCAAATATTACCGCCGAGATGATAGGTTGGGTTAGGTTCGGTTATATTACGTTATTGATGTATAGGAAGGTCCCACGGAGACGTAGAGGCCAACTCGCCAGGAATGTTGTCAAATATTACCGCCGAGATGTTAGGTTCTGTTAGGTTAGGTTATATTACATTATTGATGTATATAAAGGTCCCACGGAGACGTAGAGTCCAGCAAGCCAGGAATGTTGCCAAATATTACCGCCGAGATGTTAGGTTGGGTTAGGTTAAGTTATATTACGTTCTTGATGTATATAAAGGTCCCATGGAGACTTAGAGGCCAACTCGGCGGGAATGTTGTCAAATATTACCGCCGAGATGTTAGATTGGGTTAGGTTAGGTTATATTACGTTATTGATGTATATAAAGGTCCCACGGAGCCGTAGAGGCCAAAACGCCAGGAATGTTGTCAAATATTACCGCCGAGATGTTAGGTTGGGTTAGGTTAGGTTATATTACGCTATTGATGTATATAAAGGTCCCACGGAGACGTAGAGGCAAACAAGCCAGGAATGTGGTCAAATATTACCGCCGAGATGTTAGGTTTTGTTAGGTTAGGTTATATTACGTTATTGATGTATATAAAGGTCCCACGGAGCCGTAGAGGCCAACATGCCAGGAATGTTGTCAAATATTACCGCCGAGATGTTAGGTTCTGTTAGGTTAGTTATATATTACATTATTGATGTATATAAAGGTCCCACGGAGACGTAGAGGCCAACAAGCCAGGAATGTGGTCAAATATTACCGCCGAGATGATAGGTTGGGTTAGGTTATGTTATATTACGTTATTGATGAATACAAAGGTCCCACGGAGACGTGGAGGCCAATTCGCGAGGAATGTTGTCAAATATTACCGCCGAGATGATAGGTTGGTTTAGGTTCGGTTATATTACGTTATTGATGTATAGGAAGGTCCCACGGAGACGTAGAGGCCAACTCGCCAGGAATGTTGTCAAATATTACCGCCGAGATGTTAGGTTCTGTTAGGTTAGGTTATATTACATTATTGATGTATATAAAGGTCCCACGGAGCCGTAGAGGCCAGCAAGCCAGGAATGTTGCCAAATATTACCGCCGAGATGTTAGATTGGGTTAGGTTAGGTTATATTACGTTATTGACGTATATAAAGGTCCCACGGAGACGTAGAGGCAAACAAGCCAGAAATGTGGTCAAATATTACCGCCGAGATGTTAGATTGGGATAGGTTAGGTTATATTACGTTATTGACGTATATAAAGGTCCCACGGAGACGTGGAGGCCAATTCGCCAGGAATGTTGTCAAATATTACCGCCGAGATGTTAGGTTGGGTTAGGTTCGGTTATATTACGTTATTGATGTATAGGAAGGTCCCACGGAGACGTAGAGGCCAACTCGCCAGGAATGTTGTCAAATATTAACGCCGAGGTGTTAGGTTCTGTTAGGTTAGGTTATATTACATTATTGATGTATATAAAGGTCCCACGGAGACGTAGAGGCCAGCAAGCCAGGAATGCTGCCAAATATTACCGCCGAGATGTTAGGTTGGGTTAGGTTAAGTTATATTACGTTCTTGATGTATATAAAGGTCCCATGGAGACTTAGAGGCCAACTCGCCGGGAATGTTCTCAAATATTACCGCCGAGATGTTAGGTTGGGTTAGATTAGGTTATATTACGTTATTGATGTATATAAACGTCCCACGGAGACGTAGAGGCCAACAAGACAGGAATGTGGTCAAATATTACCGCCGAGATGTTAGATTGGGTTGGGTTAGGTTATATTACGTTATTGATGTATATAAAGGTCCCACGGAGCCGTAGAGGCCAACACGCCAGGAATGTTGTCAAATATTACCGCCGAGATGTTAGGTTCTGTTAGGTTAGGTTATATTACGTTATTGATGTATATAAAGGTCCCACGGAGCCGTAGAGGCCAACATGCCAGGAATGTTGTCAAATATTACCGCCGAGATGTTAGGTTCTGTTAGGTTAGGTTATATTACATCATTGATGTATATAAAGGTCCCACGGAGACGTAGAGGCCAACAAGCCAGGAATGTGGTCAAATATTACCGCCGAGATGATAGGTTGGGTTAGGTTAGGTTATATTACGTTATTGATGTATACAAAGGTCCCACGGAGACGTGGAGGCCAATTCGCCAGGAATGATGTCAAATATTACCGCCGAGATGATAGGTTGGGTTAGGTTCGGTTATATTACGTTATTGATGTATAGGAAGGTCCCACGGAGACGTAGAGGCCAACTCGCCAGGAATGTTGTCAAATATTACCGCCGAGATGTTAGGTTGGGTTAGGTTAGGTTATATTACGTTATTGATGTATATAAACGTCCCACGGAGACGTAGAGTCCAGCAAGCCAGGAATGTTGCCAAATATTACCGCCGAGATGTTAGGTTGGGTTAGGTTAAGTTATATTACGTTCTTGATGTATATAAAGGTCCCATGGAGACTTAGAGGCCAACTCGCCGGGAATGTTGTCAAATATTACCGCCGAGATGTTAGGTTGGGTTAGGTTAGGTTATATTACGTTATTGATGTATATAAACGTCCCACGGAGACGTAGAGGCCAGCAAGCCAGGAATGTTGCCAAATATTACCGCCGAGATGTTAGGTTGGGTTAGGTTAAGTCATATTACGTTCTTGATGTATATAAAGGTCCCATGGAGAATTAGAGTCCAACTCGCCGGGAATGTTGTCGAATATTACCGCCGAGATGTTAGGTTGGGTTAGGTTAGGTCATATTACGCTATTGATGTATATAAAGGTCCCACGGAGACGTAGAGGCCAACATGCCAGGAATGTTGTCAAATATTACCGCCGAGATGTTAGGTTCTGTTAGGTTAGGTTATATTACATTATTGATGTATATAAAGGTCCCACGGAGACGTAGAGGCCAACAAGCCAGGAATGTGGTCAAATATTACCGCCGAGATGATAGGTTGGGTTAGGTTAGGTTATATTACGTTATTGATGTATACAAAGGTCCCACGGAGACGTGGAGGCCAATTCGCCAGGAATGTTGTCAAATATTACCGCCGAGATGATAGGTTGGGTTAGGTTCGGTTATATTACGTTATTGATGTATAGCAAGGTCCCACGGAGACGTAGAGGCCAACTCGCCAGGAATGTTGTCAAATATTACCGCCGAGATGTTAGGTTCTGTTAGGTTAGGTTATATTACATTATTGATGTATATAAAGGTCCCACGGAGCCGTAGAGGCCAGCAAGCCAGGAATGTTGCCAAATATTACCGCCGAGATGTTAGATTGGGTTAGGTTAGGTTATATTACGTTATTGACGTATATAAAGGTCCCACGGAGACGTAGAGGCCAGCAAGCCAGGAATGTTGCCAAATATTACCGCCGAGATGTTAGATTGGGTTAGGTTAGGTTATATTACGTTATTGACGTATATAAAGGTCCCACGGAGACGTGGAGGCCAATTCGCCAGGAATGTTGTCAAATATTACCGCCTAGATGTTAGGTTGGGTTAGGTTCGGTTATATTACGTTATTGATGTATAGGAAGGTCCCACGGAGACGTAGAGGCCAACTCGCCAGGAATGTTGTCAAATATTAACGCCGAGGTGTTAGGTTCTGTTAGGTTAGGTTATATTACATTATTGATGTATATAAAGGTCCCACGGAGACGTAGAGGCCAGCAAGCCAGGAATGCTGCCAAATATTACCGCCGAGATGTTAGGTTGGGTTAGGTTAAGTTATATTACGTTCTTGATGTATATAAAGGTCCCATGGAGACTTAGAGGCCAACTCGCCGGGAATGTTCTCAAATATTACCGCCGAGATGTTAGGTTCTGTTAGGTTAGGTTATATTACATCATTGATGTATATAAAGGTCCCACGGAGACGTAGAGGCCAACAAGCCAGGAATGTGGTCAAATATTACCGCCGAGATGATAGGTTGGGTTAGGTTAGGTTATATTACGTTATTGATGTATACAAAGGTCCCACGGAAACGTGGAGGCCAATTCGCCAGGAATGATGTCAAATATTACCGCCGAGATGATAGGTTGGGTTAGGTTCGGTTATATTACGTTATTGATGTATAGGAAGGTCCCACGGAGACGTAGAGGCCAACTCGCCAGGAATGTTGTCAAATATTACCGCCGAGATGTTAGGTTCTGTTAGGTTAGGTTATATTACATTATTGATGTATATAAAGGTCCCACGGAGCCGTAGAGGCCAGCAAGCCAGGAATGTTGCCAAATATTACCGCCGAGATGTTAGATTGGGTTAGGTTAGGTTATATTACGTTATTGACGTATATAAAGGTCCCACGGAGACGTAAAGGCAAACAAGCCAGAAATGTGGTCAAATATTACCGCCGAGATGTTAGATTGGGTTAGGTTAGGTTATATTACGTTATTGACGTATATAAAGGTCCCACGGAGACGTGGAGGCCAATTCGCCAGGAATGTTGTCAAATATTACCGCCGAGATGTTAGGTTGGGTTAGGTTCGGTTATATTACGTTATTGATGTATAGGAAGGTCCCACGGAGACGTAGAGGCCAACTCGCCAGGAATGTTGTCAAATATTAACGCCGAGGTGTTAGGTTCTGTTAGGTTAGGTCATATTACATTATTGATGTATATAAAGGTCCCACGGAGACGTAGAGGCCAGCAAGCCAGGAATGCTGCCAAATATTACCGCCGAGATGTTAGGTTGGGTTAGGTTAAGTTATATTACGTTCTTGATGTATATAAAGGTCCCATGGAGACTTAGAGGCCAACTCGCCGGGAATGTTCTCAAATATTACCGCCGAGATGTTAGGTTGGGTTAGGTTAGGTTATATTACGTTATTGATGTATATAAACGTCCCACGGAGACGTAGAGGCCAACAAGACAGGAATGTGGTCAAATATTACCGCCGAGATGTTAGATTGGGTTGGGTTAGGTTATATTACGTTATTGATGTATACAAAGGTCCCACGGAGACGTGGAGGCCAATTCGCCAGGAATGTTGTCAAATATTACCGCCGAGATGATAGGTTGGGTTAGGTTCGGTTATATTACGTTATTGATGTATAGCAAGGTCCCACGGAGACGTAGAGGCCAACTCGCCAGGAATGTTGTCAAATATTACCGCCGAGATGTTAGGTTCTGTTAGGTTAGGTTATATTACATTATTGATGTATATAAAGGTCCCACGGAGCCGTAGAGGCCAGCAAGCCAGGAATGTTGCCAAATATTACCGCCGAGATGTTAGATTGGGTTAGGTTAGGTTATATTACGTTATTGACGTATATAAAGGTCCCACGGAGACGTAGAGGCCAGCAAGCCAGGAATGTTGCCAAATATTACCGCCGAGATGTTAGATTGGGTTAGGTTAGGTTATATTACGTTATTGACGTATATAAAGGTCCCACGGAGACGTGGAGGCCAATTCGCCAGGAATGTTGTCAAATATTACCGCCTAGATGTTAGGTTGGGTTAGGTTCGGTTATATTACGTTATTGATGTATAGGAAGGTCCCACGGAGACGTAGAGGCCAACTCGCCAGGAATGTTCTCAAATATTAACGCCGAGGTGTTAGGTTCTGTTAGGTTAGGTTATATTACATTATTGATGTATATAAAGGTCCCACGGAGACGTAGAGGCCAGCAAGCCAGGAATGCTGCCAAATATTACCGCCGAGATGTTAGGTTGGGTTAGGTTAAGTTATATTACGTTCTTGATGTATATAAAGGTCCCATGGAGACTTAGAGGCCAACTCGCCGGGAATGTTCTCAAATATTACCGCCGAGATGTTAGGTTGGGTTAGGTTAGGTTATATTACGTTATTGATGTATATAAACGTCCCACGGAGACGTAGAGGCCAACAAGACAGGAATGTGGTCAAATATTACCGCCGAGATGTTAGATTGGGTTGGGTTAGGTTATATTACGTTATTGATGTATATAAATGTCCCACGGAGCCGTAGAGGCCAACACGCCAGGAATGTGGTCAAATATTACCGCCGAGATGTTAGATTGGGTTGGGTTAGGTTATATTACGTTATTGATGTATATAAAGGTCCCACGGAGCCGTAGAGGCCAACACGCCAGGAATGTTGTCAAATATTACCGCCGAGATGTTAGGTTCTGTTAGGTTAGGTTATATTACATCATTGATGTATATAAAGGTCCCACGGAGACGTAGAGGCCAACAAGCCAGGAATGTGGTCAAATATTACCGCCGAGATGATAGGTTGGGTTAGGTTAGGTTATATTACGTTATTGATGTATACAAAGGTCCCACGGAAACGTGGAGGCCAATTCGCCAGGAATGATGTCAAATATTACCGCCGAGATGATAGGTTGGGTTAGGTTCGGTTATATTACGTTATTGATGTATAGGAAGGTCCCACGGAGACGTAGAGGCCAACTCGCCAGGAATGTTGTCAAATATTACCGCCGAGATGTTAGGTTCTGTTAGGTTAGGTTATATTACATTATTGATGTATATAAAGGTCCCACGGAGCCGTAGAGGCCAGCAAGCCAGGAATGTTGCCAAATATTACCGCCGAGATGTTAGATTGGGTTAGGTTAGGTTATATTACGTTATTGACGTATATAAAGGTCCCACGGAGACGTAAAGGCAAACAAGCCAGAAATGTGGTCAAATATTACCGCCGAGATGTTAGATTGGGTTAGGTTAGGTTATATTACGTTATTGACGTATATAAAGGTCCCACGGAGACGTGGAGGCCAATTCGCCAGGAATGTTGTCAAATATTACCGCCGAGATGTTAGGTTGGGTTAGGTTCGGTTATATTACGTTATTGATGTATAGGAAGGTCCCACGGAGACGTAGAGGCCAACTCGCCAGGAATGTTGTCAAATATTAACGCCGAGGTGTTAGGTTCTGTTAGGTTAGGTCATATTACATTATTGATGTATATAAAGGTCCCACGGAGACGTAGAGGCCAGCAAGCCAGGAATGCTGCCAAATATTACCGCCGAGATGTTAGGTTGGGTTAGGTTAAGTTATATTACGTTCTTGATGTATATAAAGGTCCCATGGAGACTTAGAGGCCAACTCGCCGGGAATGTTCTCAAATATTACCGCCGAGATGTTAGGTTGGGTTAGGTTAGGTTATATTACGTTATTGATGTATATAAACGTCCCACGGAGACGTAGAGGCCAACAAGACAGGAATGTGGTCAAATATTACCGCCGAGATGTTAGATTGGGTTGGGTTAGGTTATATTACGTTATTGATGTATATAAAGGTCCCACGGAGCCGTAGAGGCCAACACGCCAGGAATGTTGTCAAATATTACCGCCGAGATGTTAGGTTCTGTTAGGTTAGGTTATATTACGTTATTGATGTATATAAAGGTCCCACGGAGCCGTAGAGGCCAACATGCCAGGAATTTTGTCAAATATTACCGCCGAGATGTTAGGTTCTGTTAGGTTAGGTTATATTACATCATTGATGTATATAAAGGTCCCACGGAGACGTAGAGGCCAACAAGCCAGGAATGTGGTCAAATATTACCGCCGAGATGATAGGTTGGGTTAGGTTAGGTTATATTACGTTATTGATGTATACAAAGGTCCCACGGAGACGTGGAGGCCAATTCGCCAGGAATGATGTCAAATATTACCGCCGAGATGATAGGTTGGGTTAGGTTCGGTTATATTACGTTATTGATGTATAGGAAGGTCCCATGGAGACGTAGAGGCCAACTCGCCAGGAATGTTGTCAAATATTACCGCCGAGATGTTAGGTTCTGTTAGGTTAGGTTATATTACATTATTGATGTATATAAAGGTCCCACGGAGCCGTAGAGGCCAGCAAGCCAGGAATGTTGCCAAATATTACCGCCGAAATGTTAGATTGGGTTGGGTTAGGTTATATTACGTTATTGATGTATATAAAGGTCCCACGGAGCCGTAGAGGCCAACACGCCAGGAATGTTGTCAAATATTACCGCCGAGATGTTAGGTTCTGTTAGGTTAGGTTATATTACGTTATTGATGTATATAAAGGTCCCACGGAGCCGTAGAGGCCAACATGCCAGGAATGTTGTCAAATATTACCGCCGAGATGTTAGGTTCTGTTAGGTTAGGTTATATTACATCATTGATGTATATAAAGGTCCCACGGAGACGTAGAGGCCAACAAGCCAGGAATGTGGTCAAATATTACCGCCGAGATGATAGGTTGGGTTAGGTTAGGTTATATTACGTTATTGATGTATACAAAAGTCCCACGGAGACGTGGAGGCCAATTCGCCAGGAATGATGTCAAATATTACCGCCGAGATGATAGGTTGGGTTAGGTTAGGTTATATTACATCATTGATGTATATAAAGGTCCCACGGAGACGTAGAGGCCAACAAGCCAGGAATGTGGTCAAATATTACCGCCGAGATGATAGGTTGGGTTAGGTTAGGTTATATTACGTTATTGATGTATACAAAGGTCCCACGGAGACGTGGAGGCCAATTCGCCAGGAATGATGTCAAATATTACCGCCGAGATGATAGGTTGGGTTAGGTTCGGTTATATTACGTTATTGATGTATAGGAAGGTCCCACGGAGACGTAGAGGCCAACTCGCCAGGAATGTTGTCAAATATTACCGCCGAGATGTTAGGTTCTGTTAGGTTAGGTTATATTACATTATTGATGTATATAAAGGTCCCACGGAGCCGTAGAGGCCAGCAAGCCAGGAATGTTGCCAAATATTACCGCCGAGATGTTAGATTGGGTTAGGTTAGGTTATATTACGTTATTGACGTATATAAAGGTCCCACGGAGACGTAGAGGCAAACAAGCCAGAAATGTGGTCAAATATTACCGCCGAGATGTTAGATTGGGTTAGGTTAGGTTATATTACGTTATTGACGTATATAAAGGTCCCACGGAGACGTGGAGGCCAATTCGCCAGGAATGTTGTCAAATATTACCGCCGAGATGTTAGGTTGGGTTAGGTTCGGTTATATTACGTTATTGATGTATAGGAAGGTCCCACGGAGACGTAGAGGCCAACTCGCCAGGAATGTTGTCAAATATTAACGCCGAGGTGTTAGGTTCTGTTAGGTTAGGTCATATTACATTATTGATGTATATAAAGGTCCCACGGAGACGTAGAGGCCAGCAAGCCAGGAATGCTGCCAAATATTACCGCCGAGATGTTAGGTTGGGTTAGGTTAAGTTATATTACGTTCTTGATGTATATAAAGGTCCCATGGAGACTTAGAGGCCAACTCGCCGGGAATGTTCTCAAATATTACCGCCGAGATGTTAGGTTGGGTTAGGTTAGGTTATATTACGTTATTGATGTATATAAACGTCCCACGGAGACGTAGAGGCCAACAAGACAGGAATGTGGTCAAATATTACCGCCGAGATGTTAGATTGGGTTGGGTTAGGTTATATTACGTTATTGATGTATATAAAGGTCCCACGGAGCCGTAGAGGCCAACACGCCAGGAATGTTGTCAAATATTACCGCCGAGATGTTAGGTTCTGTTAGGTTAGGTTATATTACGTTATTGATGTATATAAAGGTCCCACGGAGCCGTAGAGGCCAACATGCCAGGAATGTTGTCAAATATTACCGCCGAGATGTTAGGTTCTGTTAGGTTAGGTTATATTACATCATTGATGTATATAAAGGTCCCACGGAAACGTAGAGGCCAACAAGCCAGGAATGTGGTCAAATATTACCGCCGAGATGATAGGTTGGGTTAGGTTAGGTTATATTACGTTATTGATGTATACAAAGGTCCCACGGAGACGTGGAGGCCAATTCGCCAGGAATGATGTCAAATATTACCGCCGAGATGATAGGTTGGGTTAGGTTCGGTTATATTACGTTATTGATGTATAGGAAGGTCCCACGGAGACGTAGAGGCCAACTCGCCAGGAATGTTGTCAAATATTACCGCCGAGATGTTAGGTTCTGTTAGGTTAGGTTATATTACATTATTGATGTATATAAAGGTCCCACGGAGCCGTAGAGGCCAGCAAGCCAGGAATGTTGCCAAATATTACCGCCGAAATGTTAGGTTGGGTTAGGTTAAGTTATATTACGTTCTTGATGTATATAAAGGTCCCATGGAGACTTAGAGGCCAACTCGCCGGGAATGTTGTCAACTATTACCGCCGAGAAGTTAGGTTGGGTAGGTTAGGTTATATTACGTTATTGATGTATATAAAGGTCCCACGGAGACGTAGAGGCCAACTCGCCGGGAATGTGGTCAAATATTACCGCCGATATGTTAGATTGGGTTAGGTTAGGTTATATTACGTTATTGACGTATATAAAGGTCCCACGGAGACGTAGAGGCAAACAAGCCAGAAATGTGGTCAAATATTACCGCCGAGATGTTAGATTGGGTTAGGTTAGGTTATATTACGTTATTGACGTATATAAAGGTCCCACGGAGACGTGGAGGCCAATTCGCCAGGAATGTTGTCAAATATTACCGCCGAGATGATAGGTTGGGTTAGGTTCGGTTATATTACGTTATTGATGTATAGGAAGGTCCCACGGAGACGTAGAGGCCAACGCGCCAGGAATGTTGTCAAATATTACCGCCGAGATGTTAGGTTCTGTTAGGTTAGGTTATATTACATTATTGATGTATATAAAGGTCCCACGGAGACGTAGAGTCCAGCAAGCCAGGAATGATGCCAAATATTACCGCCGAGATGTTAGGTTGGGTTAGGTTAAGTTATATTACGTTCTTGATGTATATAAAGGTCCCATGGAGACTTAGAGGCCAACTCGGCGGGAATGTTGTCAAATATTACCGCCGAGATGTTAGGTTGGGTTAGGTTAGGTTATATTACGTTATTGATGTATATAAACGTCCCACGGAGACGTAGAAGCCAACAAGACAGGAATGTAGTCAAATATTACCGCCGAGATGTTAGATTGGGTTAGGTTAGGTTATATTACGTTATTGATGTATATAAAGGTCCCACGGAGCCGTAGAGGCCAACACGCCAGGAATGTTGTCAAATATTACCGCCGAGATGTTAGGTTGGGTTAGGTTAGGTTATATTACGCTATTGATGTATATAAAGGTCCCACGGAGCCGTAGAGGCCAACACGCCAGGAATGTTGTCAAATATTACCGCCGAGATGTTAGGTTCTGTTAGGTTAGGTTATATTACGTTATTGATGTATATAAAGGTCCCACGGAGCCGTAGAGGCCAACATGCCAGGAATGTTGTCAAATATTACCGCCGAGATGTTAGGTTCTGTTAGGTTAGGTTATATTACATTATTGATGTATATAAAGGTCCCACGGAGACGTAGAGGCCAACAAGCCAGGAATGTGGTCAAATATTACCGCCGAGATGATAGGTTGGGTTAGGTTAGGTTATATTACGTTATTGATGTATACAAAGGTCCCACGGAGACGTGGAGGCCAATTCGCCAGGAATGATGTCAAATATTACCGCCGAGATGATAGGTTGGGTTAGGTTCGGTTATATTACGTTATTGATGTATAGGAAGGTCCCACGGAGACGTAGAGGCCAACTCGCCAGGAATGTTGTCAAATATTACCGCCGAGATGTTAGGTTCTGTTAGGTTAGGTTATATTACATTATTGATGTATATAAAGGTCCCACGGAGCCGTAGAGGCCAGCAAGCCAGGAATGTTGCCAAATATTACCGCCGAGATGTTAGATTGGGTTAGGTTAGGTTATATTACGTTATTGACGTATATAAAGGTCCCACGGAGACGTAGAGGCAAACAAGCCAGAAATGTGGTCAAATATTACCGCCGAGATGTTAGATTGGGTTAGGTTAGGTTATATTACGTTATTGACGTATATAAAGGTCCCACGGAGACGTGGAGGCCAATTCGCCAGGAATGTTGTCAAATATTACCGCCGAGATGTTAGGTTGGGTTAGGTTAGGTTATATTACGTTATTGATGTATAGGAAGGTCCCACGGAGACGTAGAGGCCAACTCGCCAGGAATGTTGTCAAATATTAACGCCGAGGTGTTAGGTTCTGTTAGGTTAGGTTATATTACATTATTGATGTATATAAAGGTCCCACGGAGACGTAGAGGCCAGCAAGCCAGGAATGCTGCCAAATATTACCGCCGAGATGTTAGGTTGGGTTAGGTTAAGTTATATTACGTTCTTGATGTATATAAAGGTCCCATGGAGACTTAGAGGCCAACTCGCCGGGAATGTTCTCAAATATTACCGCCGAGATGTTAGGTTGGGTTAGGTTAGGTTATATTACGTTATTGATGTATATAAACGTCCCACGGAGACGTAGAGTCCAACAAGACAGGAATGTGGTCAAATATTACCGCCGAGATGTTAGATTGGGTTGGGTTAGGTTATATTACGTTATTGATGTATATAAAGGTCCCACGGAGCCGTAGAGGCCAACACGCCAGGAATGTTGTCAAATATTACCGCCGAGATGTTAGGTTCTGTTAGGTTAGGTTATATTACGTTATTGATGTATATAAAGGTCCCACGGAGACGTAGATGCCAACAAGCCAGGAATGTGGTCAAATATTACCGCCGAGATGATAGGTTGGGTTAGGTTAGGTTATATTACGTTATTGATGTATACAAAGGTCCCACGGAGACGTGGAGGCCAATTCGCCAGGAATGTTGTCAAATATTACCGCCGAGATGATAGGTTGGGTTAGGTTCGGTTATATTACGTTATTGATGTATAGCAAGGTCCCACGGAGACGTAGAGGCCAACTCGCCAGGAATGTTGTCAAATATTACCGCCGAGATGTTAGGTTCTGTTAGGTTAGGTTATATTACATTATTGATGTATATAAAGGTCCCACGGAGCCGTAGAGGCCAGCAAGCCAGGAATGTTGCCAAATATTACCGCCGAGATGTTAGATTGGGTTAGGTTAGGTTATATTACGTTATTGACGTATATAAAGGTCCCACGGAGACGTAGAGGCCAGCAAGCCAGGAATGTTGCCAAATATTACCGCCGAGATGTTAGATTGGGTTAGGTTAGGTTATATTACGTTATTGACGTATATAAAGGTCCCACGGAGACGTGGAGGCCAGCAAGCCAGGAATGCTGCCAAATATTACCGCCGAGATGTTAGGTTGGGTTAGGTTAAGTTATATTACGTTCTTGATGTATATAAAGGTCCCATGGAGACTTAGAGGCCAACTCGCCGGGAATGTTCTCAAATATTACCGCCGAGATGTTAGGTTGGGTTAGGTTAGGTTATATTACGCTATTGATGTATATAAACGTCCCACGGAGACGTAGAGGCCAACAAGACAGGAATGTGGTCAAATATTACCGCCGAGATGTTAGATTGGGTTGGGTTAGGTTATATTACGTTATTGATGTATATAAAGGTCCCACGGAGCCGTAGAGGCCAACACGCCAGGAATGTGGTCAAATATTACCGCCGAGATGTTAGATTGGGTTGGGTTAGGTTATATTACGTTATTGATGTATATAAAGGTCCCACGGAGCCGTAGAGGCCAACACGCCAGGAATGTTGTCAAATATTACCGCCGAGATGTTAGGTTCTGTTAGGTTAGGTTATATTACGTTATTGATGTATATAAAGGTCCCACGGCGCCGTAGAGGCCAACATGCCAGGAATGTTGTCAAATATTACCGCCGAGATGTTAGGTTCTGTTAGGTTAGGTTATATTACATCATTGATGTATATAAAGGTCCCACGGAGACGTAGAGGCCAACAAGCCAGGAATGTGGTCAAATATTACCGCCGAGATGATAGGTTGGGTTAGGTTAGGTTATATTACGTTATTGATGTATACAAAGGTCCCACGGAGACGTGGAGGCCAATTCGCCAGGAATGATGTCAAATATTACCGCCGAGATGATAGGTTGGGTTAGGTTAGGTTATATTACATCATTGATGTATATAAAGGTCCCACGGAGACGTAGAGGCCAACAAGCCAGGAATGTGGTCAAATATTACCGCCGAGATGATAGGTTGGGTTAGGTTAGGTTATATTACGTTATTGATGTATACAAAGGTCCCACGGAGACGTGGAGGCCAATTCGCCAGGAATGATGTCAAATATTACCGCCGAGATGATAGGTTGGGTTAGGTTCGGTTATATTACGTTATTGATGTATAGGAAGGTCCCACGGAGACGTAGAGGCCAACTCGCCAGGAATGTTGTCAAATATTACCGCCGAGATGTTAGGTTCTGTTAGGTTAGGTTATATTACATTATTGATGTATATAAAGGTCCCACGGAGCCGTAGAGGCCAGCAAGCCAGGAATGTTGCCAAATATTACCGCCGAGATGTTAGATTGGGTTAGGTTAGGTTATATTACGTTATTGACGTATATAAAGGTCCCACGGAGACGTAGAGGCAAACAAGCCAGAAATGTGGTCAAATATTACCGCCGAGATGTTAGATTGGGTTAGGTTAGGTTATATTACGTTATTGACGTATATAAAGGTCCCACGGAGACGTGGAGGCCAATTCGCCAGGAATGTTGTCAAATATTACCGCCGAGATGTTAGGTTGGGTTAGGTTAGGTTATATTACGTTATTGATGTATAGGAAGGTCCCACGGAGACGTGGAGGCCAACTCGCCAGGAATGTTGTCAAATATTAACGCCGAGGTGTTAGGTTCTGTTAGGTTAGGTTATATTACATTATTGATGTATATAAAGGTCCCACGGAGACGTAGAGGCCAGCAAGCCAGGAATGCTGCCAAATATTACCGCCGAGATGTTAGGTTGGGTTAGGTTAAGTTATATTACGTTCTTGATGTATATAAAGGTCCCATGGAGACTTAGAGGCCAACTCGCCGGGAATGTTCTCAAATATTACCGCCGAGATGTTAGGTTGGGTTAGGTTAGGTTATATTACGTTATTGATGTATATAAACGTCCCACGGAGACGTAGAGGCCAACAAGACAGGAATGTGGTCAAATATTACCGCCGAGATGTTAGATTGGGTTGGGTTAGGTTATATTACGTTATTGATGTATATAAAGGTCCCACGGAGCCGTAGAGGCCAACACGCCAGGAATGTTGTCAAATATTACCGCCGAGATGTTAGGTTGGGTTAGGTTAAGTTATATTACGTTCTTGATGTATATAAAGGTCCCATGGAGACTTAGAGGCCAACTCGCCGGGAATGTTCTCAAATATTACCGCCGAGATGTTAGGTTGGGTTAGGTTAGGTTATATTACGTTATTGATGTATATAAACGTCCCACGGAGACGTAGAGGCCAACAAGACAGGAATGTGGTCAAATATTACCGCCGAGATGTTAGATTGGGTTGGGTTAGGTTATATTACGTTATTGATGTATATAAAGGTCCCACGGAGCCGTAGAGGCCAACACGCCAGGAATGTTGTCAAATATTACCGCCGAGATGTTAGGTTCTGTTAGGTTAGGTTATATTACGTTATTGATGTATATAAAGGTCCCACGGAGACGTAGAGGCCAACAAGCCAGGAATGTGGTCAAATATTACCGCCGAGATGATAGGTTGGGTTAGGTTAGGTTATATTACGTTATTGATGTATACAAAGGTCCCACGGAGACGTGGAGGCCAATTCGCCAGGAATGTTGTCAAATATTACCGCCGAGATGATAGGTTGGGTTAGGTTCGGTTATATTACGTTATTGATGTATAGCAAGGTCCCACGGAGACGTAGAGGCCAACTCGCCAGGAATGTTGTCAAATATTACCGCCGAGATGTTAGGTTCTGTTAGGTTAGGTTATATTACATTATTGATGTATATAAAGGTTCCACGGAGCCGTAGAGGCCAGCAAGCCAGGAATGTTGCCAAATATTACCGCCGAGATGTTAGATTGGGTTAGGTTAGGTTATATTACGTTATTGACGTATATAAAGGTCCCACGGAGACGTAGAGGCCAGCAAGCCAGGAATGTTGCCAAATATTACCGCCGAGATGTTAGATTGGGTTAGGTTAGGTTATATTACGTTATTGACGTATATAAAGGTCCCACGGAGACGTGGAGGCCAGCAAGCCAGGAATGCTGCCAAATATTACCGCCGAGATGTTAGGTTGGGTTAGGTTAAGTTATATTACGTTCTTGATGTATATAAAGGTCCCATGGAGACTTAGAGGCCAACTCGCCGGGAATGTTCTCAAATATTACCGCCGAGATGTTAGGTTGGGTTAGGTTAGGTTATATTACGTTATTGATGTATATAAACGTCCCACGGAGACGTAGAGGCCAACAAGACAGGAATGTGGTCAAATATTACCGCCGAGATGTTAGATTGGGTTGGGTTAGGTTATATTACGTTATTGATGTATATAAAGGTCCCACGGAGCCGTAGAGGCCAACACGCCAGGAATGTGGTCAAATATTACCGCCGAGATGTTAGATTGGGTTGGGTTAGGTTATATTACGTTATTGATGTATATAAAGGTCCCACGGAGCCGTAGAGGCCAACACGCCAGGAATGTTGTCAAATATTACCGCCGAGATGTTAGGTTCTGTTAGGTTAGGTTATATTACGTTATTGATGTATATAAAGGTCCCACGGAGCCGTAGAGGCCAACATGCCAGGAATGTTGTCAAATATTACCGCCGAGATGTTAGGTTCTGTTAGGTTAGGTTATATTACATCATTGATGTATATAAAGGTCCCACGGAGACGTAGAGGCCAACAAGCCAGGAATGTGGTCAAATATTACCGCCGAGATGATAGGTTGGGTTAGGTTAGGTTATATTACGTTATTGATGTATACAAAGGTCCCACGGAGACGTGGAGGCCAATTCGCCAGGAATGATGTCAAATATTACCGCCGAGATGATAGGTTGGGTTAGGTTAGGTTATATTACATCATTGATGTATATAAAGGTCCCACGGAGACGTAGAGGCCAACAAGCCAGGAATGTGGTCAAATATTACCGCCGAGATGATAGGTTGGGTTAGGTTAGGTTATATTACGTTATTGATGTATACAAAGGTCCCACGGAGACGTGGAGGCCAATTCGCCAGGAATGATGTCAAATATTACCGCCGAGATGATAGGTTGGGTTAGGTTCGGTTATATTACGTTATTGATGTATAGGAAGGTCCCACGGAGACGTAGAGGCCAACTCGCCAGGAATGTTGTCAAATATTACCGCCGAGATGTTAGGTTCTGTTAGGTTAGGTTATATTACATTATTGATGTATATAAAGGTCCCACGCAGCCGTAGAGGCCAGCAAGCCAGGAATGTTGCCAAATATTACCGCCGAGATGTTAGATTGGGTTAGGTTAGGTTATATTACGTTATTGACGTATATAAAGGTCCCACGGAGACGTAGAGGCAAACAAGCCAGAAATGTGGTCAAATATTACCGCCGAGATGTTAGATTGGGTTAGGTTAGGTTATATTACGTTATTGACGTATATAAAGGTCCCACGGAGACGTGGAGGCCAATTCGCCAGGAATGTTGTCAAATATTACCGCCGAGATGTTAGGTTGGGTTAGGTTAGGTTATATTACGTTATTGATGTATAGGAAGGTCCCACGGAGACGTAGAGGCCAACTCGCCAGGAATGTTGTCAAATATTAACGCCGAGGTGTTAGGTTCTGTTAGGTTAGGTTATATTACATTATTGATGTATATAAAGGTCCCACGGAGACGTAGAGGCCAGCAAGCCAGGAATGCTGCCAAATATTACCGCCGAGATGTTAGGTTGGGTTAGGTTAAGTTATATTACGTTCTTGATGTATATAAAGGTCCCATGGAGACTTAGAGGCCAACTCGCCGGGAATGTTCTCAAATATTACCGCCGAGATGTTAGGTTGGGTTAGGTTAGGTTATATTACGTTATTGATGTATATAAACGTCCCACGGAGACGTAGAGGCCAACAAGACAGGAATGTGGTCAAATATTACCGCCGAGATGTTAGATTGGGTTGGGTTAGGTTATATTACGTTATTGATGTATATAAAGGTCCCACGGAGCCGTAGAGGCCAACACGCCAGGAATGTTGTCAAATATTACCGCCGAGATGTTAGGTTCTGTTAGGTTAGGTTATATTACGTTATTGATGTATATAAAGGTCCCACGGAGCCGTAGAGGCCAACATGCCAGGAATGTTGTCAAATATTACCGCCGAGATGTTAGGTTCTGTTAGGTTAGGTTATATTACATCATTGATGTATATAAAGGTCCCACGGAGACGTAGAGGCCAACAAGCCAGGAATGTGGTCAAATATTACCGCCGAGATGATAGGTTGGGTTAGGTTAGGTTATATTACGTTATTGATGTATACAAAGGTCCCACGGAGACGTGGAGGCCAATTCGCCAGGAATGATGTCAAATATTACCGCCGAGATGATAGGTTCTGTTAGGTTAGGTTATATTACATTATTGATGTATATAAAGGTCCCACGGAGCCGTAGAGGCCAGCAAGCCAGGAATGTTGCCAAATATTACCGCCGAAATGTTAGGTTGGGTTAGGTTAAGTTATATTACGTTCTTGATGTATATAAAGGTCCCATGGAGACTTAGAGGCCAACTCGCCGGGAATGTTGTCAAATATTACCGCCGAGAAGTTAGGTTGGGTAGGTTAGGTTATATTACGTTATTGATGTATATAAAGGTCCCACGGAGACGTAGAGGCCAACTCGCCGGGAATGTGGTCAAATATTACCGCCGATATGTTAGATTGGGTTAGGTTAGGTTATATTACGTTATTGACGTATATAAAGGTCCCACGGAGACGTAGAGGCAAACAAGCCAGAAATGTGGTCAAATATTACCGCCGAGATGATAGGTTGGGTTAGGTTCGGTTATATTACGTTATTGATGTATAGGAAGGTCCCACGGAGACGTAG
This sequence comes from Xylocopa violacea, assembly GCA_963969225.1. NCBI lineage: Eukaryota > Metazoa > Arthropoda > Insecta > Hymenoptera > Apidae > Xylocopa > Xylocopa violacea. The sequence continues at coordinate 1,828,732 of CAXAJV010000484.1, forward strand.
AGGCCAACTCGCCAGGAATGTTGTCAAATATTACCGCCGAGATGTTAGGTTCTGTTAGGTTAGGTTATATTACATTATTGATGTATATAAAGGTCCCACGGAGCCGTAGAGGCCAGCAAGCCAGGAATGTTGCCAAATATTACCGCCGAAATGTTAGGTTGGGTTAGGTTAAGTTATATTACGTTCTTGATGTATATAAAGGTCCCATGGAGACTTAGAGGCCAACTCGCCGGGAATGTTGTCAAATATTACCGCCGAGAAGTTAGGTTGGGTAGGTTAGGTTATATTACGTTATTGATGTATATAAAGGTCCCACGGAGACGTAGAGGCCAACTCGCCGGGAATGTGGTCAAATATTACCGCCGATATGTTAGATTGGGTTAGGTTAGGTTATATTACGTTATTGACGTATATAAAGGTCCCACGGAGACGTAGAGGCAAACAAGCCAGAAATGTGGTCAAATATTACCGCCGAGATGTTAGATTGGGTTAGGTTAGGTTATATTACGTTATTGACGTATATAAAGGTCCCACGGAGACGTGGAGGCCAATTCGCCAGGAATGTTGTCAAATATTACCGCCGAGATGATAGGTTGGGTTAGGTTCGGTTATATTACGTTATTGATGTATAGGAAGGTCCCACGGAGACGTAGAGGCCAACTCGCCAGGAATGTTGTCAAATATTACCGCCGAGATGTTAGGTTCTGTTAGGTTAGGTTATATTACATTATTGATGTATATAAAGGTCCCACGGAGACGTAGAGTCCAGCAAGCCAGGAATGTTGCCAAATATTACCGCCGAGATGTTAGGTTGGGTTAGGTTAAGTTATATTACGTTCTTGATGTATATAAAGGTCCCATGGAGACTTAGAGGCCAACTCGGCGGGAATGTTGTCAAATATTACCGCCGAGATGTTAGGTTGGGTTAGGTTAGGTTATATTACGTTATTGATGTATATAAACGTCCCACGGAGACGTAGAAGCCAACAAGACAGGAATGTAGTCAAATATTACCGCCGAGATGTTAGATTGGGTTAGGTTAGGTTATATTACGTTATTGATGTATATAAAGGTCCCACGGAGCCGTAGAGGCCAACACGCCAGGAATGTTGTCAAATATTACCGCCGAGATGTTAGGTTGGGTTAGGTTAGGTTATATTACGCTATTGATGTATATAAAGGTCCCACGGAGACGTAGAGGCAAACAAGCCAGGAATGTGGTCAAATATTACCGCCGAGATGTTAGGTTTTGTTAGGTTAGGTTATATTACGTTATTGATGTATATAAAGGTCCCACGGAGCCGTAGAGGCCAACATGCCAGGAATGTTGTCAAATATTACCGCCGAGATGTTAGGTTCTGTTAGGTTAGGTTATATTACATTATTGATGTATATAAAGGTCCCACGGAGACGTAGAGGCCAACAAGCCAGGAATGTGGTCAAATATTACCGCCGAGATGATAGGTTGGGTTAGGTTAGGTTATATTACGTTATTGATGTATACAAAGGTCCCACGGAGACGTGGAGGCCAATTCGCCAGGAATGTTGTCAAATATTACCGCCGAGATGATAGGTTGGGTTAGGTTCGGTTATATTACGTTATTGATGTATAGCAAGGTCCCACGGAGACGTAGAGGCCAACTCGCCAGGAATGTTGTCAAATATTACCGCCGAGATGTTAGGTTCTGTTAGGTTAGGTTATATTACATTATTGATGTATATAAAGGTCCCACGGAGCCGTAGAGGCCAGCAAGCCAGGAATGTTGCCAAATATTACCGCCGAGATGTTAGATTGGGTTAGGTTAGGTTATATTACGTTATTGACGTATATAAAGGTCCCACGGAGACGTAGAGGCCAGCAAGCCAGGAATGTTGCCAAATATTACCGCCGAGATGTTAGATTGGGTTAGGTTAGGTTATATTACGTTATTGACGTATATAAAGGTCCCACGGAGACGTGGAGGCCAGCAAGCCAGGAATGCTGCCAAATATTACCGCCGAGGTGTTAGGTTGGGTTAGGTTAAGTTATATTACGTTCTTGATGTATATAAAGGTCCCATGGAGACTTAGAGGCCAACTCGCCGGGAATGTTCTCAAATATTACCGCCGAGATGTTAGGTTGGGTTAGGTTAGGTTATATTACGTTATTGATGTATATAAACGTCCCACGGAGACGTAGAGGCCAACAAGACAGGAATGTGGTCAAATATTACCGCCGAGATGTTAGATTGGGTTGGGTTAGGTTATATTACGTTATTGATGTATATAAAGGTCCCACGGAGCCGTAGAGGCCAACACGCCAGGAATGTGGTCAAATATTACCGCCGAGATGTTAGATTGGGTTGGGTTAGGTTATATTACGTTATTGATGTATATAAAGGTCCCACGGAGCCGTAGAGGCCAACACGCCAGGAATGTTGTCAAATATTACCGCCGAGATGTTAGGTTCTGTTAGGTTAGGTTATATTACGTTATTGATGTATATAAAGGTCCCACGGAGCCGTAGAGGCCAACATGCCAGGAATGTTGTCAAATATTACCGCCGAGATGTTAGGTTCTGTTAGGTTAGGTTATATTACATCATTGATGTATATAAAGGTCCCACGGAGACGTAGAGGCCAACAAGCCAGGAATGTGGTCAAATATTACCGCTGAGATGATAGGTTGGGTTAGGTTAGGTTATATTACGTTATTGATGTATACAAAGGTCCCACGGAGACGTGGAGGCCAATTCGCCAGGAATGATGTCAAATATTACCGCCGAGATGATAGGTTGGGTTAGGTTAGGTTATATTACATCATTGATGTATATAAAGGTCCCACGGAGACGTAGAGGCCAACAAGCCAGGAATGTGGTCAAATATTACCGCCGAGATGATAGGTTGGGTTAGGTTAGGTTATATTACGTTACTGATGTATACAAAGGTCCCACGGAGACGTGGAGGCCAATTCGCCAGGAATGATGTCAAATATTACCGCCGAGATGATAGGTTGGGTTAGGTTCGGTTATATTACGTTATTGATGTATAGGAAGGTCCCACGGAGACGTAGAGGCCAACTCGCCAGGAATGTTGTCAAATATTACCGCCGAGATGTTAGGTTCTGTTAGGTTAGGTTATATTACATTATTGATGTATATAAAGGTCCCACGGAGCCGTAGAGGCCAGCAAGCCAGGAATGTTGCCAAATATTACCGCCGAGATGTTAGATTGGGTTAGGTTAGGTTATATTACGTTATTGACGTATATAAAGGTCCCACGGAGACGTAGAGGCAAACAAGCCAGAAATGTGGTCAAATATTACCGCCGAGATGTTAGATTGGGTTAGGTTAGGTTATATTACGTTATTGACGTATATAAAGGTCCCACGGAGACGTGGAGGCCAATTCGCCAGGAATGTTGTCAAATATTACCGCCGAGATGTTAGGTTGGGTTAGGTTAGGTTATATTACGTTATTGATGTATAGGAAGGTCCCACGGAGACGTAGAGGCCAACTCGCCAGGAATGTTGTCAAATATTAACGCCGAGGTGTTAGGTTCTGTTAGGTTAGGTTATATTACATTATTGATGTATATAAAGGTCCCACGGAGACGTAGAGGCCAGCAAGCCAGGAATGCTGCCAAATATTACCGCCGAGATGTTAGGTTCGGTTAGGTTAAGTTATATTACGTTCTTGATGTATATAAAGGTCCCATGGAGACTTAGAGGCCAACTCGCCGGGAATGTTCTCAAATATTACCGCCGAGATGTTAGGTTGGGTTAGGTTAGGTTATATTACGTTATTGATGTATATAAACGTCCCACGGAGACGTAGAGGCCAACAAGACAGGAATGTGGTCAAATATTACCGCCGAGATGTTAGATTGGGTTGGGTTAGGTTATATTACGTTATTGATGTATATAAAGGTCCCACGGAGCCGTAGGGGCCAACACGCCAGGAATGTTGTCAAATATTACCGCCGAGATGTTAGGTTCTGTTAGGTTAGGTTATATTACGTTATTGATGTATATAAAGGTCCCACGGAGCCGTAGAGGCCAACATGCCAGGAATGTTGTCAAATATTACCGCCGAGATGTTAGGTTCTGTTAGGTTAGGTTATATTACATCATTGATGTATATAAAGGTCCCACGGAGACGTAGAGGCCAACAAGCCAGGATTGTGGTCAAATATTACCGCCGAGATGATAGGTTGGGTTAGGTTAGGTTATATTACGTTATTGATGTATACAAAGGTCCCACGGAGACGTGGAGGCCAATTCGCCAGGAATGATGTCAAATATTACCGCCGAGATGATAGGTTCTGTTAGGTTAGGTTATATTACATTATTGATGCATATAAAGGTCCCACGGAGCCGTAGAGGCCAGCAAGCCAGGAATGTTGCCAAATATTACCGCCGAAATGTTAGGTTGGGTTAGGTTAAGTTATATTACGTTCTTGATGTATATAAAGGTCCCATGGAGACTTAGAGGCCAACTCGCCGGGAATGTTGTCAAATATTACCGCCGAGAAGTTAGGTTGGGTAGGTTAGGTTATATTACGTTATTGATGTATATAAAGGTCCCACGGAGACGTAGAGGCCAACTCGCCGGGAATGTGGTCAAATATTACCGCCGATATGTTAGATTGGGTTAGGTTAGGTTATATTACGTTATTGACGTATATAAAGGTCCCACGGAGACGTAGAGGCAAACAAGCCAGAAATGTGGTCAAATATTATCGCCAAGATGTTAGATTGGGTTAGGTTAGGTTATATTACGTTATTGACGTATATAAAGGTCCCACGGAGACGTGGAGGCCAATTCGCCAGGAATGTTGTCAAATATTACCGCCGAGATGTTAGGTTGGGTTAGGTTCGGTTACATTACGTTATTGATGTATAGGAAGGTCCCACGGAGACGTAGAGGCCAACTCGCCAGGAATGTTGTCAAATATTAACGCCGAGGTGTTAGGTTCTGTTAGGTTAGGTTATATTACATTATTGATGTATATAAAGGTCCCACGGAGACGTAGAGGCCAGCAAGCCAGGAATGCTGCCAAATATTACCGCCGAGATGTTAGGTTGGGTTAGGTTAAGTTATATTACGTTCTTGATGTATATAAAGGTCCCATGGAGACTTAGAGGCCAACTCGCCGGGAATGTTCTCAAATATTACCGCCGAGATGTTAGGTTGGGTTAGGTTAGGTTATATTACGTTACTGATGTATATAAACGTCCCACGGAGACGTAGAGGCCAACAAGACAGGAATGTGGTCAAATATTACCGCCGAGATGTTAGATTGGGTTGGGTTAGGTTATATTACGTTATTGATGTATATAAAGGTCCCACGGAGCCGTAGAGGCCAACACGCCAGGAATGTTGTCAAATATTACCACCGAGATGTTAGGTTGGGTTAGGTTAATTTATATTACGTTCTTGATGTATATAAAGGTCCCATGGAGACTTAGAGGCCAACTCGGCGGGAATGTTGTCTAATATTACCGCCGAGATGTTAGGTTGGGTTAGGTTAGGTTATATTACGTTATTGATGTATATAAACGTCCCACGGAGACGTAGAGGCCAACAAGACAGGAATGTAGTCAAATATTACCGCCGAGATGTTAGATTGGGTTAGGTTAGGTTATATTACGTTATTGATGTATATAAAGGTCCCACGGAGCCGTAGAGGCCAACACGCCAGGAATGTTGTCAAATATTACCGCCGAGATGTTAGGTTGGGTTAGGTTAGGTTATATTACGCTATTGATGTATATAAAGGTCCCACGGAGACGTAGAGGCAAACAAGCCAGGAATGTGGTCAAATATTACCGCCGAGATGTTAGGTTTTGTTAGGTTAGGTTATATTACGTTATTGATGTATATAAAGGTCCCACGGAGCCGTAGAGGCCAACATGCCAGGAATGTTGTCAAATATTACCGCCGAGATGTTAGGTTCTGTTAGGTTAGGTTATATTACATTATTGATGTATATAAAGGTCCCACGGAGACGTAGAGGCCAACAAGCCAGGAATGTGGTCAAATATTACCGCCGAGATGATAGGTTGGGTTAGGTTAGGTTATATTACGTTATTGATGTATACAAAGGTCCCACGGAGACGTGGAGGCCAATTCGCCAGGAATGTTGTCAAATATTACCGCCGAGATGATAGGTTGGGTTAGGTTCGGTTATATTACGTTATTGATGTATAGCAAGGTCCCACGGAGACGTAGAGGCCAACTCGCCAGGAATGTTGTCAAATATTACCGCCGAGATGTTAGGTTCTGTTAGGTTAGGTTACATTACATTATTGATGTATATAAAGGTCCCACGGAGCCGTAGAGGCCAGCAAGCCAGGAATGTTGCCAAATATTACCGCCGAGATGTCAGATTGGGTTAGGTTAGGTTATATTACGTTATTGACGTATATAAAGGTCCCACGGAGACGTAGAGGCAAACAAGCCAGAAATGTGGTCAAATATTACCGCCGAGGTGTTAGATTGGGTTAGGTTAGGTTATATTACGTTATTGACGTATATAAAGGTCCCACGGAGACGTGGAGGCCAATTCGCCAGGAATGTTGTCAAATATTACCGCCGAGATGTTAGGTTGGGTTAGGTTCGGTTATATTACGTTATTGATGTATAGGAAGTTCCCACGGAGACGTAGAGGCCAACTCGCCAGGAATGTTGTCGAATATTAACGCCGAGGTGTTAGGTTCTGTTAGGTTAGGTTATATTACATTATTGATGTATATAAAGGTCCCACGGAGCCGTAGAGGCCAACATGCCAGGAATGTTGTCAAATATTACCGCCGAGATGTTAGGTTCTGTTAGGTTAGGTTATATTACATCATTGATGTATATAAAGGTCCCACGGAGACGTAGAGGCCAACAAGCCAGGAATGTGGTCAAATATTACCGCCGAGATGTTAGATTGGGTTGGGTTAGGTTATATTACGTTATTGATGTATATAAAGGTCCCACGGAGCCGTAGAGGCCAACACGCCAGGAATGTTGTCAAATATTACCGCCGAGATGTTAGGTTCTGTTAGGTTAGGTTATATTACGTTATTGATGTATATAAAGGTCCCACGGAGCCGTAGAGGCCAACATGCCAGGAATGTTGTCAAATATTACCGCCGAGATGTTAGGTTCTGTTAGGTTAGGTTATATTACATCATTGATGTATATAAAGGTCCCACGGAGACGTAGAGGCCAACAAGCCAGGAATGTGGTCAAATATTACCGCCGAGATGATAGGTTGGGTTAGGTTAGGTTATATTACGTTATTGATGTATACAAAGGTCCCACGGAGACGTGGAGGCCAATTCGCCAGGAATGATGTCAAATATTACCGCCGAGATGATAGGTTGGGTTAGGTTCGGTTATATTACGTTATTGATGTATAGGAAGGTCCCACGGAGACTTAGAGGCCAACTCGCCAGGAATGTTGTCAAATATTACCGCCGAGATGTTAGGTTCTGTTAGGTTAGGTTATATTACATTATTGATGTATATAAAGGTCCCACGGAGCCGTAGAGGCCAGCAAGCCAGGAATGTTGCCAAATATTACCGCCGAGATGTTAGATTGGGTTAGGTTAGGTTATATTACGTTATTAACGTATATAAAGGTCCCACGGAGACGTAGAGGCAAACAAGCCAGAAATGTGGTCAAATATTACCGCCGAGATGTTAGATTGGGTTAGGTTAGGTTATATTACGTTATTGACGTATATAAAGGTCCCACGGAGACGTGGAGGCCAATTCGCCAGGAATGTTGTCAAATATTACCGCCGAGATGTTAGGTTGGGTTAGGTTCGGTTATATTACGTTATTGATGTATAGGAAGGTCCCACGGAGACGTAGAGGCCAACTCGCCAGGAATGTTGTCAAATATTAACGCCGAGGTGTTAGGTTCTGTTAGGTTAGGTTATATTACATTATTGATGTATATAAAGGTCCCACGGAGACGTAGAGGCCAGCAAGCCAGGAATGCTGCCAAATATTACCGCCGAGATGTTAGGTTGGGTTAGGTTAAGTTATATTACGTTCTTGATGTATATAAAGGTCCCATGGAGACTTAGAGGCTAACTCGCCGGGAATGTTCTCAAATATTACCGCCGAGATGTTAGGTTGGGTTAGGTTAGGTTATATTACGTTATTGATGTATATAAACGTCCCACGGAGACGTAGAGGCCAACAAGACAGGAATGTGGTCAAATATTACCGCCGAGATGTTAGATTGGGTTGGGTTAGGTTATATTACGTTATTGATGTATATAAAGGTCCCACGGAGACGTAGAGGCCAGCAAGCAAGGAATGCTGCCAAATATTACCGCCGAGATGTTAGGTTGGGTTAGGTTAAGTTATATTACGTTCTTGATGTATATAAAGGTCCCATGGAGACTTAGAGGCCAACTCGCCGGGAATGTTCTCAAATATTACCGCCGAGATGTTAGGTTGGGTTAGGTTAGGTTATATTACGTTATTGATGTATATAAACGTCCCACGGAGACGTAGAGACCAACAAGACAGGAATGTGGTCAAATATTACCGCCGAGATGTTAGATTGGGTTGGGTTAGGTTATATTACGTTATTGATGTATATAAAGGTCCCACGGAGCCGTAGAGGCCAACACGCCAGGAATGTTGTCAAATATTACCGCCGAGATGTTAGGTTCTGTTAGGTTAGGTTATATTACGTTATTGATGTATATAAAGGTCCCACGGAGCCGTAGAGGCCAACATGCCAGGAATGTTGTCAAATATTACCGCCGAGATGTTAGGTTCTGTTAGGTTAGGTTATATTACATCATTGATGTATATAAAGGTCCCACGGAGACGTAGAGGCCAACAAGCCAGGAATGTGGTCAAATATTACCGCCGAGATGATAGGTTGGGTTAGGTTAGGTTATATTACGTTATTGATGTATACAAAGGTCCCACGGAGACGTGGAGGCCAATTCGCCAGGAATGATGTCAAATATTACCGCCGAGATGATAGGTTGGGTTAGGTTCGGTTATATTACGTTATTGATGTATAGGAAGGTCCCACGGAGACTTAGAGGCCAACTCGCCAGGAATGTTGTCAAATATTACCGCCGAGATGTTAGGTTCTGTTAGGTTAGGTTATATTACATTATTGATGTATATAAAGGTCCCACGGAGCCGTAGAGGCCAGCAAGCCAGGAATGTTGCCAAATATTACCGCCGAGATGTTAGATTGGGTTAGGTTAGGTTATATTACGTTATTGACGTATATAAAGGTCCCACGGAGACGTAGAGGCAAACAAGCCAGAAATGTGGTCAAATATTACCGCCGAGATGTTAGATTGGGTTAGGTTAGGTTATATTACGTTATTGACGTATATAAAGGTCCCACGGAGACGTGGAGGCCAATTCGCCAGGAATGTTGTCAAATATTACCGCCGAGATGTTAGGTTGGGTTAGGTTCGGTTATATTACGTTATTGATGTATAGGAAGGTCCCACGGAGACGTGGAGGCCAATTCGCCAGGAATGTTGTCAAATATTACCGCCGAGATGTTAGGTTGGGTTAGGTTAGGTTATATTACGTTATTGATGTATAGGAAGGTCCCACGGAGACGTAGAGGCCAACTCGCCAGGAATGTTGTCAAATATTAACGCCGAGGTGTTAGGTTCTGTTAGGTTAGGTTATATTACATTATTGATGTATATAAAGGTCCCACGGAGACGTAGAGGCCAGCAAGCCAGGAATGCTGCCAAATATTACCGCCGAGATGTTAGGTTGGGTTAGGTTAAGTTATATTACGTTCTTGATGTATATAAAGGTCCCATGGAGACTTAGAGGCCAACTCGCCGGGAATGTTCTCAAATATTACCGCCGAGATGTTAGGTTGGGTTAGGTTAGGTTATATTACGTTATTGATGTATATAAACGTCCCACGGAGACGTAGAGGCCAACAAGACAGGAATGTGGTCAAATATTACCGCCGAGATGTTAGATTGGGTTGGGTTAGGTTATATTACGTTATTGATGTATATAAAGGTCCCACGGAGCCGTAGAGGCCAACACGCCAGGAATGTTGTCAAATATTACCGCCGAGATGTTAGGTTCTGTTAGGTTAGGTTATATTACGTTATTGATGTATATAAAGGTCCCACGGAGCCGTAGAGGCCAACACGCCAGGAATGTTGTCAAATATTACCACCGAGATGTTAGGTTGGGTTAGGTTAATTTATATTACGTTCTTGATGTATATAAAGGTCCCATGGAGACTTAGAGGCCAACTCGGCGGGAATGTTGTCTAATATTACCGCCGAGATGTTAGGTTGGGTTAGGTTAGGTTATATTACGTTATTGATGTATATAAACGTCCCACGGAGACGTAGAGGCCAACAAGACAGGAATGTAGTCAAATATTACCGCCGAGATGTTAGATTGGGTTAGGTTAGGTTATATTACGTTATTGATGTATATAAAGGTCCCACGGAGCCGTAGAGGCCAACACGCCAGGAATGTTGTCAAATATTACCGCCGAGATGTTAGGTTGGGTTAGGTTAGGTTATATTACGCTATTGATGTATATAAAGGTCCCACGGAGACGTAGAGGCAAACAAGCCAGGAATGTGGTCAAATATTACCGCCGAGATGTTAGGTTTTGTTAGGTTAGGTTATATTACGTTATTGATGTATATAAAGGTCCCACGGAGCCGTAGAGGCCAACATGCCAGGAATGTTGTCAAATATTACCGCCGAGATGTTAGGTTCTGTTAGGTTAGGTTATATTACATTATTGATGTATATAAAGGTCCCACGGAGACGTAGAGGCCAACAAGCCAGGAATGTGGTCAAATATTACCGCCGAGATGATAGGTTGGGTTAGGTTAGGTTATATTACGTTATTGATGTATACAAAGGTCCCACGGAGACGTGGAGGCCAATTCGCCAGGAATGTTGTCAAATATTACCGCCGAGATGATAGGTTGGGTTAGGTTCGGTTATATTACGTTATTGATGTATAGCAAGGTCCCACGGAGACGTAGAGGCCAACTCGCCAGGAATGTTGTCAAATATTACCGCCGAGATGTTAGGTTCTGTTAGGTTAGGTTACATTACATTATTGATGTATATAAAGGTCCCACGGAGCCGTAGAGGCCAGCAAGCCAGGAATGTTGCCAAATATTACCGCCGAGATGTCAGATTGGGTTAGGTTAGGTTATATTACGTTATTGACGTATATAAAGGTCCCACGGAGACGTAGAGGCAAACAAGCCAGAAATGTGGTCAAATATTACCGCCGAGGTGTTAGATTGGGTTAGGTTAGGTTATATTACGTTATTGACGTATATAAAGGTCCCACGGAGACGTGGAGGCCAATTCGCCAGGAATGTTGTCAAATATTACCGCCGAGATGTTAGGTTGGGTTAGGTTCGGTTATATTACGTTATTGATGTATAGGAAGTTCCCACGGAGACGTAGAGGCCAACTCGCCAGGAATGTTGTCGAATATTAACGCCGAGGTGTTAGGTTCTGTTAGGTTAGGTTATATTACATTATTGATGTATATAAAGGTCCCACGGAGACGTAGAGGCCAGCAAGCAAGGAATGCTGCCAAATATTACCGCCGAGATGTTAGGTTGGGTTAGGTTAAGTTATATTACGTTCTTGATGTATATAAAGGTCCCATGGAGACTTAGAGGCCAACTCGCCGGGAATGTTCTCAAATATTACCGCCGAGATGTTAGGTTGGGTTAGGTTAGGTTATATTACGTTATTGATGTATATAAACGTCCCACGGAGACGTAGAGGCCAACAAGACAGGAATGTGGTCAAATATTACCGCCGAGATGTTAGATTGGGTTGGGTTAGGTTATATTACGTTATTGATGTATATAAAGGTCCCACGGAGCCGTAGAGGCCAACACGCCAGGAATGTTGTCAAATATTACCGCCGAGATGTTAGGTTCTGTTAGGTTAGGTTATATTACGTTATTGATGTATATAAAGGTCCCACGGAGCCGTAGAGGCCAACATGCCAGGAATGTTGTCAAATATTACCGCCGAGATGTTAGGTTCTGTTAGGTTAGGTTATATTACATCATTGATGTATATAAAGGTCCCACGGAGACGTAGAGGCCAACAAGCCAGGAATGTGGTCAAATATTACCGCCGAGATGATAGGTTGGGTTAGGTTAGGTTATATTACGTTATTGATGTATACAAAGGTCCCACGGAGACGTGGAGGCCAATTCGCCAGGAATGATGTCAAATATTACCGCCGAGATGATAGGTTGGGTTAGGTTCGGTTATATTACGTTATTGATGTATAGGAAGGTCCCACGGAGACTTAGAGGCCAACTCGCCAGGAATGTTGTCAAATATTACCGCCGAGATGTTAGGTTCTGTTAGGTTAGGTTATATTACATTATTGATGTATATAAAGGTCCCACGGAGCCGTAGAGGCCAGCAAGCCAGGAATGTTGCCAAATATTACCGCCGAGATGTTAGATTGGGTTAGGTTAGGTTATATTACGTTATTAACGTATATAAAGGTCCCACGGAGACGTAGAGGCAAACAAGCCAGAAATGTGGTCAAATATTACCGCCGAGATGTTAGATTGGGTTAGGTTAGGTTATATTACGTTATTGACGTATATAAAGGTCCCACGGAGACGTGGAGGCCAATTCGCCAGGAATGTTGTCAAATATTACCGCCGAGATGTTAGGTTGGGTTAGGTTCGGTTATATTACGTTATTGATGTATAGGAAGGTCCCACGGAGACGTAGAGGCCAACTCGCCAGGAATGTTGTCAAATATTAACGCCGAGGTGTTAGGTTCTGTTAGGTTAGGTTATATTACATTATTGATGTATATAAAGGTCCCACGGAGACGTAGAGGCCAGCAAGCCAGGAATGCTGCCAAATATTACCGCCGAGATGTTAGGTTGGGTTCGGTTAAGTTATATTACGTTCTTGATGTATATAAAGGTCCCATGGAGACTTAGAGGCTAACTCGCCGGGAATGTTCTCAAATATTACCGCCGAGATGTTAGGTTGGGTTAGGTTAGGTTATATTACGTTATTGATGTATATAAACGTCCCACGGAGACGTAGAGGCCAACAAGACAGGAATGTGGTCAAATATTACCGCCGAGATGTTAGATTGGGTTGGGTTAGGTTATATTACGTTATTGATGTATATAAAGGTCCCACGGAGACGTAGAGGCCAGCAAGCAAGGAATGCTGCCAAATATTACCGCCGAGATGTTAGGTTGGGTTAGGTTAAGTTATATTACGTTCTTGATGTATATAAAGGTCCCATGGAGACTTAGAGGCCAACTCGCCGGGAATGTTCTCAAATATTACCGCCGAGATGTTAGGTTGGGTTAGGTTAGGTTATATTACGTTATTGATGTATATAAACGTCCCACGGAGACGTAGAGACCAACAAGACAGGAATGTGGTCAAATATTACCGCCGAGATGTTAGATTGGGTTGGGTTAGGTTATATTACGTTATTGATGTATATAAAGGTCCCACGGAGCCGTAGAGGCCAACACGCCAGGAATGTTGTCAAATATTACCGCCGAGATGTTAGGTTCTGTTAGGTTAGGTTATATTACGTTATTGATGTATATAAAGGTCCCACGGAGCCGTAGAGGCCAACATGCCAGGAATGTTGTCAAATATTACCGCCGAGATGTTAGGTTCTGTTAGGTTAGGTTATATTACATCATTGATGTATATAAAGGTCCCACGGAGACGTAGAGGCCAACAAGCCAGGAATGTGGTCAAATATTACCGCCGAGATGATAGGTTGGGTTAGGTTAGGTTATATTACGTTATTGATGTATACAAAGGTCCCACGGAGACGTGGAGGCCAATTCGCCAGGAATGATGTCAAATATTACCGCCGAGATGATAGGTTGGGTTAGGTTCGGTTATATTACGTTATTGATGTATAGGAAGGTCCCACGGAGACTTAGAGGCCAACTCGCCAGGAATGTTGTCAAATATTACCGCCGAGATGTTAGGTTCTGTTAGGTTAGGTTATATTACATTATTGATGTATATAAAGGTCCCACGGAGCCGTAGAGGCCAGCAAGCCAGGAATGTTGCCAAATATTACCGCCGAGATGTTAGATTGGGTTAGGTTAGGTTATATTACGTTATTGACGTATATAAAGGTCCCACGGAGACGTAGAGGCAAACAAGCCAGAAATGTGGTCAAATATTACCGCCGAGATGTTAGATTGGGTTAGGTTAGGTTATATTACGTTATTGACGTATATAAAGGTCCCACGGAGACGTGGAGGCCAATTCGCCAGGAATGTTGTCAAATATTACCGCCGAGATGTTAGGTTGGGTTAGGTTCGGTTATATTACGTTATTGATGTATAGGAAGGTCCCACGGAGACGTAGAGGCCAACTCGCCAGGAATGTTGTCAAATATTAACGCCGAGGTGTTAGGTTCTGTTAGGTTAGGTTATATTACATTATTGATGTATATAAAGGTCCCACGGAGACGTAGAGGCCAGCAAGCCAGGAATGCTGCCAAATATTACCGCCGAGATGTTAGGTTGGGTTAGGTTAAGTTATATTACGTTCTTGATGTATATAAAGGTCCCATGGAGACTTAGAGGCCAACTCGCCGGGAATGTTCCCAAATATTACCGCCGAGATGTTAGGTTGGGTTAGGTTAGGTTATATTACGTTATTGATGTATATAAACGTCCCACGGAGACGTAGAGGCCAACAAGACAGGAATGTGGTCAAATATTACCGCCGAGATGTTAGATTGGGTTGGGTTAGGTTATATTACGTTATTGATGTATATAAAGGTCCCACGGAGCCGTAGAGGCCAACACGCCAGGAATGTTGTCAAATATTACCGCCGAGATGTTAGGTTCTGTTAGGTTAGGTTATATTACGCTATTGATGTATATAAAGGTCCCACGGAGACGTAGAGGCAAACAAGCCAGGAATGTTGTCAAATATTACCGCCGAGATGTTAGGTTCTGTTAGGTTAGGTTATATTACATCATTGATGTATATAAAGGTCCCACGGAGACGTAGAGGCCAACAAGCCAGGAATGTGGTCAAATATTACCGCCGAGATGATAGGTTGGGTTAGGTTAGGTTATATTACGTTATTGATGTATACAAAGGTCCCACGGAGACGTGGAGGCCAATTCGCCAGGAATGATGTCAAATATTACCGCCGAGATGATAGGTTGGGTTAGGTTCGGTTATATTACGTTATTGATGTATAGGAAGGTCCCACGGAGACGTAGAGGCCAACTCGCCAGGAATGTTGTCAAATATTACCGCCGAGATGTTAGGTTCTGTTAGGTTAGGCTACATTACATTATTGATGTATATAAAGGTCCCACGGAGCCGTAGAGGCCAGCAAGCCAGGAATGTTGCCAAATATTACCGCCGAAATGTTAGGTTGGGTTAGGTTAAGTTATATTACGTTCTTGATGTATATAAAGGTCCCATGGAGACTTAGAGGCCAACTCGCCGGGAATGTTGTCAAATATTACCGCCGAGAAGTTAGGTTGGGTAGGTTAGGTTATATTACGTTATTGATGTATATAAAGGTCCCACGGAGACGTAGAGGCCAACTCGCCGGGAATGTGGTCAAATATTACCGCCGATATGTTATATTGGGTTAGGTTAGGTTATATTACGTTATTGACGTATATAAAGGTCCCACGGATACGTAGAGGCAAACAAGCCAGAAATGTGGTCAAATATTACCGCCGAGATGTTAGATTGGGTTAGGTTAGGTTATATTACGTTATTGACGTATATAAAGGTCCCACGGATACGTAGAGGCAAACAAGCCAGAAATGTGGTCAAATATTACCGCCGAGATGTTAGATTGGGTTAGGTTAGGTTATATTACGTTATTGACGTATATAAAGGTCCCACGGAGACGTGGAGGCCAATTCGCCGGGAATGTTGTCAAATATTACCGCCGAGATGTTAGGTTGGGTTAGGTTCGGTTATATTACGCTATTGATGTATAGGAAGGTCCCACGGAGACGTAGAGGCCAACTCGCCAGGAATGTTGTCAAATATTAACGCCGAGGCGTTAGGTTCTGTTAGGTTAGGTTATATTACATTATTGATGTATATAAAGGTCCCACGGAGACGTAGAGGCCAGCAAGCCAGGAATGCTGCCAAATATTACCGCCGAGATGTTAGGTTGGGTTAGGTTAAGTTATATTACGTTCTTGATGTATATAAAGGTCCCATGGAGACTTAGAGGCCAACTCGCCGGGAATGTTCTCAAATATTACCGCCGAGATGTTAGGTTGGGTTAGGTTAGGTTATATTACGTTATTGATGTATATAAACGTCCCACGGAGACGTAGAGGCCAACAAGACAGGAATGTGGTCAAATATTACCGCCGAGATGTTAGATTGGGTTGGGTTAGGTTATATTACGTTATTGATGTATATAAAGGTCCCACGGAGCCGTAGAGGCCAACACGCCAGGAATGTTGTCAAATATTACCGCCGACATGTTAGGTTCTGTTAGGTTAGGTTATATTACGTTATTGATGTATATAAAGGTCCCACGGAGCCGTAGAGGCCAACATGCCAGGAATGTTGTCAAATATTACCGCCGAGATGTTAGGTTCTGTTAGGTTAGGTTATATTACATCATTGATGTGTATAAAGGTCCCACGGAGACGTAGAGGCCAACAAGCCAGGAATGTGGTCAAATATTACCGCCGAGATGATAGGTTGGGTTAGGTTAGGTTATATTACGTTATTGATGTATACAAAGGTCCCACGGAGACGTGGAGGCCAATTCGCCAGGAATGTTGTCAAATATTACCGCCGAGATGATAGGTTGGGTTAGGTTCGGTTATATTACGTTATTGATGTATAGGAAGGACCCACGGAGACGTAGAGGCCAACTCGCCAGGAATGTTGTCAAATATTACCGCCGAGATGTTAGGTTGGGTTAGGTTAGGTTATATTACGTTATTGATGTATATAAACGTCCCACGGAGACGTAGAGTCCAGCAAGCCAGGAATGTTGCCAAATATTACCGCCGAGATGTTAGGTTGGGTTAGGTTAAGTTATATTACGTTCTTGATGTATATAAGGGTCCCATGGAGACTTAGAGGCCAACAAGCCAGGAATGTGGTCAAATATTACCGCCGAGATGATAGGTTGGGTTAGGTTAGGTTATATTACGTTATTGATGTATACAAAGGTCCCACGGAGACGTGGAGGCCAATTCGCCAGGAATGTTGTCAAATATTACCGCCGAGATGTTAGGTTGGGTTAGGTTCGGTTATATTACGTTATTGATGTATAGGAAGGTCCCACGGAGACGTAGAGGCCAACTCGCCAGGAATGTTGTCAAATATTAACGCCGAGATGTTAGGTTCTCTTAGGTTAGGTTATATTACATTATTGATGTATGTAAAGGTCCCACGGAGACGTAGAGGCCAGCAAGCCAGGAATGCTGCCAAATATTACCGCCGAGATGTTAGGTTGGGTTACGTTAGGTTATATTACGTTATTGACGTATATAAAGTTCCCACGGAGACGTGGAGGCCAATTCGCCAGGAATGTTGTCAAATATTACCGCCGAGATGTTAGGTTGGGTTAGGTTCGGTTATATTACGTTATTGATGTATAGGAATGTCCCACGGAGACGTAGAGGCCAACTCGCCAGGAATGTTGTCAAATATTACCGCCGAGATGTTAGGTTCTGTTAGGTTAGGTTATATTACATTATTGATGTATATAAACGTCCCACGGAGACGTAGAGGCCAACAAGACAGGAATGTTGTCAAATATTACCGCCGAGATGGTAGATTGGGTTAGGTTAGGTTATATTACGGTATTGATGTATATAAAGGTCCCAGGGAGACGTAGAGGCCAATTCGCCAGGAATGTTGTCAAATATTACCGCCGAGATGTTAGGTTCTGTTAGGTTAGGTTATATTACATTATTGATGTATATAAAGGTCCCACGGGGACGTAGAGGCCAGCAAGCCAGGAATGTTGCCAAATATTACCGCCGAGACGTTAGGTTGGGTTAGGTTAAGTCATATTACGTTCTTGATGTATATAAAGGTCCCATGGAGAATTAGAGTCCAACTCGCCGGGAATGTTGTCGAATATTACCGCCGAGATGTTAGGTTGGGTTAGGTTAGGTCATATTACGCTATTGATGTATATAAAGGTCCCACGGAGACGTAGAGGCAAACAAGCCAGAAATGTGGTCAAATATTACCGCCGAGATGTTAGATTGGGTTAGGTTAGGTTATATTACGTTATTGACGTATATAAAGGTCCCACGGAGACGTAGAGGCAAACAAGCCAGAAATGTGGTCAAATATTACCGCCGAGATGTTAGATTGGGTTAGGTTAGGTTACATTACGTTATTGACGTATATAAAGGTCCCACGGAGACGTGGAGGCCAATTCGCCAGGAATGTTGTCAAATATTACCGCCGAGATGTTAGGTTGGGTTAGGTTCGGTTATATTACGTTCTTGATGTATATAAAGGTCCCATGGAGACTTAGAGGCCAACTCGCCGGGAATATTGTCAAATATTACCGCCGAGAAGTTAGGTTGGGTAGGTTAGGTTATATTACGTTATTGATGTATATAAAGGTCCCACGGAGACGTAGAGGCCAACTCGCCGGGAATGTGGTCAAATATTACCGCCGAGATGTTAGGTTGGGTTAGGTTAGGTCATATTACGCTATTGATGTATATAAAGGTCCCACGGAGACGTAGAGGCAAACAAGCCAGGAATGTGGTCAAATATTACCGCCGAGATGTTAGATTGGGTTAGGTTAGGTTATATTACGTTATTGACGTATATAAAGGTCCCGCGGATACGTAGAGGCAAACAAGCCAGAAATGTGGTCAAATATTACCGCCGAGATGTTAGATTGGGTTAGGTTAGGTTATATTACGTTATTGACGTATATAAAGGTCCCACGGAGACGTGGAGGCCAATTCGCCGGGAATGTTGTCAAATATTACCGCCGAGATGTTAGGTTGGGTTAGGTTCGGTTATATTACGCTATTGATGTATAGGAAGGTCCCACGGAGACGTAGAGGCCAACTCGCCAGGAATGTTGTCAAATATTAACGCCGAGGCGTTAGGTTCTGTTAGGTTAGGTTATATTACATTATTGATGTATATAAAGGTCCCACGGAGACGTAGAGGCCAGCAAGCCAGGAATGCTGCCAAATATTACCGCCGAGATGTTAGGTTGGGTTAGGTTAAGTTATATTACGTTCTTGATGTATATAAAGGTCCCATGGAGACTTAGAGGCCAACTCGCCGGGAATGTTCTCAAATATTACCGCCGAGATGTTAGGTTGGGTTAGGTTAGGTTATATTACGTTATTGATGTATATAAACGTCCCACGGAGACGTAGAGGCCAACAAGACAGGAATGTGGTCAAATATTACCGCCGAGATGTTAGATTGGGTTGGGTTAGGTTATATTACGTTATTGATGTATATAAAGGTCCCACGGAGCCGTAGAGGCCAACACGCCAGGAATGTTGTCAAATATTACCGCCGAGATGTTAGGTTCTGTTAGGTTAGGTTATATTACGTTATTGATGTATATAAAGGTCCCACGGAGCCGTAGAGGCCAACATGCCAGGAATGTTGTCAAATATTACCGCCGAGATGTTAGGTTCTGTTAGGTTAGGTTATATTACATCATTGATGTGTATAAAGGTCCCACGGAGACGTAGAGGCCAACAAGCCAGGAATGTGGTCAAATATTACCGCCGAGATGATAGGTTGGGTTAGGTTAGGTTATATTACGTTATTGATGTATACAAAGGTCCCACGGAGACGTGGAGGCCAATTCGCCAGGAATGTTGTCAAATATTACCGCCGAGATGATAGGTTGGGTTAGGTTCGGTTATATTACGTTATTGATGTATAGGAAGGACCCACGGAGACGTAGAGGCCAACTCGCCAGGAATGTTGTCAAATATTACCGCCGAGATGTTAGGTTGGTTTAGGTTAGGTTATATTACGTTATTGATGTATATAAACGTCCCACGGAGACGTAGAGTCCAGCAAGCCAGGAATGTTGCCAAATATTACCGCCGAGATGTTAGGTTGGGTTAGGTTAAGTTATATTACGTTCTTGATGTATATAAGGGTCCCATGGAGACTTAGAGGCCAACAAGCCAGGAATGTGGTCAAATATTACCGCCGAGATGATAGGTTGGGTTAGGTTAGGTTATATTACGTTATTGATGTATACAAAGGTCCCACGGAGACGTGGAGGCCAATTCGCCAGGAATGTTGTCAAATATTACCGCCGAGATGTTAGGTTGGGTTAGGTTCGGTTATATTACGTTATTGATGTATAGGAAGGTCCCACGGAGACGTAGAGGCCAACTCGCCAGGAATGTTGTCAAATATTAACGCCGAGATGTTAGGTTCTCTTAGGTTAGGTTATATTACATTATTGATGTATGTAAAGGTCCCACGGAGACGTAGAGGCCAGCAAGCCAGGAATGCTGCCAAATATTACCGCCGAGATGTTAGGTTGGGTTACGTTAGGTTATATTACGTTATTGACGTATATAAAGTTCCCACGGAGACGTGGAGGCCAATTCGCCAGGAATGTTGTCAAATATTACCGCCGAGATGTTAGGTTGGGTTAGGTTCGGTTATATTACGTTATTGATGTATAGGAATGTCCCACGGAGACGTAGAGGCCAACTCGCCAGGAATGTTGTCAAATATTACCGCCGAGATGTTAGGTTCTGTTAGGTTAGGTTATATTACATTATTGATGTATATAAACGTCCCACGGAGACGTAGAGGCCAACAAGACAGGAATGTTGTCAAATATTACCGCCGAGATGGTAGATTGGGTTAGGTTAGGTTATATTACGGTATTGATGTATATAAAGGTCCCAGGGAGACGTAGAGGCCAATTCGCCGGGAATGTGGTCAAATATTACCGCCGAGATGTTAGGTTGGGTTAGGTTAGGTCATATTACGCTATTGATGTATATAAAGGTCCCACGGAGACGTAGAGGCAAACAAGCCAGGAATGTGGTCAAATATTACCGCCGAGATGTTAGATTGGGTTAGGTTAGGTTATATTACGTTATTGACGTATATAAAGGTCCCGCGGATACGTAGAGGCAAACAAGCCAGAAATGTGGTCAAATATTACCGCCGAGATGTTAGATTGGGTTAGGTTAGGTTATATTACGTTATTGACGTATATAAAGGTCCCACGGAGACGTGGAGGCCAATTCGCCAGGAATGTTGTCAAATATTACCGCCGAGATGTTAGATTGGGTTAGGTTAGGTTATATTACGTTATTGACGTATATAAAGGTCCCACGGATACGTAGAGGCAAACAAGCCAGAAATGTGGTCAAATATTACCGCCGAGATGTTAGATTGGGTTAGGTTAGGTTATATTACGTTATTGACGTATATAAAGGTCCCACGGAGACGTGGAGGCCAATTCGCCGGGAATGTTGTCAAATATTACCGCCGAGATGTTAGGTTGGGTTAGGTTCGGTTATATTACGCTATTGATGTATAGGAAGGTCCCACGGAGACGTAGAGGCCAACTCGCCAGGAATGTTGTCAAATATTAACGCCGAGGCGTTAGGTTCTGTTAGGTTAGGTTATATTACATTATTGATGTATATAAAGGTCCCACGGAGACGTAGAGGCCAGCAAGCCAGGAATGCTGCCAAATATTACCGCCGAGATGTTAGGTTGGGTTAGGTTAAGTTATATTACGTTCTTGATGTATATAAAGGTCCCATGGAGACTTAGAGGCCAACTCGCCGGGAATGTTCTCAAATATTACCGCCGAGATGTTAGGTTGGGTTAGGTTAGGTTATATTACGTTATTGATGTATATAAACGTCCCACGGAGACGTAGAGGCCAACAAGACAGGAATGTGGTCAAATATTACCGCCGAGATGTTAGATTGGGTTGGGTTAGGTTATATTACGTTATTGATGTATATAAAGGTCCCACGGAGCCGTAGAGGCCAACACGCCAGGAATGTTGTCAAATATTACCGCCGAGATGTTAGGTTCTGTTAGGTTAGGTTATATTACGTTATTGATGTATATAAAGGTCCCACGGAGCCGTAGAGGCCAACATGCCAGGAATGTTGTCAAATATTACCGCCGAGATGTTAGGTTCTGTTAGGTTAGGTTATATTACATCATTGATGTGTATAAAGGTCCCACGGAGACGTAGAGGCCAACAAGCCAGGAATGTGGTCAAATATTACCGCCGAGATGATAGGTTGGGTTAGGTTAGGTTATATTACGTTATTGATGTATACAAAGGTCCCACGGAGACGTGGAGGCCAATTCGCCAGGAATGTTGTCAAATATTACCGCCGAGATGATAGGTTGGGTTAGGTTCGGTTATATTACGTTATTGATGTATAGGAAGGACCCACGGAGACGTAGAGGCCAACTCGCCAGGAATGTTGTCAAATATTACCGCCGAGATGTTAGGTTGGTTTAGGTTAGGTTATATTACGTTATTGATGTATATAAACGTCCCACGGAGACGTAGAGTCCAGCAAGCCAGGAATGTTGCCAAATATTACCGCCGAGATGTTAGGTTGGGTTAGGTTAAGTTATATTACGTTCTTGATGTATATAAGGGTCCCATGGAGACTTAGAGGCCAACAAGCCAGGAATGTGGTCAAATATTACCGCCGAGATGATAGGTTGGGTTAGGTTAGGTTATATTACGTTATTGATGTATACAAAGGTCCCACGGAGACGTGGAGGCCAATTCGCCAGGAATGTTGTCAAATATTACCGCCGAGATGTTAGGTTGGGTTAGGTTCGGTTATATTACGTTATTGATGTATAGGAAGGTCCCACGGAGACGTAGAGGCCAACTCGCCAGGAATGTTGTCAAATATTAACGCCGAGATGTTAGGTTCTCTTAGGTTAGGTTATATTACATTATTGATGTATGTAAAGGTCCCACGGAGACGTAGAGGCCAGCAAGCCAGGAATGCTGCCAAATATTACCGCCGAGATGTTAGGTTGGGTTACGTTAGGTTATATTACGTTATTGACGTATATAAAGTTCCCACGGAGACGTGGAGGCCAATTCGCCAGGAATGTTATCAAATATTACCGCCGAGATGTTAGGTTGGGTTAGGTTCGGTTATATTACGTTATTGATGTATAGGAATGTCCCACGGAGACGTAGAGGCCAACTCGCCAGGAATGTTGTCAAATATTACCGCCGAGATGTTAGGTTCTGTTAGGTTAGGTTATATTACATTATTGATGTATATAAACGTCCCACGGAGACGTAGAGGCCAACAAGACAGGAATGTTGTCAAATATTACCGCCGAGATGGTAGATTGGGTTAGGTTAGGTTATATTACGGTATTGATGTATATAAAGGTCCCAGGGAGACGTAGAGGCCAATTCGCCAGGAATGTTGTCAAATATTACCGCCGAGATGTTAGGTTCTGTTAGGTTAGGTTATATTACATTATTGATGTATATAAAGGTCCCACGGGGACGTAGAGGCCAGCAAGCCAGGAATGTTGCCAAATATTACCGCCGAGACGTTAGTTTGGGTTAGGTTAAGTCATATTACGTTCTTGATGTATATAAAGGTCCCATGGAGAATTAGAGTCCAACTCGCCGGGAATGTTGTCGAATATTACCGCCGAGATGTTAGGTTGGGTTAGGTTAGGTCATATTACGCTATTGATGTATATAAAGGTCCCACGGAGACGTAGAGGCAAACAAGCCAGAAATGTGGTCAAATATTACCGCCGAGATGTTAGATTGGGTTAGGTTAGGTTATATTACGTTATTGACGTATATAAAGGTCCCACGGAGACGTAGAGGCAAACAAGCCAGAAATGTGGTCAAATATTACCGCCGAGATGTTAGATTGGGTTAGGTTAGGTTACATTACGTTATTGACGTATATAAAGGTCCCACGGAGACGTGGAGGCCAATTCGCCAGGAATGTTGTCAAATATTACCGCCGAGATGTTAGGTTGGGTTAGGTTCGGTTATATTACGTTCTTGATGTATATAAAGGTCCCATGGAGACTTAGAGGCCAACTCGCCGGGAATATTGTCAAATATTACCGCCGAGAAGTTAGGTTGGGTAGGTTAGGTTATATTACGTTATTGATGTATATAAAGGTCCCACGGAGACGTAGAGGCCAACTCGCCGGGAATGTGGTCAAATATTACCGCCGAGATGTTAGGTTGGGTTAGGTTAGGTCATATTACGCTATTGATGTATATAAAGGTCCCACGGAGACGTAGAGGCAAACAAGCCAGGAATGTGGTCAAATATTACCGCCGAGATGTTAGATTGGGTTAGGTTAGGTTATATTACGTTATTGACGTATATAAAGGTCCCGCGGATACGTAGAGGCAAACAAGCCAGAAATGTGGTCAAATATTACCGCCGAGATGTTAGATTGGGTTAGGTTAGGTTATATTACGTTATTGACGTATATAAAGGTCCCACGGAGACGTGGAGGCCAATTCGCCAGGAATGTTGTCAAATATTACCGCCGAGATGTTAGGTTGGGTTAGGTTCGGTTATATTACGCTATTGATGTATAGGAAGGTCCCACGGAGACGTAGAGGCCAACTCGCCAGGAATGTTGTCAAATATTACCGCCGAGATGTTAGGTTCTGTTAGGTTAGGTTATATTACGTTATTGACGTATATAAAGGTCCCACGGAGACGTGGAGGCCAATTCGCCAGGAATGTTGTCAAATATTTCCGCCGAGATGTTAGGTTGGGTTAGGTTCGGTTATATTACGTTATTGATGTATAGGAAGGTCCCACGGAGACGTAGAGGCCAACTCGCCAGGAATGTTGTCAAATATTAACGCCGAGGCGTTAGGTTCTGTTAGGTTAGGTTATATTACATTATTGATGTATATAAAGGTCCCACGGAGACGTAGAGGCCAGCAAGCCAGGAATGCTGCCAAATATTACCGCCGAGATGTTAGGTTCTGTTAGGTTAGGTTATATTACGTTATTGATGTATATAAAGGTCCCACGGAGCCGTAGAGGCCAACATGCCAGGAATGTTGTCAAATATTACCGCCGAGATGTTAGGTTCTGTTAGGTTAGGTTATATTACATCATTGATGTATATAAAGGTCCCACGGAGACGTAGAGGCCAACAAGCCAGGAATGTGGTCAAATATTACCGCCGAGATGATAGGTTGGGTTAGGTTAGGTTATATTACGTTATTGATGTATACAAAGGTCCCACGGAGACGTGGAGGCCAATTCGCCAGGAATGTTGTCAAATATTACCGCCGAGATGATAGGTTGGGTTAGGTTCGGTTATATTACGTTATTGATGTATAGGAAGGACCCACGGAGACGTAGAGGCCAACTCGCCAGGAATGTTGTCAAATATTACCGCCGAGATGTTAGGTTGGGTTAGGTTAGGTTATATTACGTTATTGATGTATATAAACGTCCCACGGAGACGTAGAGTCCAGCAAGCCAGGAATGTTGCCAAATATTACCGCCGAGATGTTAGGTTGGGTTAGGTTAAAAAAATATTACGTTCTTGATGTATATAAAGGTCCCATGGAGACTTAGAGGCCAACTCGCCGGGAATGTTGTCAAATATTACCGCCGAGATGTTAGGTTGGGTTAGGTTAGGTTATATTACGTTATTGATGTATATAAACGTCCCACGGAGACGTAGAGGCCAGCAAGCCAGGAATGTTGCCAAATATTACCGCCGAGATGTTAGGTTGGGTTAGGTTAAGTTATATTACGTTCTTGATGTATATAAGGGTCCCATGGAGACTTAGAGGCCAACAAGCCAGGAATGTGGTCAAATATTACCGCCGAGATGATAGGTTGGGTTAGGTTAGGTTATATTACGTTATTGATGTATACAAAGGTCCCACGGAGACGTGGAGGCCAATTCGCCAGGAATGTTGTCAAATATTACCGCCGAGATGTTAGGTTGGGTTAGGTTCGGTTATATTACGTTATTGATGTATAGGAAGGTCCCACGGAGACGTAGAGGCCAACTCGCCAGGAATGTTGTCAAATATTAACGCCGAGATGTTAGGTTCTCTTAGGTTAGGTTATATTACATTATTGATGTATGCAAAGGTCCCACGGAGACGTAGAGGCCAGCAAGCCAGGAATGCTGCCAAATATTACCGCCGAGATGTTAGGTTGGGTTACGTTAGGTTATATTACGTTATTGACGTATATAAAGTTCCCACGGAGACGTGGAGGCCAATTCGCCAGGAATGTTGTCAAATATTACCGCCGAGATGTTAGGTTGGGTTAGGTTCGGTTATATTACGTTATTGATGTATAGGAATGTCCCACGGAGACGTAGAGGCCAACTCGCCAGGAATGTTGTCAAATATTACCGCCGAGATGTTAGGTTCTGTTAGGTTAGGTTATATTACATTATTGATGTATATAAACGTCCCACGGAGACGTAGAGGCCAACAAGACAGGAATGTTGTCAAATATTACCGCCGAGATGGTAGATTGGGTTAGGTTAGGTTATATTACGGTATTGATGTATATAAAGGTCCCAGGGAGACGTAGAGGCCAATTCGCCAGGAATGTTGTCAAATATTACCGCCGAGATGTTAGGTTCTGTTAGGTTAGGTTATATTACATTATTGATGTATATAAAGGTCCCACGGGGACGTAGAGGCCAGCAAGCCAGGAATGTTGCCAAATATTACCGCCGAGACGTTAGGTTGGGTTAGGTTAAGTCATATTACGTTCTTGATGTATATAAAGGTCCCATGGAGAATTAGAGTCCAACTCGCCGGGAATGTTGTCGAATATTACCGCCGAGATGTTAGGTTGGGTTAGGTTAGGTCATATTACGCTATTGATGTATATAAAGGTCCCACGGAGACGTAGAGGCAAACAAGCCAGAAATGTGGTCAAATATTACCGCCGAGATGTTAGATTGGGTTAGGTTAGGTTATATTACGTTATTGACGTATATAAAGGTCCCACGGAGACGTAGAGGCAAACAAGCCAGAAATGTGGTCAAATATTACCGCCGAGATGTTAGATTGGGTTAGGTTAGGTTACATTACGTTATTGACGTATATAAAGGTCCCACGGAGACGTGGAGGCCAATTCGCCAGGAATGTTGTCAAATATTACCGCCGAGATGTTAGGTTGGGTTAGGTTCGGTTATATTACGTTCTTGATGTATATAAAGGTCCCATGGAGACTTAGAGGCCAACTCGCCGGGAATATTGTCAAATATTACCGCCGAGAAGTTAGGTTGGGTAGGTTAGGTTATATTACGTTATTGATGTATATAAAGGTCCCACGGAGCCGTAGAGGCCAACACGCCAGGAATGTTGTCAAATATTACCGCCGAGATGTTAGGTTCTGTTAGGTTAGGTTATATTACGTTATTGATGTATATAAAGGTCCCACGGAGCCGTAGAGGCCAACATGCCAGGAATGTTGTCAAATATTACCGCCGAGATGTTAGGTTCTGTTAGGTTAGGTTATATTACATCATTGATGTATATAAAGGTCCCACGGAGACGTAGAGGCCAACAAGCCAGGAATGTGGTCAAATATTACCGCCGAGATGATAGGTTGGGTTAGGTTAGGTTATATTACGTTATTGATGTATACAAAGGTCCCACGGAGACGTGGAGGCCAATTCGCCAGGAATGATGTCAAATATTACCGCCGAGATGATAGGTTGGGTTAGGTTCGGTTATATTACGTTATTGATGTATAGGAAGGTCCCACGGAGACTTAGAGGCCAACTCGCCAGGAATGTTGTCAAATATTACCGCCGAGATGTTAGGTTCTGTTAGGTTAGGTTATATTACATTATTGATGTATATAAAGGTCCCACGGAGCCGTAGAGGCCAGCAAGCCAGGAATGTTGCCAAATATTACCGCCGAGATGTTAGATTGGGTTAGGTTAGGTTATTTTACGTTATTAACGTATATAAAGGTCCCACGGAGACGTAGAGGCAAACAAGCCAGAAATGTGGTCAAATATTACCGCCGAGATGTTAGATTGGGTTAGGTTAGGTTATATTACGTTATTGACGTATATAAAGGTCCCACGGAGACGTGGAGGCCAATTCGCCAGGAATGTTGTCAAATATTACCGCCGAGATGTTAGGTTGGGTTAGGTTCGGTTATATTACGTTATTGATGTATAGGAAGGTCCCACGGAGACGTAGAGGCCAACTCGCCAGGAATGTTGTCAAATATTAACGCCGAGGTGTTAGGTTCTGTTAGGTTAGGTTATATTACATTATTGATGTATATAAAGGTCCCACGGAGACGTAGAGGCCAGCAAGCCAGGAATGCTGCCAAATATTACCGCCGAGATGTTAGGTTGGGTTCGGTTAAGTTATATTACGTTCTTGATGTATATAAAGGTCCCATGGAGACTTAGAGGCTAACTCGCCGGGAATGTTCTCAAATATTACCGCCGAGATGTTAGGTTGGGTTAGGTTAGGTTATATTACGTTATTGATGTATATAAACGTCCCACGGAGACGTAGAGGCCAACAAGACAGGAATGTGGTCAAATATTACCGCCGAGATGTTAGATTGGGTTGGGTTAGGTTATATTACGTTATTGATGTATATAAAGGTCCCACGGAGACGTAGAGGCCAGCAAGCAAGGAATGCTGCCAAATATTACCGCCGAGATGTTAGGTTGGGTTAGGTTAAGTTATATTACGTTCTTGATGTATATAAAGGTCCCATGGAGACTTAGAGGCCAACTCGCCGGGAATGTTCTCAAATATTACCGCCGAGATGTTAGGTTGGGTTAGGTTAGGTTATATTACGTTATTGATGTATATAAACGTCCCACGGAGACGTAGAGACCAACAAGACAGGAATGTGGTCAAATATTACCGCCGAGATGTTAGATTGGGTTGGGTTAGGTTATATTACGTTATTGATGTATATAAAGGTCCCACGGAGCCGTAGAGGCCAACACGCCAGGAATGTTGTCAAATATTACCGCCGAGATGTTAGGTTCTGTTAGGTTAGGTTATATTACGTTATTGATGTATATAAAGGTCCCACGGAGCCGTAGAGGCCAACATGCCAGGAATGTTGTCAAATATTACCGCCGAGATGTTAGGTTCTGTTAGGTTAGGTTATATTACATCATTGATGTATATAAAGGTCCCACGGAGACGTAGAGGCCAACAAGCCAGGAATGTGGTCAAATATTACCGCCGAGATGATAGGTTGGGTTAGGTTAGGTTATATTACGTTATTGATGTATACAAAGGTCCCACGGAGACGTGGAGGCCAATTCGCCAGGAATGATGTCAAATATTACCGCCGAGATGATAGGTTGGGTTAGGTTCGGTTATATTACGTTATTGATGTATAGGAAGGTCCCACGGAGACTTAGAGGCCAACTCGCCAGGAATGTTGTCAAATATTACCGCCGAGATGTTAGGTTCTGTTAGGTTAGGTTATATTACATTATTGATGTATATAAAGGTCCCACGGAGCCGTAGAGGCCAGCAAGCCAGGAATGTTGCCAAATATTACCGCCGAGATGTTAGATTGGGTTAGGTTAGGTTATATTACGTTATTGACGTATATAAAGGTCCCACGGAGACGTAGAGGCAAACAAGCCAGAAATGTGGTCAAATATTACCGCCGAGATGTTAGATTGGGTTAGGTTAGGTTATATTACGTTATTGACGTATATAAAGGTCCCACGGAGACGTGGAGGCCAATTCGCCAGGAATGTTGTCAAATATTACCGCCGAGATGTTAGGTTGGGTTAGGTTCGGTTATATTACGTTATTGATGTATAGGAAGGTCCCACGGAGACGTAGAGGCCAACTCGCCAGGAATGTTGTCAAATATTAACGCCGAGGTGTTAGGTTCTGTTAGGTTAGGTTATATTACATTATTGATGTATATAAAGGTCCCACGGAGACGTAGAGGCCAGCAAGCCAGGAATGCTGCCAAATATTACCGCCGAGATGTTAGGTTGGGTTAGGTTAAGTTATATTACGTTCTTGATGTATATAAAGGTCCCATGGAGACTTAGAGGCCAACTCGCCGGGAATGTTCCCAAATATTACCGCCGAGATGTTAGGTTGGGTTAGGTTAGGTTATATTACGTTATTGATGTATATAAACGTCCCACGGAGACGTAGAGGCCAACAAGACAGGAATGTGGTCAAATATTACCGCCGAGATGTTAGATTGGGTTGGGTTAGGTTATATTACGTTATTGATGTATATAAAGGTCCCACGGATCCGTAGAGGCCAACACGCCAGGAATGTTGTCAAATATTACCGCCGAGATGTTAGGTTCTGTTAGGTTAGGTTATATTACGCTATTGATGTATATAAAGGTCCCACGGAGACGTAGAGGCAAACAAGCCAGGAATGTTGTCAAATATTACCGCCGAGATGTTAGGTTCTGTTAGGTTAGGTTATATTACATCATTGATGTATATAAAGGTCCCACGGAGACGTAGAGGCCAACAAGCCAGGAATGTGGTCAAATATTACCGCCGAGATGATAGGTTGGGTTAGGTTAGGTTATATTACGTTATTGATGTATACAAAGGTCCCACGGAGACGTGGAGGCCAATTCGCCAGGAATGATGTCAAATATTACCGCCGAGATGATAGGTTGGGTTAGGTTCGGTTATATTACGTTATTGATGTATAGGAAGGTCCCACGGAGACGTAGAGGCCAACTCGCCAGGAATGTTGTCAAATATTACCGCCGAGATGTTAGGTTCTGTTAGGTTAGGCTACATTACATTATTGATGTATATAAAGGTCCCACGGAGCCGTAGAGGCCAGCAAGCCAGGAATGTTGCCAAATATTACCGCCGAAATGTTAGGTTGGGTTAGGTTAAGTTATATTACGTTCTTGATGTATATAAAGGTCCCATGGAGACTTAGAGGCCAACTCGCCGGGAATGTTGTCAAATATTACCGCCGAGAAGTTAGGTTGGGTAGGTTAGGTTATATTACGTTATTGATGTATATAAAGGTCCCACGGAGACGTAGAGGCCAACTCGCCGGGAATGTGGTCAAATATTACCGCCGATATGTTATATTGGGTTAGGTTAGGTTATATTACGTTATTGACGTATATAAAGGTCCCACGGATACGTAGAGGCAAACAAGCCAGAAATGTGGTCAAATATTACCGCCGAGATGTTAGATTGGGTTAGGTTAGGTTATATTACGTTATTGACGTATATAAAGGTCCCACGGATACGTAGAGGCAAACAAGCCAGAAATGTGGTCAAATATTACCGCCGAGATGTTAGATTGGGTTAGGTTAGGTTATATTACGTTATTGACGTATATAAAGGTCCCACGGAGACGTGGAGGCCAATTCGCCGGGAATGTTGTCAAATATTACCGCCGAGATGTTAGGTTGGGTTAGGTTCGGTTATATTACGCTATTGATGTATAGGAAGGTCCCACGGAGACGTAGAGGCCAACTCGCCAGGAATGTTGTCAAATATTAACGCCGAGGCGTTAGGTTCTGTTAGGTTAGGTTATATTACATTATTGATGTATATAAAGGTCCCACGGAGACGTAGAGGCCAGCAAGCCAGGAATGCTGCCAAATATTACCGCCGAGATGTTAGGTTGGGTTAGGTTAAGTTATATTACGTTCTTGATGTATATAAAGGTCCCATGGAGACTTAGAGGCCAACTCGCCGGGAATGTTCTCAAATATTACCGCCGAGATGTTAGGTTGGGTTAGGTTAGGTTATATTACGTTATTGATGTATATAAACGTCCCACGGAGACGTAGAGGCCAACAAGACAGGAATGTGGTCAAATATTACCGCCGAGATGTTAGATTGGGTTGGGTTAGGTTATATTACGTTATTGATGTATATAAAGGTCCCACGGAGCCGTAGAGGCCAACACGCCAGGAATGTTGTCAAATATTACCGCCGAGATGTTAGGTTCTGTTAGGTTAGGTTATATTACGTTATTGATGTATATAAAGGTCCCACGGAGCCGTAGAGGCCAACATGCCAGGAATGTTGTCAAATATTACCGCCGAGATGTTAGGTTCTGTTAGGTTAGGTTATATTACATCATTGATGTGTATAAAGGTCCCACGGAGACGTAGAGGCCAACAAGCCAGGAATGTGGTCAAATATTACCGCCGAGATGATAGGTTGGGTTAGGTTAGGTTATATTACGTTATTGATGTATACAAAGGTCCCACGGAGACGTGGAGGCCAATTCGCCAGGAATGTTGTCAAATATTACCGCCGAGATGATAGGTTGGGTTAGGTTCGGTTATATTACGTTATTGATGTATAGGAAGGACCCACGGAGACGTAGAGGCCAACTCGCCAGGAATGTTGTCAAATATTACCGCCGAGATGTTAGGTTGGGTTAGGTTAGGTTATATTACGTTATTGATGTATATAAACGTCCCACGGAGACGTAGAGTCCAGCAAGCCAGGAATGTTGCCAAATATTACCGCCGAGATGTTAGGTTGGGTTAGGTTAAGTTATATTACGTTCTTGATGTATATAAGGGTCCCATGGAGACTTAGAGGCCAACAAGCCAGGAATGTGGTCAAATATTACCGCCGAGATGATAGGTTGGGTTAGGTTAGGTTATATTACGTTATTGATGTATACAAAGGTCCCACGGAGACGTGGAGGCCAATTCGCCAGGAATGTTGTCAAATATTACCGCCGAGATGTTAGGTTGGGTTAGGTTCGGTTATATTACGTTATTGATGTATAGGAAGGTCCCACGGAGACGTAGAGGCCAACTCGCCAGGAATGTTGTCAAATATTAACGCCGAGATGTTAGGTTCTCTTAGGTTAGGTTATATTACATTATTGATGTATGTAAAGGTCCCACGGAGACGTAGAGGCCAGCAAGCCAGGAATGCTGCCAAATATTACCGCCGAGATGTTAGGTTGGGTTACGTTAGGTTATATTACGTTATTGACGTATATAAAGTTCCCACGGAGACGTGGAGGCCAATTCGCCAGGAATGTTGTCAAATATTACCGCCGAGATGTTAGGTTGGGTTAGGTTCGGTTATATTACGTTATTGATGTATAGGAATGTCCCACGGAGACGTAGAGGCCAACTCGCCAGGAATGTTGTCAAATATTACCGCCGAGATGTTAGGTTCTGTTAGGTTAGGTTATATTACATTATTGATGTATATAAACGTCCCACGGAGACGTAGAGGCCAACAAGACAGGAATGTTGTCAAATATTACCGCCGAGATGGTAGATTGGGTTAGGTTAGGTTATATTACGGTATTGATGTATATAAAGGTCCCAGGGAGACGTAGAGGCCAATTCGCCAGGAATGTTGTCAAATATTACCGCCGAGATGTTAGGTTCTGTTAGGTTAGGTTATATTACATTATTGATGTATATAAAGGTCCCACGGGGACGTAGAGGCCAGCAAGCCAGGAATGTTGCCAAATATTACCGCCGAGACGTTAGGTTGGGTTAGGTTAAGTCATATTACGTTCTTGATGTATATAAAGGTCCCATGGAGAATTAGAGTCCAACTCGCCGGGAATGTTGTCGAATATTACCGCCGAGATGTTAGGTTGGGTTAGGTTAGGTCATATTACGCTATTGATGTATATAAAGGTCCCACGGAGACGTAGAGGCAAACAAGCCAGAAATGTGGTCAAATATTACCGCCGAGATGTTAGATTGGGTTAGGTTAGGTTATATTACGTTATTGACGTATATAAAGGTCCCACGGAGACGTAGAGGCAAACAAGCCAGAAATGTGGTCAAATATTACCGCCGAGATGTTAGATTGGGTTAGGTTAGGTTACATTACGTTATTGACGTATATAAAGGTCCCACGGAGACGTGGAGGCCAATTCGCCAGGAATGTTGTCAAATATTACCGCCGAGATGTTAGGTTGGGTTAGGTTCGGTTATATTACGTTCTTGATGTATATAAAGGTCCCATGGAGACTTAGAGGCCAACTCGCCGGGAATATTGTCAAATATTACCGCCGAGAAGTTAGGTTGGGTAGGTTAGGTTATATTACGTTATTGATGTATATAAAGGTCCCACGGAGACGTAGAGGCCAACTCGCCGGGAATGTGGTCAAATATTACCGCCGAGATGTTAGGTTGGGTTAGGTTAGGTCATATTACGCT
The DNA here is from genome assembly GCA_963969225.1 of Xylocopa violacea. NCBI lineage: Eukaryota > Metazoa > Arthropoda > Insecta > Hymenoptera > Apidae > Xylocopa > Xylocopa violacea. The sequence continues at coordinate 1,862,918 of CAXAJV010000484.1, forward strand.
ATTGATGTATATAAAGGTCCCACGGAGACGTAGAGGCAAACAAGCCAGGAATGTGGTCAAATATTACCGCCGAGATGTTAGATTGGGTTAGGTTAGGTTATATTACGTTATTGACGTATATAAAGGTCCCGCGGATACGTAGAGGCAAACAAGCCAGAAATGTGGTCAAATATTACCGCCGAGATGTTAGATTGGGTTAGGTTAGGTTATATTACGTTATTGACGTATATAAAGGTCCCACGGAGACGTGGAGGCCAATTCGCCAGGAATGTTGTCAAATATTACCGCCGAGATGTTAGATTGGGTTAGGTTAGGTTATATTACGTTATTGACGTATATAAAGGTCCCACGGATACGTAGAGGCAAACAAGCCAGAAATGTGGTCAAATATTACCGCCGAGATGTTAGATTGGGTTAGGTTAGGTTATATTACGTTATTGACGTATATAAAGGTCCCACGGAGACGTGGAGGCCAATTCGCCGGGAATGTTGTCAAATATTACCGCCGAGATGTTAGGTTGGGTTAGGTTCGGTTATATTACGCTATTGATGTATAGGAAGGTCCCACGGAGACGTAGAGGCCAACTCGCCAGGAATGTTGTCAAATATTAACGCCGAGGCGTTAGGTTCTGTTAGGTTAGGTTATATTACATTATTGATGTATATAAAGGTCCCACGGAGACGTAGAGGCCAGCAAGCCAGGAATGCTGCCAAATATTACCGCCGAGATGTTAGGTTGGGTTAGGTTAAGTTATATTACGTTCTTGATGTATATAAAGGTCCCATGGAGACTTAGAGGCCAACTCGCCGGGAATGTTCTCAAATATTACCGCCGAGATGTTAGGTTGGGTTAGGTTAGGTTATATTACGTTATTGATGTATATAAACGTCCCACGGAGACGTAGAGGCCAACAAGACAGGAATGTGGTCAAATATTACCGCCGAGATGTTAGATTGGGTTGGGTTAGGTTATATTACGTTATTGATGTATATAAAGGTCCCACGGAGCCGTAGAGGCCAACACGCCAGGAATGTTGTCAAATATTACCGCCGAGATGTTAGGTTCTGTTAGGTTAGGTTATATTACGTTATTGATGTATATAAAGGTCCCACGGAGCCGTAGAGGCCAACATGCCAGGAATGTTGTCAAATATTACCGCCGAGATGTTAGGTTCTGTTAGGTTAGGTTATATTACATCATTGATGTGTATAAAGGTCCCACGGAGACGTAGAGGCCAACAAGCCAGGAATGTGGTCAAATATTACCGCCGAGATGATAGGTTGGGTTAGGTTAGGTTATATTACGTTATTGATGTATACAAAGGTCCCACGGAGACGTGGAGGCCAATTCGCCAGGAATGTTGTCAAATATTACCGCCGAGATGATAGGTTGGGTTAGGTTCGGTTATATTACGTTATTGATGTATAGGAAGGACCCACGGAGACGTAGAGGCCAACTCGCCAGGAATGTTGTCAAATATTACCGCCGAGATGTTAGGTTGGTTTAGGTTAGGTTATATTACGTTATTGATGTATATAAACGTCCCACGGAGACGTAGAGTCCAGCAAGCCAGGAATGTTGCCAAATATTACCGCCGAGATGTTAGGTTGGGTTAGGTTAAGTTATATTACGTTCTTGATGTATATAAGGGTCCCATGGAGACTTAGAGGCCAACAAGCCAGGAATGTGGTCAAATATTACCGCCGAGATGATAGGTTGGGTTAGGTTAGGTTATATTACGTTATTGATGTATACAAAGGTCCCACGGAGACGTGGAGGCCAATTCGCCAGGAATGTTGTCAAATATTACCGCCGAGATGTTAGGTTGGGTTAGGTTCGGTTATATTACGTTATTGATGTATAGGAAGGTCCCACGGAGACGTAGAGGCCAACTCGCCAGGAATGTTGTCAAATATTAACGCCGAGATGTTAGGTTCTCTTAGGTTAGGTTATATTACATTATTGATGTATGTAAAGGTCCCACGGAGACGTAGAGGCCAGCAAGCCAGGAATGCTGCCAAATATTACCGCCGAGATGTTAGGTTGGGTTACGTTAGGTTATATTACGTTATTGACGTATATAAAGTTCCCACGGAGACGTGGAGGCCAATTCGCCAGGAATGTTGTCAAATATTACCGCCGAGATGTTAGGTTGGGTTAGGTTCGGTTATATTACGTTATTGATGTATAGGAATGTCCCACGGAGACGTAGAGGCCAACTCGCCAGGAATGTTGTCAAATATTACCGCCGAGATGTTAGGTTCTGTTAGGTTAGGTTATATTACATTATTGATGTATATAAACGTCCCACGGAGACGTAGAGGCCAACAAGACAGGAATGTTGTCAAATATTACCGCCGAGATGGTAGATTGGGTTAGGTTAGGTTATATTACGGTATTGATGTATATAAAGGTCCCAGGGAGACGTAGAGGCCAATTCGCCAGGAATGTTGTCAAATATTACCGCCGAGATGTTAGGATCTGTTAGGTTAGGTTATATTACATTATTGATGTATATAAAGGTCCCACGGGGACGTAGAGGCCAGCAAGCCAGGAATGTTGCCAAATATTACCGCCGAGACGTTAGGTTGGGTTAGGTTAAGTCATATTACGTTCTTGATGTATATAAAGGTCCCATGGAGAATTAGAGTCCAACTCGCCGGGAATGTTGTCGAATATTACCGCCGAGATGTTAGGTTGGGTTAGGTTAGGTCATATTACGCTATTGATGTATATAAAGGTCCCACGGAGACGTAGAGGCAAACAAGCCAGAAATGTGGTCAAATATTACCGCCGAGATGTTAGATTGGGTTAGGTTAGGTTATATTACGTTATTGACGTATATAAAGGTCCCACGGAGACGTAGAGGCAAACAAGCCAGAAATGTGGTCAAATATTACCGCCGAGATGTTAGATTGGGTTAGGTTAGGTTACATTACGTTATTGACGTATATAAAGGTCCCACGGAGACGTGGAGGCCAATTCGCCAGGAATGTTGTCAAATATTACCGCCGAGATGTTAGGTTGGGTTAGGTTCGGTTATATTACGTTCTTGATGTATATAAAGGTCCCATGGAGACTTAGAGGCCAACTCGCCGGGAATATTGTCAAATATTACCGCCGAGAAGTTAGGTTGGGTAGGTTAGGTTATATTACGTTATTGATGTATATAAAGGTCCCACGGAGACGTAGAGGCCAACTCGCCGGGAATGTGGTCAAATATTACCGCCGAGATGTTAGGTTGGGTTAGGTTAGGTCATATTACGCTATTGATGTATATAAAGGTCCCACGGAGACGTAGAGGCAAACAAGCCAGGAATGTGGTCAAATATTACCGCCGAGATGTTAGATTGGGTTAGGTTAGGTTATATTACGTTATTGACGTATATAAAGGTCCCGCGGATACGTAGAGGCAAACAAGCCAGAAATGTGGTCAAATATTACCGCCGAGATGTTAGATTGGGTTAGGTTAGGTTATATTACGTTATTGACGTATATAAAGGTCCCACGGAGACGTGGAGGCCAATTCGCCAGGAATGTTGTCAAATATTACCGCCGAGATGTTAGGTTGGGTTAGGTTCGGTTATATTACGCTATTGATGTATAGGAAGGTCCCACGGAGACGTAGAGGCCAACTCGCCAGGAATGTTGTCAAATATTACCGCCGAGATGTTAGGTTCTGTTAGGTTAGGTTATATTACGTTATTGACGTATATAAAGGTCCCACGGAGACGTGGAGGCCAATTCGCCAGGAATGTTGTCAAATATTTCCGCCGAGATGTTAGGTTGGGTTAGGTTCGGTTATATTACGTTATTGATGTATAGGAAGGTCCCACGGAGACGTAGAGGCCAACTCGCCAGGAATGTTGTCAAATATTAACGCCGAGGCGTTAGGTTCTGTTAGGTTAGGTTATATTACATTATTGATGTATATAAAGGTCCCACGGAGACGTAGAGGCCAGCAAGCCAGGAATGCTGCCAAATATTACCGCCGAGATGTTAGGTTCTGTTAGGTTAGGTTATATTACGTTATTGATGTATATAAAGGTCCCACGGAGCCGTAGAGGCCAACATGCCAGGAATGTTGTCAAATATTACCGCCGAGATGTTAGGTTCTGTTAGGTTAGGTTATATTACATCATTGATGTATATAAAGGTCCCACGGAGACGTAGAGGCCAACAAGCCAGGAATGTGGTCAAATATTACCGCCGAGATGATAGGTTGGGTTAGGTTAGGTTATATTACGTTATTGATGTATACAAAGGTCCCACGGAGGCGTGGAGGCCAATTCGCCAGGAATGTTGTCAAATATTACCGCCGAGATGATAGGTTGGGTTAGGTTCGGTTATATTACGTTATTGATGTATAGGAAGGACCCACGGAGACGTAGAGGCCAACTCGCCAGGAATGTTGTCAAATATTACCGCCGAGATGTTAGGTTGGGTTAGGTTAGGTTATATTACGTTATTGATGTATATAAACGTCCCACGGAGACGTAGAGTCCAGCAAGCCAGGAATGTTGCCAAATATTACCGCCGAGATGTTAGGTTGGGTTAGGTTAAAAAAATATTACGTTCTTGATGTATATAAAGGTCCCATGGAGACTTAGAGGCCAACTCGCCGGGAATGTTGTCAAATATTACCGCCGAGATGTTAGGTTGGGTTAGGTTAGGTTATATTACGTTATTGATGTATATAAACGTCCCACGGAGACGTAGAGGCCAGCAAGCCAGGAATGTTGCCAAATATTACCGCCGAGATGTTAGGTTGGGTTAGGTTAAGTTATATTACGTTCTTGATGTATATAAGGGTCCCATGGAGACTTAGAGGCCAACAAGCCAGGAATGTGGTCAAATATTACCGCCGAGATGATAGGTTGGGTTAGGTTAGGTTATATTACGTTATTGATGTATACAAAGGTCCCACGGAGACGTGGAGGCCAATTCGCCAGGAATGTTGTCAAATATTACCGCCGAGATGTTAGGTTGGGTTAGGTTCGGTTATATTACGTTATTGATGTATAGGAAGGTCCCACGGAGACGTAGAGGCCAACTCGCCAGGAATGTTGTCAAATATTAACGCCGAGATGTTAGGTTCTCTTAGGTTAGGTTATATTACATTATTGATGTATGCAAAGGTCCCACGGAGACGTAGAGGCCAGCAAGCCAGGAATGCTGCCAAATATTACCGCCGAGATGTTAGGTTGGGTTACGTTAGGTTATATTACGTTATTGACGTATATAAAGTTCCCACGGAGACGTGGAGGCCAATTCGCCAGGAATGTTGTCAAATATTACCGCCGAGATGTTAGGTTGGGTTAGGTTCGGTTATATTACGTTATTGATGTATAGGAATGTCCCACGGAGACGTAGAGGCCAACTCGCCAGGAATGTTGTCAAATATTACCGCCGAGATGTTAGGTTCTGTTAGGTTAGGTTATATTACATTATTGATGTATATAAACGTCCCACGGAGACGTAGAGGCCAACAAGACAGGAATGTTGTCAAATATTACCGCCGAGATGGTAGATTGGGTTAGGTTAGGTTATATTACGGTATTGATGTATATAAAGGTCCCAGGGAGACGTAGAGGCCAATTCGCCAGGAATGTTGTCAAATATTACCGCCGAGATGTTAGGTTCTGTTAGGTTAGGTTATATTACATTATTGATGTATATAAAGGTCCCACGGGGACGTAGAGGCCAGCAAGCCAGGAATGTTGCCAAATATTACCGCCGAGACGTTAGGTTGGGTTAGGTTAAGTCATATTACGTTCTTGATGTATATAAAGGTCCCATGGAGAATTAGAGTCCAACTCGCCGGGAATGTTGTCGAATATTACCGCCGAGATGTTAGGTTGGGTTAGGTTAGGTCATATTACGCTATTGATGTATATAAAGGTCCCACGGAGACGTAGAGGCAAACAAGCCAGAAATGTGGTCAAATATTACCGCCGAGATGTTAGATTGGGTTAGGTTAGGTTATATTACGTTATTGACGTATATAAAGGTCCCACGGAGACGTAGAGGCAAACAAGCCAGAAATGTGGTCAAATATTACCGCCGAGATGTTAGATTGGGTTAGGTTAGGTTACATTACGTTATTGACGTATATAAAGGTCCCACGGAGACGTGGAGGCCAATTCGCCAGGAATGTTGTCAAATATTACCGCCGAGATGTTAGGTTGGGTTAGGTTCGGTTATATTACGTTCTTGATGTATATAAAGGTCCCATGGAGACTTAGAGGCCAACTCGCCGGGAATATTGTCAAATATTACCGCCGAGAAGTTAGGTTGGGTAGGTTAGGTTATATTACGTTATTGATGTATATAAAGGTCCCACGGAGACGTAGAGGCCAACTCGCCGGGAATGTGGTCAAATATTACCGCCGAGATGTTAGGTTGGGTTAGGTTAGGTCATATTACGCTATTGATGTATATAAAGGTCCCACGGAGACGTAGAGGCAAACAAGCCAGGAATGTGGTCAAATATTACCGCCGAGATGTTAGATTGGGTTAGGTTAGGTTATATTACGTTATTGACGTATATAAAGGTCCCGCGGATACGTAGAGGCAAACAAGCCAGAAATGTGGTCAAATATTACCGCCGAGATGTTAGATTGGGTTAGGTTAGGTTATATTACGTTATTGACGTATATAAAGGTCCCACGGAGACGTGGAGGCCAATTCGCCAGGAATGTTGTCAAATATTACCGCCGAGATGTTAGGTTGGGTTAGGTTCGGTTATATTACGCTATTGATGTATAGGAAGGTCCCACGGAGACGTAGAGGCCAACTCGCCAGGAATGTTGTCAAATATTACCGCCGAGATGTTAGGTTCTGTTAGGTTAGGTTATATTACGTTATTGACGTATATAAAGGTCCCACGGAGACGTGGAGGCCAATTCGCCAGGAATGTTGTCAAATATTTCCGCCGAGATGTTAGGTTGGGTTAGGTTCGGTTATATTACGTTATTGATGTATAGGAAGGTCCCACGGAGACGTAGAGGCCAACTCGCCAGGAATGTTGTCAAATATTAACGCCGAGGCGTTAGGTTCTCTTAGGTTAGGTTATATTACATTATTGATGTATATAAAGGTCCCACGGAGACGTAGAGGCCAGCAAGCCAGGAATGCTGCCAAATATTACCGCCGAGATGTTAGGTTCTGTTAGGTTAGGTTATATTACGTTATTGATGTATATAAAGGTCCCACGGAGCCGTAGAGGCCAACATGCCAGGAATGTTGTCAAATATTACCGCCGAGATGTTAGGTTCTGTTAGGTTAGGTTATATTACATCATTGATGTATATAAAGGTCCCACGGAGACGTAGAGGCCAACAAGCCAGGAATGTGGTCAAATATTACCGCCGAGATGATAGGTTGGGTTAGGTTAGGTTATATTACGTTATTGATGTATACAAAGGTCCCACGGAGACGTGGAGGCCAATTCGCCAGGAATGTTGTCAAATATTACCGCCGAGATGATAGGTTGGGTTAGGTTCGGTTATATTACGTTATTGATGTATAGGAAGGACCCACGGAGACGTAGAGGCCAACTCGCCAGGAATGTTGTCAAATATTACCGCCGAGATGTTAGGTTGGGTTAGGTTAGGTTATATTACGTTATTGATGTATATAAACGTCCCACGGAGACGTAGAGTCCAGCAAGCCAGGAATGTTGCCAAATATTACCGCCGAGATGTTAGGTTGGGTTAGGTTAAAAAAATATTACGTTCTTGATGTATATAAAGGTCCCATGGAGACTTAGAGGCCAACTCGCCGGGAATGTTGTCAAATATTACCGCCGAGATGTTAGGTTGGGTTAGGTTAGGTTATATTACGTTATTGATGTATATAAACGTCCCACGGAGACGTAGAGGCCAGCAAGCCAGGAATGTTGCCAAATATTACCGCCGAGATGTTAGGTTGGGTTAGGTTAAGTTATATTACGTTCTTGATGTATATAAGGGTCCCATGGAGACTTAGAGGCCAACAAGCCAGGAATGTGGTCAAATATTACCGCCGAGATGATAGGTTGGGTTAGGTTAGGTTATATTACGTTATTGATGTATACAAAGGTCCCACGGAGACGTGGAGGCCAATTCGCCAGGAATGTTGTCAAATATTACCGCCGAGATGTTAGGTTGGGTTAGGTTCGGTTATATTACGTTATTGATGTATAGGAAGGTCCCACGGAGACGTAGAGGCCAACTCGCCAGGAATGTTGTCAAATATTAACGCCGAGATGTTAGGTTCTCTTAGGTTAGGTTATATTACATTATTGATGTATGCAAAGGTCCCACGGAGACGTAGAGGCCAGCAAGCCAGGAATGCTGCCAAATATTACCGCCGAGATGTTAGGTTGGGTTACGTTAGGTTATATTACGTTATTGACGTATATAAAGTTCCCACGGAGACGTGGAGGCCAATTCGCCAGGAATGTTGTCAAATATTACCGCCGAGATGTTAGGTTGGGTTAGGTTCGGTTATATTACGTTATTGATGTATAGGAATGTCCCACGGAGACGTAGAGGCCAACTCGCCAGGAATGTTGTCAAATATTACCGCCGAGATGTTAGGTTCTGTTAGGTTAGGTTATATTACATTATTGATGTATATAAACGTCCCACGGAGACGTAGAGGCCAACAAGACAGGAATGTTGTCAAATATTACCGCCGAGATGGTAGATTGGGTTAGGTTAGGTTATATTACGGTATTGATGTATATAAAGGTCCCAGGGAGACGTAGAGGCCAATTCGCCAGGAATGTTGTCAAATATTACCGCCGAGATGTTAGGTTCTGTTAGGTTAGGTTATATTACATTATTGATGTATATAAAGGTCCCACGGGGACGTAGAGGCCAGCAAGCCAGGAATGTTGCCAAATATTACCGCCGAGACGTTAGGTTGGGTTAGGTTAAGTCATATTACGTTCTTGATGTATATAAAGGTCCCATGGAGAATTAGAGTCCAACTCGCCGGGAATGTTGTCGAATATTACCGCCGAGATGTTAGGTTGGGTTAGGTTAGGTCATATTACGCTATTGATGTATATAAAGGTCCCACGGAGACGTAGAGGCAAACAAGCCAGAAATGTGGTCAAATATTACCGCCGAGATGTTAGATTGGGTTAGGTTAGGTTATATTACGTTATTGACGTATATAAAGGTCCCACGGAGACGTAGAGGCAAACAAGCCAGAAATGTGGTCAAATATTACCGCCGAGATGTTAGATTGGGTTAGGTTAGGTTACATTACGTTATTGACGTATATAAAGGTCCCACGGAGACGTGGAGGCCAATTCGCCAGGAATGTTGTCAAATATTACCGCCGAGATGTTAGGTTGGGTTAGGTTCGGTTATATTACGTTCTTGATGTATATAAAGGTCCCATGGAGACTTAGAGGCCAACTCGCCGGGAATGTTGTCAAATATTACCGCCGAGAAGTTAGGTTGGGTAGGTTAGGTTATATTACGTTATTGATGTATATAAAGGTCCCACGGAGACGTAGAGGCCAACTCGCCGGGAATGTGGTCAAATATTACCGCCGAGATGTTAGGTTGGGTTAGGTTAGGTCATATTACGCTATTGATGTATATAAAGGTCCCACGGAGACGTAGAGGCAAACAAGCCAGGAATGTGGTCAAATATTACCGCCGAGATGTTAGATTGGGTTAGGTTAGGTTATATTACGTTATTGACGTATATAAAGGTCCCACGGATACGTAGAGGCAAACAAGCCAGAAATGTGGTCAAATATTACCGCCGAGATGTTAGATTGGGTTAGGTTAGGTTATATTACGTTATTGACGTCTATAAAGGTCCCACGGAGACGTGGAGGCCAATTCGCCGGGAATGTTGTCAAATATTACCGCCGAGATGTTAGGTTGGGTTAGGTTCGGTTATATTACGCTATTGATGTATAGGAAGGTCCCACGGAGACGTAGAGGCCAACTCGCCAGGAATGTTGTCAAATATTACCGCCGAGATGTTAGGTTGGGTTAGGTTAGGTCATATTACGCTATTGATGTATATAAAGGTCCCACGGAGACGTAGAGGCAAACAAGCCAGGAATGTGGTCAAATATTACCGCCGAGATGTTAGATTGGGTTAGGTTAGGTTATATTACGTTATTGACGTATATAAAGGTCCCACGGATACGTAGAGGCAAACAAGCCAGAAATGTGGTCAAATATTACCGCCGACATGTTAGATTGGGTTAGGTTAAGTTATATTACGTTATTGACGTATATAAAGGTCCCACGGAGACGTGGAGGCCAATTCGCCAGGAATGTTGTCAAATATTACCGCCGAGATGTTAGGTTGGGTTAGGTTCGGTTATATTACGCTATTGATGTATAGGAAGGTCCCACGGAGACGTAGAGGCCAACTCGCCAGGAATGTTGTCAAATATTACCGCCGAGATGTTAGGTTCTGTTAGGTTAGGTTATATTACATCATTGATGTATATAAAGGTCCCACGGAGACGTAGAGTCCAGCAAGCCAGGAATGTTGCCAAATATTACCGCCGAGATGTTAGGTTGGGTTAGGTTAAGTTATATTACGTTCTTGATGTATATAAAGGTCCCATGGAGACTTAGAGGCCAACTCGCCGGGAATGTTGTCAAATATTACCGCCGAGATGTTAGGTTGGGTTAGGTTAGGTTATATTACGTTATTGATGTATATAAACGTCCCACGGAGACGTAGAGGCCAGCAAGCCAGGAATGTTGCCAAATATTACTGCCGAGATGTTAGGTTGGGTTAGGTTAAGTTATATTACGTTCTTGATGTATATAAGGGTCCCATGGAGACTTAGAGGCCAACAAGCCAGGAATGTGGTCAAATATTACCGCCGAGATGATAGGTTGGATTAGGTTAGGTTATATTACGTTATTGATGTATACAAAGGTCCCACGGAGACGTGGAGGCCAATTCGCCAGGAATGTTGTCAAATATTACCGCCGAGATGTTAGGTTGGGTTAGGTTCGGTTATATTACGTTATTGATGTATAGGAAGGTCCCACGGAGACGTAGAGTCCAACTCGCCAGGAATGTTGTCAAATATTAACGCCGAGATGTTAGGTTCTCTTAGGTTAGGTTATATTACATTATTGATGTATGTAAAGGTCCCACGGAGACGTAGAGGCCAGCAAGCCAGGAATGCTGCCAAATATTACCGCCGAGATGTTAGGTTGGGTTACGTTAGGTTATATTACGTTATTGACGTATATAAAGTTCCCACGGAGACGTGGAGGCCAATTCGCCAGGAATGTTGTCAAATATTACCGCCGAGATGTTAGGTTGGGTTAGGTTAAGTTATATTACGTTCTTGATGTATATAAAGGTCCCATGGAGACTTAGAGGCCAACTCGCCGGGAATGTTGTCAAATATTACCGCCGAGATGTTAGGTTGGGTTAGGTTAGGTTATATTACGTTATTGATGTATATAAACGTCCCACGGAGACGTAGAGGCCAGCAAGCCAGGAATGTTGCCAAATATTACTGCCGAGATGTTAGGTTGGGTTAGGTTAAGTTATATTACGTTCTTGATGTATATAAGGGTCCCATGGAGACTTAGAGGCCAACAAGCCAGGAATGTGGTCAAATATTACCGCCGAGATGATAGGTTGGATTAGGTTAGGTTATATTACGTTATTGATGTATACAAAGGTCCCACGGAGACGTGGAGGCCAATTCGCCAGGAATGTTGTCAAATATTACCGCCGAGATGTTAGGTTCTGTTAGGTTAGGTTATATTACATTATTGATGTATATAAACGTCCCACGGAGACGTAGAGGCCAACAAGACAGGAATGTTGCCAAATATTACCGCCGAGATGTTAGGTTGGGTTAGGTTAAGTTATATTACGTTCTTGATGTATATAAGGGTCCCATGGAGACTTAGAGGCCAACAAGCCAGGAATGTGGTCAAATATTACCGCCGAGATGTTAGGTTGGGTTAGGTTAAGTTATATTACGTTCTTGATATATATAAATGTCCCGTGGAGACTTAGAGGCCAACTCGCCGGGAATGTTGTCAAATATTACCGCCGAGATGTTAGGTTGGGTTAGGTTAGGTTATATTACGTTATTGATGTATATAAACGTCCCACGGAGACGTAGAGGCCAACAAGACAGGACTGTGGTCAAATATTACCGCCGAGATGTTAGATTGGGTGAGGTTAGGCTATATTACGTTATTGATGTATATAAAGGTCCCACGGAGCCGTAGAGGCCAACACGCCAGGAATGTTGTCAAATATTACCGCCGAGATGTTAGGTTCTGTTAGGTTAGGTTATATTACGTTATTGATGTATATAAAGGTCCCACGGAGCCGTAGAGGCCAACATGCCAGGAATGTTGTCAAATATTACCGCCGAGATGTTAGGTTCTGTTAGGTTAGGTTATATTACATCATTGATGTATATAAAGGTCCCACGGAGACGTAGAGTCCAGCAAGCCAGGAATGTTGCCAAATATTACCGCCGAGATGTTAGGTTGGGTTAGGTTAAGTTATATTACGTTCTTGATGTATATAAAGGTCCCATGGAGACTTAGAGGCCAACTCGCCGGGAATGTTGTCAAATATTACCGCCGAGATGTTAGGTTGGGTTAGGTTAGGTTATATTACGTTATTGATGTATATAAACGTCCCACGGAGACGTAGAGGCCAGCAAGCCAGGAATGTTGCCAAATATTACCGCCGAGATGTTAGGTTGGGTTAGGTTCGGTTATATTACGTTCTTGATGTATATAAAGGTCCCATGGAGACTTAGAGGCCAACTCGCCCGGAATGTTGTCAAATATTACCGCCGAGAAGTTAGGTTGGGTATGTTAGGTTATATTACGTTATTGATGTATATAAAGGTCCCACGGAGACGTAGAGGCCAACTCGCCGGGAATGTGGTCAAATATTACCGCCGAGATGTTAGGTTGGGTTAGGTTAGGTCATATTACGCTATTGATGTATATAAAGGTCCCACGGAGACGTAGAGGCAAACAAGCCAGGAATGTGGTCAAATATTACCGCCGAGATGTTAGATTGGGTTAGGTTAGGTTATATTACGTTATTGACGTATATAAAGGTCCCACGGATACGTAGAGGCAAACAAGCCAGAAATGTGGTCAAATATTACCGCCGAGATGTTAGATTGGGTTAGGTTAGGTTATATTACGTTATTGACGTATATAAAGGTCCCACGGAGACGTGGAGGCCAATTCGCCGGGAATGTTGTCAAATATTACCGCCGAGATGTTAGGTTGGGTTAGGTTCGGTTATATTACGCTATTGATGTATAGGAAGGTCCCACGGAGACGTAGAGGCCAACTCGCCAGGAATGTTGTCAAATATTACCGCCGAGATGTTAGGTTGGGTTAGGTTAGGTCATATTACGCTATTGATGTATATAAAGGTCCCACGGAGACGTAGAGGCAAACAAGCCAGGAATGTGGTCAAATATTACCGCCGAGATGTTAGATTGGGTTAGGTTAGGTTATATTACGTTATTGACGTATATAAAGGTCCCACGGATACGTAGAGGCAAACAAGCCAGAAATGTGGTCAAATATTACCGCCGACATGTTAGATTGGGTTAGGTTAGGTTATATTACGTTATTGACGTATATAAAGGTCCCACGGAGACGTGGAGGCCAATTCGCCAGGAATGTTGTCAAATATTACCGCCGAGATGTTAGGTTGGGTTAGGTTCGGTTATATTACGCTATTGATGTATAGGAAGGTCCCACGGAGACGTAGAGGCCAACTCGCCAGGAATGTTGTCAAATATTACCGCCGAGATGTTAGGTTCTGTTAGGTTAGGTTATATTACATCATTGATGTATATAAAGGTCCCACGGAGACGTAGAGTCCAGCAAGCCAGGAATGTTGCCAAATATTACCGCCGAGATGTTAGGTTGGGTTAGGTTAAGTTATATTACGTTCTTGATGTATATAAAGGTCCCATGGAGACTTAGAGGCCAACTCGCCGGGAATGTTGTCAAATATTACCGCCGAGATGTTAGGTTGGGTTAGGTTAGGTTATATTACGTTATTGATGTATATAAACGTCCCACGGAGACGTGGAGGCCAATTCGCCAGGAATGTTGTCAAATATTACCGCCGAGATGTTAGGTTGGGTTAGGTTCGGTTATATTACGCTACTGATGTATAGGAAGGTCCCACGGAGACGTAGAGGCCAACTCGCCAGGAATGTTGTCAAATATTACCGCCGAGATGTTAGGTTCTGTTAGGTTAGGTTATATTACATTATTGATGTATATAAAGGTCCCAGGGAGACGTAGAGGCCAACTCGCCAGGAATGTTGTCAAATATTACCGCCGAGATGTTAGGTTGGGTTAGGTTAAGTTATATTACGTTCTTGATGTATATAAAGGTCCCATGGAGACTTAGAGGCCAACTCGCCGGGAATGTTGTCAAATATTACCGCCGAGATGTTAGGTTGGGTTAGGTTAGGTTATATTACGTTATTGATGTATATAAACGTCCCACGGAGACGTAGAGGCCAGCAAGCCAGGAATGTTGCCAAATATTACCGCCGAGATGTTAGGTTGGGTTAGGTTCGGTTATATTACGTTCTTGATGTATATAAAGGTCCCATGGAGACTTAGAGGCCAACTCGCCGGGAATGTTGTCAAATATTACCGCCGAGAAGTTAGGTTGGGTATGTTAGGTTATATTACGTTATTGATGTATATAAAGGTCCCACGGAGACGTAGAGGCCAACTCGCCGGGAATGTGGTCAAATATTACCGCCGAGATGTTAGGTTGGGTTAGGTTAGGTCATATTACGCTATTGATGTATATAAAGGTCCCACGGAGACGTAGAGGCAAACAAGCCAGGAATGTGGTCAAATATTACCGCCGAGATGTTAGATTGGGTTAGGTTAGGTTATATTACGTTATTGACGTATATAAAGGTCCCACGGATACGTAGAGGCAAACAAGCCAGAAATGTGGTCAAATATTACCGCCGACATGTTAGATTGGGTTAGGTTAAGTTATATTACGTTATTGACGTATATAAAGGTCCCACGGAGACGTGGAGGCCAATTCGCCAGGAATGTTGTCAAATATTACCGCCGAGATGTTAGGTTGGGTTAGGTTCGGTTATATTACGCTATTGATGTATAGGAAGGTCCCACGGAGACGTAGAGGCCAACTCGCCAGGAATGTTGTCAAATATTACCGCCGAGATGTTAGGTTCTGTTAGGTTAGGTTATATTACATCATTGATGTATATAAAGGTCCCACGGAGACGTAGAGTCCAGCAAGCCAGGAATGTTGCCAAATATTACCGCCGAGATGTTAGGTTGGGTTAGGTTAAGTTATATTACGTTCTTGATGTATATAAAGGTCCCATGGAGACTTAGAGGCCAACTCGCCGGGAATGTTGTCAAATATTACCGCCGAGATGTTAGGTTGGGTTAGGTTAGGTTATATTACGTTATTGATGTATATAAACGTCCCACGGAGACGTAGAGGCCAGCAAGCCAGGAATGTTGCCAAATATTACTGCCGAGATGTTAGGTTGGGTTAGGTTAAGTTATATTACGTTCTTGATGTATATAAGGGTCCCATGGAGACTTAGAGGCCAACAAGCCAGGAATGTGGTCAAATATTACCGCCGAGATGATAGGTTGGATTAGGTTAGGTTATATTACGTTATTGATGTATACAAAGGTCCCACGGAGACGTGGAGGCCAATTCGCCAGGAATGTTGTCAAATATTACCGCCGAGATGTTAGGTTGGGTTAGGTTCGGTTATATTACGTTATTGATGTATAGGAAGGTCCCACGGAGACGTAGAGTCCAACTCGCCAGGAATGTTGTCAAATATTAACGCCGAGATGTTAGGTTCTCTTAGGTTAGGTTATATTACATTATTGATGTATGTAAAGGTCCCACGGAGACGTAGAGGCCAGCAAGCCAGGAATGCTGCCAAATATTACCGCCGAGATGTTAGGTTGGGTTACGTTAGGTTATATTACGTTATTGACGTATATAAAGTTCCCACGGAGACGTGGAGGCCAATTCGCCAGGAATGTTGTCAAATATTACCGCCGAGATGTTAGGTTGGGTTAGGTTCGGTTATATTACGTTATTGATGTATAGGAATGTCCCACGGAGACGTAGAGGCCAACTCGCCAGGAATGTTGTCAAATATTACCGCCGAGATGTTAGGTTCTGTTAGGTTAGGTTATATTACA
This sequence comes from Xylocopa violacea, assembly GCA_963969225.1. Classification (NCBI taxonomy): domain Eukaryota; kingdom Metazoa; phylum Arthropoda; class Insecta; order Hymenoptera; family Apidae; genus Xylocopa; species Xylocopa violacea. The sequence goes on from CAXAJV010000484.1 coordinate 1,879,154, forward strand.
TTATTGATGTATATAAACGTCCCACGGAGACGTAGAGGCCAACAAGACAGGAATGTTGTCAAATATTACCGCCGAGATGGTAGATTGGGTTAGGTTAGGTTATATTACGGTATTGATGTATATAAAGGTCCCAGGGAGACGTAGAGGCCAATTCGCCAGGAATGTTGTCAAATATTACCGCCGAGATGTTAGGTTCTGTTAGGTTAGGTTATATTACATTATTGATGTATATAAACGTCCCACGGAGACGTAGAGGCCAACAAGACAGGAATGTTGCCAAATATTACCGCCGAGATGTTAGGTTGGGTTAGGTTAAGTTATATTACGTTCTTGATGTATATAAGGGTCCCATGGAGACTTAGAGGCCAACAAGCCAGGAATGTGGTCAAATATTACCGCCGAGATGTTAGGTTGGGTTAGGTTAAGTTATATTACGTTCTTGATATATATAAATGTCCCGTGGAGACTTAGAGGCCAACTCGCCGGGAATGTTGTCAAATATTACCGCCGAGATGTTAGGTTGGGTTAGGTTAGGTTATATTACGTTATTGATGTATATAAACGTCCCACGGAGACGTAGAGGCCAACAAGACAGGACTGTGGTCAAATATTACCGCCGAGATGTTAGATTGGGTGAGGTTAGGCTATATTACGTTATTGATGTATATAAAGGTCCCACGGAGCCGTAGAGGCCAACACGCCAGGAATGTTGTCAAATATTACCGCCGAGATGTTAGGTTCTGTTAGGTTAGGTTATATTACGTTATTGATGTATATAAAGGTCCCACGGAGCCGTAGAGGCCAACATGCCAGGAATGTTGTCAAATATTACCGCCGAGATGTTAGGTTCTGTTAGGTTAGGTTATATTACATCATTGATGTATATAAAGGTCCCACGGAGACGTAGAGTCCAGCAAGCCAGGAATGTTGCCAAATATTACCGCCGAGATGTTAGGTTGGGTTAGGTTAAGTTATATTACGTTCTTGATGTATATAAAGGTCCCATGGAGACTTAGAGGCCAACTCGCCGGGAATGTTGTCAAATATTACCGCCGAGATGTTAGGTTGGGTTAGGTTAGGTTATATTACGTTATTGATGTATATAAACGTCCCACGGAGACGTAGAGGCCAGCAAGCCAGGAATGTTGCCAAATATTACCGCCGAGATGTTAGGTTGGGTTAGGTTCGGTTATATTACGTTCTTGATGTATATAAAGGTCCCATGGAGACTTAGAGGCCAACTCGCCGGGAATGTTGTCAAATATTACCGCCGAGAAGTTAGGTTGGGTATGTTAGGTTATATTACGTTATTGATGTATATAAAGGTCCCACGGAGACGTAGAGGCCAACTCGCCGGGAATGTGGTCAAATATTACCGCCGAGATGTTAGGTTGGGTTAGGTTAGGTCATATTACGCTATTGATGTATATAAAGGTCCCACGGAGACGTAGAGGCAAACAAGCCAGGAATGTGGTCAAATATTACCGCCGAGATGTTAGATTGGGTTAGGTTAGGTTATATTACGTTATTGACGTATATAAAGGTCCCACGGATACGTAGAGGCAAACAAGCCAGAAATGTGGTCAAATATTACCGCCGAGATGTTAGATTGGGTTAGGTTAGGTTATATTACGTTATTGACGTATATAAAGGTCCCACGGAGACGTGGAGGCCAATTCGCCGGGAATGTTGTCAAATATTACCGCCGAGATGTTAGGTTGGGTTAGGTTCGGTTATATTACGCTATTGATGTATAGGAAGGTCCCACGGAGACGTAGAGGCCAACTCGCCAGGAATGTTGTCAAATATTACCGCCGAGATGTTAGGTTGGGTTAGGTTAGGTCATATTACGCTATTGATGTATATAAAGGTCCCACGGAGACGTAGAGGCAAACAAGCCAGGAATGTGGTCAAATATTACCGCCGAGATGTTAGATTGGGTTAGGTTAGGTTATATTACGTTATTGACGTATATAAAGGTCCCACGGATACGTAGAGGCAAACAAGCCAGAAATGTGGTCAAATATTACCGCCGACATGTTAGATTGGGTTAGGTTAGGTTATATTACGTTATTGACGTATATAAAGGTCCCACGGAGACGTGGAGGCCAATTCGCCAGGAATGTTGTCAAATATTACCGCCGAGATGTTAGGTTGGGTTAGGTTCGGTTATATTACGCTATTGATGTATAGGAAGGTCCCACGGAGACGTAGAGGCCAACTCGCCAGGAATGTTGTCAAATATTACCGCCGAGATGTTAGGTTCTGTTAGGTTAGGTTATATTACATCATTGATGTATATAAAGGTCCCACGGAGACGTAGAGTCCAGCAAGCCAGGAATGTTGCCAAATATTACCGCCGAGATGTTAGGTTGGGTTAGGTTAAGTTATATTACGTTCTTGATGTATATAAAGGTCCCATGGAGACTTAGAGGCCAACTCGCCGGGAATGTTGTCAAATATTACCGCCGAGATGTTAGGTTGGGTTAGGTTAGGTTATATTACGTTATTGATGTATACAAAGGTCCCACGGAGACGTGGAGGCCAATTCGCCAGGAATGTTGTCAAATATTACCGCCGAGATGTTAGGTTGGGTTAGGTTCGGTTATATTACGTTATTGATGTATAGGAAGGTCCCACGGAGACGTAGAGTCCAACTCGCCAGGAATGTTGTCAAATATTAACGCCGAGATGTTAGGTTCTCTTAGGTTAGGTTATACTACATTATTGATGTATGTAAAGGTCCCACGGAGACGTAGAGGCCAGCAAGCCAGGAATGCTGCCAAATATTACCGCCGAGATGTTAGGTTGGGTTACGTTAGGTTATATTACGTTATTGACGTATATAAAGTTCCCACGGAGACGTGGAGGCCAATTCGCCAGGAATGTTGTCAAATATTACCGCCGAGATGTTAGGTTGGGTTAGGTTCGGTTATATTACGTTATTGATGTATAGGAATGTCCCACGGAGACGTAGAGGCCAACTCGCCAGGAATGTTGTCAAATATTACCGCCGAGATGTTAGGTTCTGTTAGGTTAGGTTATATTACATTATTGATGTATATAAACGTCCCACGGAGACGTAGAGGCCAACAAGACAGGAATGTTGTCAAATATTACCGCCGAGATGGTAGATTGGGTTAGGTTAGGTTATATTACGGTATTGATGTATATAAAGGTCCCAGGGAGACGTAGAGGCCAATTCGCCAGGAATGTTGTCAAATATTACCGCCGAGATGTTAGGTTCTGTTAGGTTAGGTTATATTACATTATTGATGTATATAAACGTCCCACGGAGACGTAGAGGCCAACAAGACAGGAATGTTGCCAAATATTACCGCCGAGATGTTAGGTTGGGTTAGGTTAAGTTATATTACGTTCTTGATGTATATAAGGGTCCCATGGAGACTTAGAGGCCAACAAGCCAGGAATGTGGTCAAATATTACCGCCGAGATGTTAGGTTGGGTTAGGTTAAGTTATATTACGTTCTTGATATATATAAATGTCCCGTGGAGACTTAGAGGCCAACTCGCCGGGAATGTTGTCAAATATTACCGCCGAGATGTTAGGTTGGGTTAGGTTAGGTTATATTACGTTATTGATGTATATAAACGTCCCACGGAGACGTAGAGGCCAACAAGACAGGACTGTGGTCAAATATTACCGCCGAGATGTTAGATTGGGTGAGGTTAGGCTATATTACGTTATTGATGTATATAAAGGTCCCACGGAGCCGTAGAGGCCAACACGCCAGGAATGTTGTCAAATATTACCGCCGAGATGTTAGGTTCTGTTAGGTTAGGTTATATTACGTTATTGATGTATATAAAGGTCCCACGGAGCCGTAGAGGCCAACATGCCAGGAATGTTGTCAAATATTACCGCCGAGATGTTAGGTTCTGTTAGGTTAGGTTATATTACATCATTGATGTATATAAAGGTCCCACGGAGACGTAGAGTCCAGCAAGCCAGGAATGTTGCCAAATATTACCGCCGAGATGTTAGGTTGGGTTAGGTTAAGTTATATTACGTTCTTGATGTATATAAAGGTCCCATGGAGACTTAGAGGCCAACTCGCCGGGAATGTTGTCAAATATTACCGCCGAGATGTTAGGTTGGGTTAGGTTAGGTTATATTACGTTATTGATGTATATAAACGTCCCACGGAGACGTAGAGGCCAGCAAGCCAGGAATGTTGCCAAATATTACCGCCGAGATGTTAGGTTGGGTTAGGTTCGGTTATATTACGTTCTTGATGTATATAAAGGTCCCATGGAGACTTAGAGGCCAACTCGCCGGGAATGTTGTCAAATATTACCGCCGAGAAGTTAGGTTGGGTATGTTAGGTTATATTACGTTATTGATGTATATAAAGGTCCCACGGAGACGTAGAGGCCAACTCGCCGGGAATGTGGTCAAATATTACCGCCGAGATGTTAGGTTGGGTTAGGTTAGGTCATATTACGCTATTGATGTATATAAAGGTCCCACGGAGACGTAGAGGCAAACAAGCCAGGAATGTGGTCAAATATTACCGCCGAGATGTTAGATTGGGTTAGGTTAGGTTATATTACGTTATTGACGTATATAAAGGTCCCACGGATACGTAGAGGCAAACAAGCCAGAAATGTGGTCAAATATTACCGCCGAGATGTTAGATTGGGTTAGGTTAGGTTATATTACGTTATTGACGTATATAAAGGTCCCACGGAGACGTGGAGGCCAATTCGCCGGGAATGTTGTCAAATATTACCGCCGAGATGTTAGGTTGGGTTAGGTTCGGTTATATTACGCTATTGATGTATAGGAAGGTCCCACGGAGACGTAGAGGCCAACTCGCCAGGAATGTTGTCAAATATTACCGCCGAGATGTTAGGTTGGGTTAGGTTAGGTCATATTACGCTATTGATGTATATAAAGGTCCCACGGAGACGTAGAGGCAAACAAGCCAGGAATGTGGTCAAATATTACCGCCGAGATGTTAGATTGGGTTAGGTTAGGTTATATTACGTTATTGACGTATATAAAGGTCCCACGGATACGTAGAGGCAAACAAGCCAGAAATGTGGTCAAATATTACCGCCGACATGTTAGATTGGGTTAGGTTAGGTTATATTACGTTATTGACGTATATAAAGGTCCCACGGAGACGTGGAGGCCAATTCGCCAGGAATGTTGTCAAATATTACCGCCGAGATGTTAGGTTGGGTTAGGTTCGGTTATATTACGCTATTGATGTATAGGAAGGTCCCACGGAGACGTAGAGGCCAACTCGCCAGGAATGTTGTCAAATATTACCGCCGAGATGTTAGGTTCTGTTAGGTTAGGTTATATTACATCATTGATGTATATAAAGGTCCCACGGAGACGTAGAGTCCAGCAAGCCAGGAATGTTGCCAAATATTACCGCCGAGATGTTAGGTTGGGTTAGGTTAAGTTATATTACGTTCTTGATGTATATAAAGGTCCCATGGAGACTTAGAGGCCAACTCGCCGGGAATGTTGTCAAATATTACCGCCGAGATGTTAGGTTGGGTTAGGTTAGGTTATATTACGTTATTGATGTATATAAACGTCCCACGGAGACGTAGAGGCCAGCAAGCCAGGAATGTTGCCAAATATTACCGCCGAGATGTTAGGTTGGGTTAGGTTAAGTTATATTACGTTCTTGATGTATATAAGGGTCCCATGGAGACTTAGAGGCCAACAAGCCAGGAATGTGGTCAAATATTACCGCCGAGATGATAGGTTGGATTAGGTTAGGTTATATTACGTTATTGATGTATACAAAGGTCCCACGGAGACGTGGAGGCCAATTCGCCAGGAATGTTGTCAAATATTACCGCCGAGATGTTAGGTTCGGTTAGGTTCGGTTATATTACGTTATTGATGTATAGGAAGGTCCCACGGAGACGTAGAGGCCAACTCGCCAGGAATGTTGTCAAATATTAACGCCGAGATGTTAGGTTCTCTTAGGTTAGGTTATATTACATTATTGATGTATGTAAAGGTCCCACGGAGACGTAGAGGCCAGCAAGCCAGGAATGCTGCCAAATATTACCGCCGAGATGTTAGGTTGGGTTACGTTAGGTTATATTACGTTATTGACGTATATAAAGTTCCCACGGAGACGTGGAGGCCAATTCGCCAGGAATGTTGTCAAATATTACCGCCGAGATGTTAGGTTGGGTTAGGTTCGGTTATATTACGTTATTGATGTATAGGAATGTCCCACGGAGACGTAGAGGCCAACTCGCCAGGAATGTTGTCAAATATTACCGCCGAGATGTTAGGTTCTGTTAGGTTAGGTTATATTACATTATTGATGTATATAAACGTCCCACGGAGACGTAGAGGCCAACAAGACAGGAATGTTGTCAAATATTACCGCCGAGATGGTAGATTGGGTTAGGTTAGGTTATATTACGGTATTGATGTATATAAAGGTCCCAGGGAGACGTAGAGGCCAATTCGCCAGGAATGTTGTCAAATATTACCGCCGAGATGTTAGGTTCTGTTAGGTTAGGTTATATTACATTATTGATGTATATAAACGTCCCACGGAGACGTAGAGGCCAACAAGACAGGAATGTTGCCAAATATTACCGCCGAGATGTTAGGTTGGGTTAGGTTAAGTTATATTACGTTCTTGATGTATATAAGGGTCCCATGGAGACTTAGAGGCCAACAAGCCAGGAATGTGGTCAAATATTACCGCCGAGATGATAGGTTGGGTTAGGTTAGGTTATATTACGTTATTGATGTATACAAAGGTCCCACGGAGACGTGGAGGCCAATTCGCCAGGAATGTTGTCAAATATTAACGCCGAGATGTTAGGTTGGGTTAGGTTCGGTTATATTACATTATTGATGTATGTAAAGGTCCCACGGAGACGTAGAGGCCAGCAAGCCAGGAATGTTGCCAAATATTACCGCCGAGACGTTAGATTGGGTTAGGTTAGGTTATATTACGTTATTGACGTATATAAAGGTCCCACGGAGACGTGGAGGCCAATTCGCCAGGAATGTTGTCAAATATTACCGCCGAGATGTTAGGTTGGGTTAGGTTCGGTTATATTACGCTACTGATGTATAGGAAGGTCCCACGGAGACGTAGAGGCCAACTCGCCAGGAATGTTGTCAAATATTACCGCCGAGATGTTAGGTTCTGTTAGGTTAGGTTATATTACATTATTGATGTATATAAAGGTCCCAGGGAGACGTAGAGGCCAATTCGCCAGGAATGTTGTCAAATATTACCGCCGAGATGTTAGGTTGGGTTAGGTTAAGTTATATTACGTTCTTGATGTATATAAATGTCCCGTGGAGACTTAGAGGCCAACTCGCCGGGAATGTTGTCAAATATTACCGCCGAGATGTTAGGTTGGGTTAGGTTAGGTTATATTACGTTATTGATGTATATAAACGTCCCACGGAGACGTAGAGGCCAACAAGACAGGACTGTGGTCAAATATTACCGCCGAGATGTTAGATTGGGTGAGGTTAGGCTATATTACGTTATTGATGTATACAAAGGTCCCACGGAGACGTGGAGGCCAATTCGCCAGGAATGTTGTCAAATATTACCGCCGAGATGTTAGATTGGGTTAGGTTAGGTTATATTACGTTATTGATGTATACAAAGGTCCCACGGAGACGTAGAGGCAAACAAGCCAGGAATGTGGTCAAATATTACCGCCGAGATGTTAGGTTCTGTTAGGTTAGGTTATATTACGTTATTGATGTATATAAAGGTCCCACGGAGACGTAGAGACCAACAAGCCAGGAATGTGGTCAAATATTACCGCCGAGATGATAGGTTGGGTTAGGTTAGGTTATATTACGTTATTGATGTATACAAAGGTCCCACGGAGACGTGGAGGCCAATTCGCCAGGAATGTTGTCAAATATTAACGCCGAGATGTTAGGTTGGGTTAGGTTCGGTTACATTACGTTATTAATGTATAGGAAGGACTCACGGAGACGTAGAGGCCAACTCACCAGGAATGTGGTCAAATATTAGTGCCGAGATGTTAGGTTGGGTTAGGTTAGGTTATATTACGTTATTGACGTATATAAAGGTCCCACGGATACGTAGAGGCAAACAAGCCAGAAATGTGGTCAAATATTACCGCCGAGATCGTTAGATTCTGTTATGTTAGGTTATATTACGTTATTCACGTATATAAAGGTCCCACGGAGACGTGGAGGCCAATTCGCCATGAATGTTGTCAAATATTACCGCCGAGATGTTAGGTTGGGTTAGGTTCGGTTATATTACGTTATTGATGTATAGGAAGGTCCCACGGAGACGTAGAGGCCAGCAAGCCAGGAATGTTGCCAAATATTACCGCCGAGATGTTAGGTTGGGTTAGGTTAAGTTATATTACGTTCTTGATGTATATAAGGGTCCCATGGAGACTTAGAGGCCAGCAAGCCAGGAATGTTGCCAAATATTACCGCCGAGATGTTAGGTTGGGTTAGGTTAGGTTATATTACGTTATTGATGTATATAAACGTCCCACGGAGACGTAGAGGCCAACAAGACAGGAATGTGGTCAAATATTACCGCCGAGATATTAGGTTCTGTTAGGTTAGGTTATATTACATTATTGATGTACATAAAGGTCCCACGGAGACGTAGAGGCCAACAAGCCAGGAATGTGGTCAAATATTACCGCCGAGATGATAGGTTGGGTTAGGTTAGGTTATATTACGTTATTGATGTATAGGAAGGTCCCACGGAGACGTAGAGGCCAACTCGCCAGGAATGTTGTCAAATATTACCGCCGAGATGTTAGGTTGGGTTAGGTTAGGTCATATTACGCTATTGATGTATATAAACGTCCCACGGAGACGTAGAGGCAAACAAGCCAGGAATGTGGTCAAATATTACCGCCGAGATGTTAGATTGGGTTAGGTTAGGCTATATTACGTTATTGACGTATATAAAGGTCCCACGGATACGTAGAGGCAAACAAGCCAGAAATGTGGTCAAATATTACCGCCGAGATGTTAGATTGGGTTAGGTTAGGTTATATTACGTTATTGACGTATATAAAGGTCCCACGGAGACGTGGAGGCCAATTCGCCAGGAATGTTGTCAAATATTACCGCCGAGATGTTAGGTTGGGTTAGGTTCGGTTATATTACGCTATTGATGTATAGGAAGGTCCCACGGAGACGTAGAGGCCAACTCGCCAGGAATGTTGTCAAATATTACCGCCGAGATGTTAGGTTCTGTTAGGTTAGGTTATATTACATCATTGATGTATATAAAGGTCCCACGGAGACGTAGAGTCCAGCAAGCCAGGAATGTTGCCAAATATTACCGCCGAGATGTTAGGTTGGGTTAGGTTAAGTTATATTACGTTCTTGATGTATATAAAGGTCCCATGGAGACTTAGAGGCCAACTCGCCGGGAATGTTGTCAAATATTACCGCCGAGATGTTAGGTTGGGTTAGGTTAGGTTATATTACGTTATTGATGTATATAAACGTCCCACGGAGACGTAGAGGCCAGCAAGCCAGGAATGTTGCCAAATATTACCGCCGAGATGTTAGGTTGGGTTAGGTTAAGTTATATTACGTTCTTGATGTATATAAGGGTCCCATGGAGACTTAGAGGCCAACAAGCCAGGAATGTGGTCAAATATTACCGCCGAGATGATAGGTTGGGTTAGGTTAGGTTATATTACGTTATTGATGTATACAAAGGTCCCACGGAGACGTGGAGGCCAATTCGCCAGGAATGTTGTCAAATATTACCGCCGAGATGTTAGGTTGGGTTAGGTTCGGTTATATTACGTTATTGATGTATAGGAAGGTCCCACGGAGACGTAGAGGCCAACTCGCCAGGAATGTTGTCAAATATTAACGCCGAGATGTTAGGTTCTCTTAGGTTAGGTTATATTACATTATTGATGTATGTAAAGGTCCCACGGAGACGTAGAGGCCAGCAAGCCAGGAATGCTGCCAAATATTACCGCCGAGATGTTAGGTTGGGTTAGGTTAGGTTATATTACGTTATTGACGTATATAAAGTTCCCACGGAGACGTGGAGGCCAATTCGCCAGGAATGTTGTCAAATATTACCGCCGAGATGTTAGGTTGGGTTAGGTTCGGTTATATTACGTTATTGATGTATAGGAATGTCCCACGGAGACGTAGAGGCCAACTCGCCAGGAATGTTGTCAAATATTACCGCCGAGATGTTAGGTTCTGTTAGGTTAGGCTATATTACATTATTGATGTATATAAACGTCCCACGGAGACGTAGAGGCCAACAAGACAGGAATGTTGTCAAATATTACCGCCGAGATGGTAGATTGGGATAGGTTAGGTTATATTACGGTATTGATGTATATAAAGGTCCCAAGGAGACGTAGAGGCCAATTCGCCAGGAATGTTGTCAAATATTACCGCCGAGATGTTAGGTTCTGTTAGGTTAGGTTATATTACATTATTGATGTATATAAACGTCCCACGGAGACGTAGAGGCCAACAAGACAGGAATGTTGCCAAATATTACCGCCGAGATGTTAGGTTGGGTTAGGTTAAGTTATATTACGTTCTTGATGTATATAAGGGTCCCATGGAGACTTAGAGGCCAACAAGCCAGGAATGTGGTCAAATATTACCGCCGAGATGATAGGTTGGGTTAGGTTAGGTTATATTACGTTATTTATGTATACAAAGGTCCCACGGAGACGTGGAGGCCAATTCGCTAGGAATGTTGTCAAATATTACCGCCGAGATGTTAGGTTGGGTTAGGTTCGGTTATATTACGTTATTGATGTATAGGAAGGTCCCACGGAGACGTAGAGTCCAACTCGCCGGGAATGTTGTCGAATATTACCGCCGAGATGTTAGGTTGGGTTAGGTTAAGTCATATTACGCTATTGATGTATATAAAGGTCCCACGGAGACGTAGAGGCAAACAAGCCAGAAATGTGGTCAAATATTACCGCCGAGGTGTTAGATTGGGTTAGGTTAGGTTATATTACGTTATTGACGTATATAAATGTCCCACGGAGACGTGGAGGCCAATTCGCCAGGAATGTGGTCAAATATTACCGCCGAGATGTTAGATTGGGTTAGGTTAGGTTATATTACGTTATTGACGTATATAAAGGTCCCACGGAGACGTGGAGGCCAATTCGCCAGGAATGTTGTCAAATATTACCGCCGAGATGTTAGGTTGGGTTAGGTTCGGTTATATTACGCTACTGATGTATAGGAAGGTCCCACGGAGACGTAGAGGCCAACTCGCCAGAAATGTGGTCAAATATTACCGCCGAGATGTTAGATTGGGTTAGGTTAGGTTATATTACGTTATTGACGTATATATAGGTCCCACGGAGACGTGGAGGCCAATTCGCCAGGAATGTTGTCAAATATTACCGCCGAGATGTTAGGTTGGGTTAGGTTCGGTTATATTACGCTATTGATGTATAGGAAGGTCCCACGGAGACGTAGAGGCCAACTCGCCAGGAATGTTGTCAAATATTACCGCCGAGATGTTAGGTTCTGTTAGGTTAGGTTATATTACATCATTGATGTATATAAAGGTCCCACGGAGACGTAGAGTCCAGCAAGCCAGGAATGTTGCCAAATATTACCGCCGAGATGTTAGGTTGGGTTAGGTTAAGTTATATTACGTTCTTGATGTATATAAAGGTCCCATGGAGACTTAGAGGCCAACTCGCCGGGAATGTTGTCAAATATTACCGCCGAGATGTTAGGTTGGGTTAGGTTAGGTTATATTACGTTATTGATGTATATAAACGTCCCACGGAGACGTAGAGGCCAGCAAGCCAGGAATGTTGCCAAATATTACCGCCGAGATGTTAGGTTGGGTTAGGTTAAGTTATATTACGTTCTTGATGTATATAAGGGTCCCATGGAGACTTAGAGGCCAGCAAGCCAGGAATGTGGTCAAATATTACCGCCGAGATGATAGGTTGGGTTAGGTTAGGTTATATTACGTTATTGATGTATACAAAGGTCCCACGGAGACGTGGAGGCCAATTCGCCAGGAATGTTGTCAAATATTACCGCCGAGATGTTAGGTTGGGTTAGGTTCGGTTATATTACGTTATTGATGTATAGGAAGGTCCCACGGAGACGTAGAGGCCAACTCGCCAGGAATGTTGTCAAATATTAACGCCGAGATGTTAGGTTCTCTTAGGTTAGGTTATATTACATTATTGATGTATGTAAAGGTCCCACGGAGACGTAGAGGCCAGCAAGCCAGGAATGCAGCCAAATATTACCGCCGAGATGTTAGGTTGGGTTAGGTTAGGTTATATTACGTTATTGACGTATATAAAGTTCCCACGGAGACGTGGAGGCCAATTCGCCAGGAATGTTGTCAAATATTACCGCCGAGATGTTAGGTTGGGTTAGGTTCGGTTATATTACGTTTTTGATGTATAGGAATGTCCCACGGAGACGTAGAGGCCAACTCGCCAGGAATGTTGTCAAATATTACCGCCGAGATGTTAGGTTCTGTTAGGTTAGGCTATATTACATTATTGATGTATATAAACGTCCCACGGAGACGTAGAGGCCAACAAGACAGGAATGTTGTCAAATATTACCGCCGAGATGTTAGATTGGGTTAGGTTAGGTTATATTACGTTATTGACGTATATAAAGGTCCCACGGAGACGTGGAGGCCAATTCGCCAGGAATGTGGTCAAATATTACCGCCGAGATGTTAGATTGGGTTAGGTTAGGTTATATTACGTTATTGATGTATAGGAATGTCCCACGGAGACGTAGAGGCCAACTCGCCAGGAATGTTGTCAAATATTACCGCCGAGATGTTAGGTTCTGTTAGGTTAGGCTATATTACATTATTGATGTATATAAACGTCCCACGGAGACGTAGAGGCCAACAAGACAGGAATGTTGTCAAATATTACCGCCGAGATGGTAGATTGGGATAGGTTAGGTTATATTACGGTATTGATGTATATAAAGGTCCCAGGGAGACGTAGAGGCCAATTCGCCAGGAATGTTGTCAAATATTACCGCCGAGATGTTAGGTTCTGTTAGGTTAGGTTATATTACATTATTGATGTATATAAACGTCCCACGGAGACGTAGAGGCCAACAAGACAGGAATGTTGCCAAATATTACCGCCGAGATGTTAGGTTGGGTTAGGTTAAGTTATATTACGTTCTTGATGTATATAAGGGTCCCATGGAGACTTAGAGGCCAACAAGCCAGGAATGTGGTCAAATATTACCGCCGAGATGATAGGTTGGGTTAGGTTAGGTTATATTACGTTATTTATGTATACAAAGGTCCCACGGAGACGTGGAGGCCAATTCGCTAGGAATGTTGTCAAATATTACCGCCGAGATGTTAGGTTGGGTTAGGTTCGGTTATATTACGTTATTGATGTATAGGAAGGTCCCACGGAGACGTAGAGTCCAACTCGCCGGGAATGTTGTCGAATATTACCGCCGAGATATTAGGTTGGGTTAGGTTAAGTCATATTACGCTATTGATGTATATAAAGGTCCCACGGAGACGTAGAGGCAAACAAGCCAGAAATGTGGTCAAATATTACCGCCGAGGTGTTAGATTGGGTTAGGTTAGGTTATATTACGTTATTGACGTATATAAATGTCCCACGGAGACGTGGAGGCCAATTCGCCAGGAATGTGGTCAAATATTACCGCCGAGATGTTAGATTGGGTTAGGTTAGGTTATATTACGTTATTGACGTATATAAAGGTCCCACGGAGACGTGGAGGCCAATTCGCCAGGAATGTTGTCAAATATTACCGCCGAGATGTTAGGTTGGGTTAGGTTCGGTTATATTACGCTACTGATGTATAGGAAGGTCCCACGGAGACGTAGAGGCCAACTCGCCAGAAATGTGGTCAAATATTACCGCCGAGATGTTAGATTGGGTTAGGTTAGGTTATATTACGTTATTGACGTATATATAGGTCCCACGGAGACGTGGAGGCCAATTCGCCAGGAATGTTGTCAAATATTACCGCCGAGATGTTAGGTTGGGTTAGGTTCGGTTATATTACGCTATTGATGTATAGGAAGGTCCCACGGAGACGTAGAGGCCAACTCGCCAGGAATGTTGTCAAATATTACCGCCGAGATGTTAGGTTCTGTTAGGTTAGGTTATATTACATCATTGATGTATATAAAGGTCCCACGGAGACGTAGAGTCCAGCAAGCCAGGAATGTTGCCAAATATTACCGCCGAGATGTTAGGTTGGGTTAGGTTCGGTTATATTACGTTATTGATGTATAGGAAGGTCCCACGGAGACGTAGAGGCCAACTCGCCAGGAATGTTGTCAAATATTAACGCCGAGATGTTAGGTTCTCTTAGGTTAGGTTATATTACATTATTGATGTATGTAAAGGTCCCACGGATACGTAGAGGCCAGCAAGCCAGGAATGCTGCCAAATATTACCGCCGAGATGTTAGGTTGGGTTAGGTTAGGTTATATTACGTTATTGACGTATATAAAGTTCCCACGGAGACGTGGAGGCCAATTCGCCAGGAATGTTGTCAAATATTACCGCCGAGATGTTAGGTTGGGTTAGGTTCGGTTATATTACGTTATTGATGTATAGGAATGTCCCACGGAGACGTAGAGGCCAACTCGCCAGGAATGTTGTCAAATATTACCGCCGAGATGTTAGGTTCTGTTAGGTTAGGCTATATTACATTATTGATGTATATAAACGTCCCACGGAGACGTAGAGGCCAACAAGACAGGAATGTTGTCAAATATTACCGCCGAGATGGTAGATTGGGTTAGGTTAGGTTATATTACGGTATTGATGTATATAAAGGTCCCAGGGAGACGTAGAGGCCAATTCGCCAGGAATGTTGTCAAATATTACCGCCGAGATGTTAGGTTCTGTTAGGTTAGGTTATATTACATTATTGATGTATATAAACGTCCCACGGAGACGTAGAGGCCAACAAGACAGGAATGTTGCCAAATATTACCGCCGAGATGTTAGGTTGGGTTAGGTTAAGTTATATTACGTTCTTGATGTATATAAGGGTCCCATGGAGACTTAGAGGCCAACAAGCCAGGAATGTGGTCAAATATTACCGCCGAGATGATAGGTTGGGTTAGGTTAGGTTATATTACGTTATTTATGTATACAAAGGTCCCACGGAGACGTGGAGGCCAATTCGCTAGGAATGTTGTCAAATATTACCGCCGAGATGTTAGGTTGGGTTAGGTTCGGTTATATTACGTTATTGATGTATAGGAAGGTCCCACGGAGACGTAGAGGCCAACTCGCCAGGAATGTTGTCAAATATTAACGCCGAGATGTTAGGTTGGGTTAGGTTAAGTCATATTACGCTATTGATGTATATAAAGGTCCCACGGAGACGTAGAGACAAACAAGCCAGAAATGTGGTCAAATATTACCGCCGAGATGTTAGATTGGGTTAGGTTAGGTTATATTACGTTATTGACGTATATAAAGGTCCCACGGAGACGTGGAGGCCAATTCGCCAGGAATGTGGTCAAATATTACCGCCGAGATGTTAGATTGGGTTAGGTTAGGTTATATTACGTTATTGACGTATATAAAGGTCCCACGGAGACGTGGAGGCCAATTCGCCAGGAATGTTGTCAAATATTACCGCCGAGATGTTAGGTTGGGTTAGGTTCGGTTATATTACGCTACTGATGTATAGGAAGGTCCCACGGAGACGTAGAGGCCAACTCGCCAGGAATGTTGTCAAATATTACCGCCGAGATGTTAGGTTCTGTTAGGTTAGGTTATATTACATTATTGATGTATATAAAGGTCCCAGGGAGACGTAGAGGCCAATTCGCCAGGAATGTTGTCAAATATTACCGCCGAGATGTTAGGTTGGGTTAGGTTAAGTTATATTACGTTCTTGATGTATATAAATGTCCCGTGGAGACTTAGAGGCCAACTCGCCGGGAATGTTGTCAAATATTACCGCCGAGATGTTAGGTTGGGTTAGGTTAGGTTATATTACGTTATTGATGTATATAAACGTCCCACGGAGACGTAGAGGCCAACAAGACAGGACTGTGGTCAAATATTACCGCCGAGATGTTAGATTGGGTGAGGTTAGGCTATATTACGTTATTGATGTATATAAGGGTCCCACGGAGCCGTAGAGGCCAACACGCCAGGAATGTTGTCAAATATTACCGCCGAGATGTTAGGTTCTGTTAGGTTAGGTTATATTACGTTATTGATGTATATAAAGGTCACACGGAGACGTAGAGGCCAACAAGCCAGGAATGTGGTCAAATATTACCGCCGAGATGATAGGTTGGGTTAGGTTAGGTTATATTACGTTATTGATGTATACAAAGGTCCCACGGAGACGTGGAGGCCAATTCGCCAGGAATGTTGTCAAATATTACCGCCGAGATGTTAGATTGGGTTAGGTTAGGTTATATTACGTTATTGATGTATACAAAGGTCCCACGGAAACGTAGAGGCAAACAAGCCAGGAATGTGGTCAAATATTACCGCCGAGATGTTAGGTTCTGTTAGGTTAGGTTATATTACGTTATTGATGTATATAAAGGTCCCACGGAGACGTAGAGACCAACAAGCCAGGAATGTGGTCAAATATTACCGCCGAGATGATAGGTTGGGTTAGGTTAGGTTATATTACGTTATTGATGTATACAAAGGTCCCACGGAGACGTGGAGGCCAATTCGCCAGGAATGTTGTCAAATATTAACGCCGAGATGTTAGGTTGGGTTAGGTTCGGTTACATTACGTTATTAATGTATAGGAAGGACTCACGGAGACGTAGAGGCCAACTCACCAGGAATGTGGTCAAATATTACCGCCGAGATGTTAGGTTGGGTTAGGTTAAGTTATATTACGTTCTTGATGTATATAAGGGTCCCATGGAGACTTAGAGGCCAGCAAGCCAGGAATGTTGCCAAATATTACCGCCGAGATGTTAGGTTGGGTTAGGTTAGGTTATATTACGTTATTGATGTATATAAACGTCCCACGGAGACGTAGAGGCCAACAAGACAGGAATGTGGTCAAATATTACCGCCGAGATATTAGGTTCTGTTAGGTTAGGTTATATTACATTATTGATGTACATAAAGGTCCCACGGAGACGTAGAGGCCAACAAGCCAGGAATGTGGTCAAATATTACCGCCGAGATGATAGGTTGGGTTAGGTTAGGTTATATTACGTTATTGATGTATAGGAAGGTCCCACGGAGACGTAGAGGCCAACTCGCCAGGAATGTTGTCAAATATTACCGCCGAGATGTTAGGTTGGGTTAGGTTAGGTCATATTACGCTATTGATGTATATAAAGGTCCCACGGAGACGTAGAGGCAAACAAGCCAGGAATGTGGTCAAATATTACCGCCGAGATGTTAGATTGGGTTAGGTTAGGCTATATTACGTTATTGACGTATATAAAGGTCCCACGGATACGTAGAGGCAAACAAGCCAGAAATGTGGTCAAATATTACCGCCGAGATGTTAGATTGGGTTAGGTTAGGTTATATTACGTTATTGACGTATATAAAGGTCCCACGGAGACGTGGAGGCCAATTCGCCAGGAATGTTGTCAAATATTACCGCCGAGATGTTAGGTTGGGTTAGGTTCGGTTATATTACGCTATTGATGTATAGGAAGGTCCCACGGAGACGTAGAGGCCAACTCGCCAGGAATGTTGTCAAATATTACCGCCGAGATGTTAGGTTCTGTTAGGTTAGGTTATATTACATCATTGATGTATATAAAGGTCCCACGGAGACGTAGAGTCCAGCAAGCCAGGAATGTTGCCAAATATTACCGCCGAGATGTTAGGTTGGGTTAGGTTAAGTTATATTACGTTCTTGATGTATATAAAGGTCCCATGGGGACTTAGAGGCCAACTCGCCGGGAATGTTGTCAAATATTACCGCCGAGATGTTAGGTTGGGTTAGGTTAGGTTATATTACGTTATTGATGTATATAAACGTCCCACGGAGACGTAGAGGCCAGCAAGCCAGGAATGTTGCCAAATATTACCGCCGAGATGTTAGGTTGGGTTAGGTTAAGTTATATTACGTTCTTGATGTATATAAGGGTCCCATGGAGACTTAGAGGCCAACAAGCCAGGAATGTGGTCAAATATTACCGCCGAGATGATAGGTTGGGTTAGGTTAGGTTATATTACGTTATTGATGTATACAAAGGTCCCACGGAGACGTGGAGGCCAATTCGCCAGGAATGTTGTCAAATATTACCGCCGAGATGTTAGGTTGGGTTAGGTTCGGTTATATTACGTTATTGATGTATAGGAAGGTCCCACGGAGACGTAGAGGCCAACTCGCCAGGAATGTTGTCAAATATTAACGCCGAGATGTTAGGTTCTCTTAGGTTAGGTTATATTACATTATTGATGTATGTAAAGGTCCCACGGAGACGTAGAGGCCAGCAAGCCAGGAATGCTGCCAAATATTACCGCCGAGATGTTAGGTTGGGTTAGGTTAGGTTATATTACGTTATTGACGTATATAAAGTTCCCACGGAGACGTGGAGGCCAATTCGCCAGGAATGTTGTCAAATATTACCGCCGAGATGTTAGGTTGGGTTAGGTTCGGTTATATTACGTTATTGATGTATAGGAATGTCCCACGGAGACGTAGAGGCCAACTCGCCAGGAATGTTGTCAAATATTACCGCCGAGATGTTAGGTTCTGTTAGGTTAGGCTATATTACATTATTGATGTATATAAACGTCCCACGGAGACGTAGAGGCCAACACGCCAGGAATGTTGTCAAATATTACCGCCGAGATGTTAGGTTCTGTTAGGTTAGGTTATATTACGTTATTGATGTATATAAAGGTCACACGGAGACGTAGAGGCCAACAAGCCAGGAATGTGGTCAAATATTACCGCCGAGATGATAGGTTGGGTTAGGTTAGGTTATATTACGTTATTGATGTATACAAAGGTCCCACGGAGACGTGGAGGCCAATTCGCCAGGAATGTTGTCAAATATTACCGCCGAGATGTTAGATTGGGTTAGGTTAGGTTATATTACGTTATTGATGTATACAAAGGTCCCACGGAAACGTAGAGGCAAACAAGCCAGGAATGTGGTCAAATATTACCGCCGAGATGTTAGGTTCTGTTAGGTTAGGTTATATTACGTTATTGATGTATATAAAGGTCCCACGGAGACGTAGAGACCAACAAGCCAGGAATGTGGTCAAATATTACCGCCGAGATGATAGGTTGGGTTAGGTTAGGTTATATTACGTTATTGATGTATACAAAGGTCCCACGGAGACGTGGAGGCCAATTCGCCAGGAATGTTGTCAAATATTAACGCCGAGATGTTAGGTTGGGTTAGGTTCGGTTACATTACGTTATTAATGTATAGGAAGGACTCACGGAGACGTAGAGGCCAACTCACCAGGAATGTGGTCAAATATTACCGCCGAGATGTTAGGTTGGGTTAGGTTAAGTTATATTACGTTCTTGATGTATATAAGGGTCCCATGGAGACTTAGAGGCCAGCAAGCCAGGAATGTTGCCAAATATTACCGCCGAGATGTTAGGTTGGGTTAGGTTAGGTTATATTACGTTATTGATGTATATAAACGTCCCACGGAGACGTAGAGGCCAACAAGACAGGAATGTGGTCAAATATTACCGCCGAGATATTAGGTTCTGTTAGGTTAGGTTATATTACATTATTGATGTACATAAAGGTCCCACGGAGACGTAGAGGCCAACAAGCCAGGAATGTGGTCAAATATTACCGCCGAGATGATAGGTTGGGTTAGGTTAGGTTATATTACGTTATTGATGTATAGGAAGGTCCCACGGAGACGTAGAGGCCAACTCGCCAGGAATGTTGTCAAATATTACCGCCGAGATGTTAGGTTGGGTTAGGTTAGGTCATATTACGCTATTGATGTATATAAAGGTCCCACGGAGACGTAGAGGCAAACAAGCCAGGAATGTGGTCAAATATTACCGCCGAGATGTTAGATTGGGTTAGGTTAGGCTATATTACGTTATTGACGTATATAAAGGTCCCACGGATACGTAGAGGCAAACAAGCCAGAAATGTGGTCAAATATTACCGCCGAGATGTTAGATTGGGTTAGGTTAGGTTATATTACGTTATTGACGTATATAAAGGTCCCACGGAGACGTGGAGGCCAATTCGCCAGGAATGTTGTCAAATATTACCGCCGAGATGTTAGGTTGGGTTAGGTTCGGTTATATTACGCTATTGATGTATAGGAAGGTCCCACGGAGACGTAGAGGCCAACTCGCCAGGAATGTTGTCAAATATTACCGCCGAGATGTTAGGTTCTGTTAGGTTAGGTTATATTACATCATTGATGTATATAAAGGTCCCACGGAGACGTAGAGTCCAGCAAGCCAGGAATGTTGCCAAATATTACCGCCGAGATGTTAGGTTGGGTTAGGTTAAGTTATATTACGTTCTTGATGTATATAAAGGTCCCATGGAGACTTAGAGGCCAACTCGCCGGGAATGTTGTCAAATATTACCGCCGAGATGTTAGGTTGGGTTAGGTTAGGTTATATTACGTTATTGATGTATATAAACGTCCCACGGAGACGTAGAGGCCAGCAAGCCAGGAATGTTGCCAAATATTACCGCCGAGATGTTAGGTTGGGTTAGGTTAAGTTATATTACGTTCTTGATGTATATAAGGGTCCCATGGAGACTTAGAGGCCAACAAGCCAGGAATGTGGTCAAATATTACCGCCGAGATGATAGGTTGGGTTAGGTTAGGTTATATTACGTTATTGATGTATACAAAGGTCCCACGGAGACGTGGAGGCCAATTCGCCAGGAATGTTGTCAAATATTACCGCCGAGATGTTAGGTTGGGTTAGGTTCGGTTATATTACGTTATTGATGTATAGGAAGGTCCCACGGAGACGTAGAGGCCAACTCGCCAGGAATGTTGTCAAATATTAACGCCGAGATGTTAGGTTCTCTTAGGTTAGGTTATATTACATTATTGATGTATGTAAAGGTCCCACGGAGACGTAGAGGCCAGCAAGCCAGGAATGCTGCCAAATATTACCGCCGAGATGTTAGGTTGGGTTAGGTTAGGTTATATTACGTTATTGACGTATATAAAGTTCCCACGGAGACGTGGAGGCCAATTCGCCAGGAATGTTGTCAAATATTACCGCCGAGATGTTAGGTTGGGTTAGGTTCGGTTATATTACGTTATTGATGTATAGGAATGTCCCACGGAGACGTAGAGGCCAACTCGCCAGGAATGTTGTCAAATATTACCGCCGAGATGTTAGGTTCTGTTAGGTTAGGCTATATTACATTATTGATGTATATAAACGTCCCACGGAGACGTAGAGGCCAACAAGACAGGAATGTTGTCAAATATTACCGTCGAGATGGTAGATTGGGTTAGGTTAGGTTATATTACGGTATTGATGTATATAAAGGTCCCAGGGAGACGTAGAGGCCAATTCGCCAGGAATGTTGTCAAATATTACCGCCGAGATGTTAGGTTCTGTTAGGTTAGGTTATATTACATTATTGATGTATATAAACGTCCCACGGAGACGTAGAGGCCAACAAGACAGGAATGTTGCCAAATATTACCGCCGAGATGTTAGGTTGGGTTAGGTTAAGTTATATTACGTTCTTGATGTATATAAGGGTCCCATGGAGACTTAGAGGCCAACAAGCCAGGAATGTGGTCAAATATTACCGCCGAGATGATAGGTTGGGTTAGGTTAGGTTATATTACGTTATTTATGTATACAAAGGTCCCACGGAGACGTGGAGGCCAATTCGCTAGGAATGTTGTCAAATATTACCGCCGAGATGTTAGGTTGGGTTAGGTTCGGATATATTACGTTATTGATGTATAGGAAGGTCCCACGGAGACGTAGAGGCCAACTCGCCAGGAATGTAGTCAAATATTAACGCCGAGATGTTAGGTTCTGTTAGGTTAGGTTATATTACATTATTGATGTATGTAAAGGTCCCACGGAGACGTAGAGGCCAGCAAGCCAGGAATGCTGCCAAATATTACCGCCGAGATGTTAGGTTGGGTTAGGTTAGGTTATATTACGTTATTGACGTATATAAAGTTCCCACGGAGACGTGGAGGCCAATTCGCCAGGAATGTTGTCAAATATTACCGCCGAGATGTTAGGTTGGGTTAGGTTCGGTTATATTACGTTATTGATGTATAGGAATGTCCCACGGAGACGTAGAGGCCAACTCGCCATGAATGTTGTCAAATATTACCGCCGAGATGTTAGGTTCTATTAGGTTAGGTTATATTACATTATTGATGTATATAAACGTCCCACGGAGACGTAGAGGCCAACAAGACAGGAATGTTGTCAAATATTACCGCCGAGATGGTAGATTGGGTTAGGTTAGGTTATATTACGGTATTGATGTATATAAAGGTCCCAGGGAGACGTAGAGGCCAATTCGCCAGGAATGTTGTCAAATATTACCGCCGAGATGTTAGGTTCTGTTAGGTTAGGTTATATTACATTATTGATGTATGTAAAGGTCCCACGGAGACGTAGAGGCCAGCAAGCCAGGAATGTTGCCAAATATTACCGCCGAGACGTTAGGTTGGGTTAGGTTAAGTCATATTACGTTCTTGATGTATATAAAGGTCCCATGGAGAATTAGAGTCCAACTCGCCGGGAATGTTGTCGAATATTAACGCCGAGATGTTAGGTTGGGTTAGGTTAAGTCATATTACGCTATTGATGTATATAAAGGTCCCACGGAGACGTAGAGGCAAACAAGCCAGAAATGTGGTCAAATATTACCGCCGAGATGTTAGATTGTGTTAGGTTAGGTTATATTACGTTATTGACGTATATAAAGGTCCCACGGAGACGTGGAGGCCAATTCGCCAGGAATGTGGTCAAATATTACCGCCGAGATGTTAGATTGGGTTAGGTTAGGTTATATTACGTTATTGACGTATATAAAGGTCCCACGGAGACGTGGAGGCCAATTCGCCAGGAATGTTGTCAAATATTACCGCCGAGATGTTAGGTTGGGTTAGGTTCGGTTATATTACGCTACTGATGTATAGGAAGGTCCCACGGAGACGTAGAGGCCAACTCGCCAGGAATGTTGTCAAATATTACCGCCGAGATGTTAGGTTCTGTTAGGTTAGGTTATATTACATTATTGATGTATATAAAGGTCCCAGGGAGACGTAGAGGCCAATTCGCCAGGAATGTTGTCAAATATTACCCCCGAGATGTTAGGTTGGGTTAGGTTAAGTTATATTACGTTCTTGATGTATATAAATGTCCCGTGGAGACTTAGAGGCCAACTCGCCGGGAATGTTGTCAAATATTACCGCCGAGATGTTAGGTTGGGTTAGGTTAGGTTATATTACGTTATTGATGTATATAAACGTCCCACGGAGACGTAGAGGCCAACAAGACAGGACTGTGGTCAAATATTACCGCCGAGATGTTAGATTGGGTGAGGTTAGGCTATATTACGTTATTGATGTATATAAGGGTCCCACGGAGCCGTAGAGGCCAACACGCCAGGAATGTTGTCAAATATTACCGCCGAGATGTTAGGTTCTGTTAGGTTAGGTTATATTACGTTATTGATGTATATAAAGGTCACACGGAGACGTAGAGGCCAACAAGCCAGGAATGTGGTCAAATATTACCGCCGAGATGATAGGTTGGGTTAGGTTAGGTTATATTACGTTATTGATGTATACAAAGGTCCCACGGAGACGTGGAGGCCAATTCGCCAGGAATGTTGTCAAATATTACCGCCGAGATGTTAGATTGGGTTAGGTTAGGTTATATTACGTTATTGATGTATACAAAGGTCCCACGGAGACGTAGAGGCAAACAAGCCAGGAATGTGGTCAAATATTACCGCCGAGATGTTAGGTTCTGTTAGGTTAGGTTATATTACGTTATTGATGTATATAAAGGTCCCACGGAGACGTAGAGACCAACAAGCCAGGAATGTGGTCAAATATTACCGCCGAGATGATAGGTTGGGTTAGGTTAGGTTATATTACGTTATTGATGTATACAAAGGTCCCACGGAGACGTGGAGGCCAATTCGCCAGGAATGTTGTCAAATATTAACGCCGAGATGTTAGGTTGGGTTAGGTTAGGTTATATTACGTTATTGATGTATATAAACGTCCCACGGAGACGTAGAGGCCAACAAGACAGGAATGTGGTCAAATATTACCGCCGAGATATTAGGTTCTGTTAGGTTAGGTTATATTACATTATTGATGTACATAAAGGTCCCACGGAGACGTAGAGGCCAACAAGCCAGGAATGTGGTCAAATATTACCGCCGAGATGATAGGTTGGGCTAGGTTAGGTTATATTACGTTATTGATGTATAGGAAGGTCCCACGGAGACGTAGAGGCCAACTCGCCAGGAATGTTGTCAAATATTACCGCCGAGATGTTAGGTTGGGTTAGGTTCGGTTATATTACGCTATTGATGTATAGGAAGGTCCCACGGAGACGTAGAGGCCAACTCGCCAGGAATGTTGTCAAATATTACCGCCGAGATGTTAGGTTCTGTTAGGTTAGGTTATATTACATCATTGATGTATATAAAGGTCCCACGGAGACGTAGAGTCCAGCAAGCCAGGAATGTTGCCAAATATTACCGCCGAGATGTTAGGTTGGGTTAGGTTAAGTTATATTACGTTCTTGATGTATATAAAGGTCCCATGGAGACTTAGAGGCCAACTCGCCGGGAATGTTGTCAAATATTACCGCCGAGATGTTAGGTTGGGTTAGGTTAGGTTATATTACGTTATTGATGTATATAAACGTCCCACGGAGACGTAGAGGCCAGCAAGCCAGGAATGTTGCCAAATATTACCGCCGAGATGTTAGGTTGGGTTAGGTTAAGTTATATTACGTTCTTGATGTATATAAGGGTCCCATGGAGACTTAGAGGCCAACAAGCCAGGAATGTGGTCAAATATTACCGCCGAGATGATAGGTTGGGTTAGGTTAGGTTATATTACGTTATTGATGTATACAAAGGTCCCACGGAGACGTGGAGGCCAATTCGCCAGGAATGTTGTCAAATATTACCGCCGAGATGTTAGGTTGGGTTAGGTTCGGTTATATTACGTTATTGATGTATAGGAAGGTCCCACGGAGACGTAGAGGACAACTCGCCAGGAATGTTGTCAAATATTAACGCCGAGATGTTAGGTTCTCTTAGGTTAGGTTATATTACATTATTGATGTATGTAAAGGTCCCACGGAGACGTAGAGGCCAGCAAGCCAGGAATGCTGCCAAATATTACCGCCGAGATGTTAGGTTGGGTTAGGTTAGGTTATATTACGTTATTGACGTATATAAAGTTCCCACGGAGACGTGGAGGCCAATTCGCCAGGAATGTTGTCAAATATTACCGCCGAGATGTTAGGTTGGGTCAGGTTCGTTTATATTACGTTATTGATGTATAGGAATGTCCCACGGAGACGTAGAGGCCAACTCGCCAGGAATGTTGTCAAATATTACCGCCGAGATGTTAGGTTCTGTTAGGTTAGGCTATATTACATTATTGATGTATATAAACGTCCCACGGAGACGTAGAGGCCAACAAGACAGGAATGTTGTCAAATATTACCGCCGAGATGGTAGATTGGGTTAGGTTAGGTTATATTACGGTATTGATGTATATAAAGGTCCCAGGGAGACGTAGAGGCCAATTCGCCAGGAATGTTGTCAAATATTACCGCCGAGATGTTAGGTTCTGTTAGGTTAGGTTATATTACATTATTGATGTATATAAACGTCCCACGGAGACGTAGAGGCCAACAAGACAGGAATGTTGCCAAATATTACCGCCGAGATGTTAGGTTGGGTTAGGTTAAGTTATATTACGTTCTTGATGTATATAAGGGTCCCATGGAGACTTAGAGGCCAACAAGCCAGGAATGTGGTCAAATATTACCGCCGAGATGATAGGTTGGGTTAGGTTAGGTTATATTACGTTATTTATGTATACAAAGGTCCCACGGAGACGTGGAGGCCAATTCGCTAGGAATGTTGTCAAATATTACCGCCGAGATGTTAGGTTGGGTTAGGTTCGGTTATATTACGTTATTGATGTATAGGAAGGTCCCACGGAGACGTAGAGGCCAACTCGCCAGGAATGTTGTCAAATATTAACGCCGAGATGTTAGGTTCTGTTAGGTTTGGTTATATTACATTATTGATGTATGTAAAGGTCCCACGGAGACGTAGAGGCCAGCAAGCCAGGAATGCTGCCAAATATTACCGCCGAGATGTTAGGTTGGGTTAGGTTAGGTTATATTACGTTATTGACGTATATAAAGTTCCCACGGAGACGTGGAGGCCAATTCGCCAGGAATGTTGTCAAATATTACCGCCGAGATGTTAGGTTGGGTTAGGTTCGGTTATATTACGTTATTGATGTATAGGAATGTCCCACGGAGACGTAGAGGCCAACTCGCCAGGAATGTTGTCAAATATTACCGCCGAGATGTTAGGTTCTGTTAGGTTAGGTTATATTACATTATTGATGTATATAAACGTCCCACGGAGACGTAGAGGCCAACAAGACAGGAATGTTGTCAAATATTACCGCCGAGATGGTAGATTGGGTTAGGTTAGGTTATATTACGGTATTGATGTATATAAAGGTCCCAGGGAGACGTAGAGGCCAATTCGCCAGGAATGTTGTCAAATATTACCGCCGAGATGTTAGGTTCTGTTAGGTTAGGTTATATTACATTATTGATGTATGTAAAGGTCCCACGGAGACGTAGAGGCCAGCAAGCCAGGAATGTTGCCAAATATTACCGCCGAGACGTTAGGTTGGGTTAGGTTAAGTCATATTACGTTCTTGATGTATATAAAGGTCCCATGGAGAATTAGAGTCCAACTCGCCGGGAATGTTGTCGAATATTACCGCCGAGATGTTAGGTTGGGTTAGGTTAAGTCATATTACGCTATTGATGTATATAAAGGTCCCACGGAGACGTAGAGGCAAACAAGCCAGAAATGTGGTCAAATATTACCGCCGAGATGTTAGATTGTGTTAGGTTAGGTTATATTACGTTATTGACGTATATAAAGGTCCCACGGAGACGTGGAGGCCAATTCGCCAGGAATGTGGTCAAATATTACCGCCGAGATGTTAGATTGGGTTAGGTTAGGTTATATTACGTTATTGACGTATATAAAGGTCCCACGGAGACGTGGAGGCCAATTCGCCAGGAATGTTGTCAAATATTACCGCCGAGCTGTTAGGTTGGGTTAGGTTCGGTTATATTACGCTACTGATGTATAGGAAGGTCCCACGGAGACGTAGAGGCCAACTCGCCAGGAATGTTGTCAAATATTACCGCCGAGATGTTAGGTTCTGTTAGGTTAGGTTATATTACATTATTGATGTATATAAAGGTCCCAGGGAGACGTAGAGGCCAATTCGCCAGGAATGTTGTCAAATATTACCGCCGAGATGTTAGGTTCTGTTAGGTTAGGTTATATTACGTTATTGACGTATATAAAGGTCCCACGGATACGTAGAGGCCAACAAGACAGGAATGTGGTCAAATATTACCGCCGAGATATTAGGTTCTGTTAGGTTAGGTTATATTACATTATTGATGTACATAAAGGTCCCACGGAGACGTAGAGGCCAACAAGCCAGGAATGTGGTCAAATATTACCGCCGAGATGATAGGTTGGGTTAGGTTAGGTTATATTACGTTATTGATGTATAGGAAGGTCCCACGGAGACGTAGAGGCCAACTCGCCAGGAATGTTGTCAAATATTACCGCCGAGATGTTAGGTTGGGTTAGGTTAGGTCATATTACGCTATTGATGTATATAAAGGTCCCACGGAGACGTAGAGGCAAACAAGCCAGGAATGTGGTCAAATATTACCGCCGAGATGTTAGATTGGGTTAGGTTAGGTTATATTACGTTATTGACGTATATAAAGGTCCCACGGATACGTAGAGGCAAACAAGCCAGAAATGTGGTCAAATATTACCGCCGAGATGTTAGATTGGGTTAGGTTAGGTTATATTACGTTATTGACGTATATAAAGGTCCCACGGAGACGTGGAGGCCAATTCGCCAGGAATGTTGTCAAATATTACCGCCGAGATGTTAGGTTGGGTTAGGTTCGGTTATATTACGCTATTGATGTATAGGAAGGTCCCACGGAGACGTAGAGGCCAACTCGCCAGGAATGTTGTCAAATATTACCGCCGAGATGTTAGGTTCTGTTAGGTTAGGTTATATTACATCATTGATGTATATAAAGGTCCCACGGAGACGTAGAGTCCAGCAAGCCAGGAATGTTGCCAAATATTACCGCCGAGATGTTAGGTTGGGTTAGGTTAAGTTATATTACGTTCTTGATGTATATAAAGGTCCCATGGAGACTTAGAGGCCAACTCGCCGGGAATGTTGTCAAATATTACCGCCGAGATGTTAGGTTGGGTTAGGTTAGGTTATATTACGTTATTGATGTATATAAACGTCCCACGGAGACGTAGAGGCCAGCAAGCCAGGAATGTTGCCAAATATTACCGCCGAGATGTTAGGTTGGGTTAGGTTAAGTTATATTACGTTCTTGATGTATATAAGGGTCCCATGGAGACTTAGAGGCCAACAAGCCAGGAATGTGGTCAAATATTACCGCCGAGATGATAGGTTGGGTTAGGTTAGGTTATATTACGTTATTGATGTATACAAAGGTCCCACGGAGACGTGGAGGCCAATTCGCCAGGAATGTTGTCAAATATTACCGCCGAGATGTTAGGTTGGGTTAGGTTCGGTTATATTACGTTATTGATGTATAGGAAGGTCCCACGGAGACGTAGAGGCCAACTCGCCAGGAATGTTGTCAAATATTAACGCCGAGATGTTAGGTTCTCTTAGGTTAGGTTATATTACATTATTGATGTATGTAAAGGTCCCACGGAGACGTAGAGGCCAGCAAGCCAGGAATGCTGCCAAATATTACCGCCGAGATGTTAGGTTGGGTTAGGTTAAGTTATATTACGTTCTTGATGTATATAAGGGTCCCATGGAGACTTAGAGGCCAACAAGCCAGGAATGTGGTCAAATATTACCGCCGAGATGATAGGTTGGGTTAGGTTAGGTTATATTACGTTATTTATGTATACAAAGGTCCCACGGAGACGTGGAGGCCAATTCGCTAGGAATGTTGTCAAATATTACCGCCGAGATGTTAGGTTGGGTTAGGTTCGGTTATATTACGTTATTGATGTATAGGAAGGTCCCACGGAGACGTAGAGGCCAACTCGCCAGGAATGTTGTCAAATATTAACGCCGAGATGTTAGGTTCTGTTAGGTTAGGTTATATTACATTATTGATGTATGTAAAGGTCCCACGGAGACGTAGAGGCCAGCAAGCCAGGAATGCTGCCAAATATTACCGCCGAGATGTTAGGTTGGGTTAGGTTAGGTTATATTACGTTATTGACGTATATAAAGTTCCCACGGAGACGTGGAGGCCAATTCGCCAGGAATGTTGTCAAATATTACCGCCGAGATGTTAGGTTGGGTTAGGTTCGGTTATATTACGTTATTGATGTATAGGAATGTCCCACGGAGACGTAGAGGCCAACTCGCCAGGAATGTTGTCAAATATTACCGCCGAGATGTTAGGTTCTGTTAGGTTAGGTTATATTACATTATTGATGTATGTAAAGGTCCCACGGAGACGTAGAGGCCAGCAAGCCAGGAATGTTGCCAAATATTACCGCCGAGACGTTAGGTTGGGTTAGGTTAAGTCATATTACGTTCTTGATGTATATAAAGGTCCAATGGAGAATTAGAGTCCAACTCGCCGGGAATGTTGTCGAATATTACCGCCGAGATGTTAGGTTGGGTTAGGTTAAGTCATATTACGCTATTGATGTATATAAAGGTCCCACGGAGACGTAGAGGCAAACAAGCCAGAAATGTGGTCAAATATTACCGCCGAGATGTTAGATTGGGTTAGGTTAGGTTATATTACGTTATTGACGTATATAAAGGTCCCACGGAGACGTGGAGGCCAATTCGCCAGGAATGTGGTCAAATATTACCGCCGAGATGTTAGATTGGGTTAGGTTAGGTTATATTACGTTATTGACGTATATAAAGGTCCCACGGAGACGTGGAGGCCAATTCGCCAGGAATGTTGTCAAATATTACCGCCGAGATGTTAGGTTGGGTTAGGTTCGGTTATATTACGCTACTGATGTATAGGAAGGTCCCACGGAGACGTAGAGGCCAACTCGCCAGGAATGTTGTCAAATATTACCGCCGAGATGTTAGGTTCTGTTAGGTTAGGTTATATTACATTATTGATGTATATAAAGGTCCCAGGGAGACGTAGAGGCCAATTCGCCAGGAATGTTGTCAAATATTACCGCCGAGATGTTAGGTTGGGTTAGGTTAAGTTATATTACGTTCTTGATGTATATAAATGTCCCGTGGAGACTTAGAGGCCAACTCGCCAGGAATGTTGTCAAATATTACCGCCGAGATGTTAGGTTCTGTTAGGTTAGGTTATATTACGTTATTGATGTATATAAAGGTCACACGGAGACGTAGAGGCCAACAAGCCAGGAATGTGGTCAAATATTACCGCCGAGATGATAGGTTGGGTTGGGTTAGGTTATATTACGTTATTGATGTATACAAAGGTCCCACGGAGACGTGGAGGCCAATTCGCCAGGAATGTTGTCAAATATTACCGCCGAGATGTTAGATTGGGTTAGGTTAGGTTATATTACGTTATTGATGTATACAAAGGTCCCACGGAGACCTAGAGGCAAACAAGCCAGGAATGTGGTCAAATATTACCGCCGAGATGTTAGGTTCTGTTAGGTTAGGTTATATTACGTTATTGATGTATATAAAGGTCCCACGGAGACGTAGAGACCAACAAGCCAGGAATGTGGTCAAATATTACCGCCGAGATGATAGGTTGGGTTAGGTTAGGTTATATTACGTTATTGATGTATACAAAGGTCCCACGGAGACGTGGAGGCCAATTCGCCAGGAATGTTGTCAAATATTAACGCCGAGATGTTAGGTTGGGTTAGGTTCGGTTACATTACGTTATTAATGTATAGGAAGGACTCACGGAGACGTAGAGGCCAACTCACCAGGAATGTGGTCAAATATTAGTGCCGAGATGTTAGGTTGGGTTAGGTTAGGTTATATTACGTTATTGACGTATATAAAGGTCCCACGGATACGTAGAGGCAAACAAGCCAGAAATGTGGTCAAATATTACCGCCGAGATCGTTAGATTCTGTTATGTTAGGTTATATTACGTTATTCACGTATATAAATGTCCCACGGAGACGTGGAGGCCAACTCGCCAGGAATGTTGTCAAATATTACCGCCGAGATGTTAGGTTCTGTTAGGTTAGGTTATATTACATTATTGATGTATATAAAGGTCCCAGGGAGACGTAGAGGCCAATTCGCCAGGAATGTTGTCAAATATTACCGCCGAGATGTTAGGTTCTGTTAGGTTAGGTTATATTACGTTATTGACGTATATAAAGGTCCCACGGATACGTAGAGGCAAACAAGCCAGAAGTGTGGTCAAATATTACCGCCGAGATCGTTAGATTCTGTTATGTTAGGTTATATTACGTTATTCACGTATATAAAGGTCCCACGGAGACGTGGAGGCCAATTCGCCATGAATGTTGTCAAATATTACCGCCGAGATGTTAGGTTGGGTTAGGTTCGGTTATATTACGTTATTGATGTATAGGAAGGTCCCACGGAGACGTAGAGGCCAGCAAGCCAGGAATGTTGCCAAATATTACCGCCGAGATGTTAGGTTGGGTTAGGTTAAGTTATATTACGTTCTTGATGTATATAAGGGTCCCATGGAGACTTAGAGGGCAGCAAGCCAGGAATGTTGCCAAATATTACCGCCGAGATGTTAGGTTGGGTTAGGTTAGGTTATATTACGTTATTGATGTATATAAACGTCCCACGGAGACGTAGAGGCCAACAAGACAGGAATGTGGTCAAATATTACCGCCGAGATATTAGGTTCTGTTAGGTTAGGTTATATTACATTATTGATGTACATAAAGGTCCCACGGAGACGTAGAGGCCAACAAGCCAGGAATGTGGTCAAATATTACCGCCGAGATGATAGGTTGGGTTAGGGTAGGTTATATTACGTTATTGATGTATAGGAAGGTCCCACGGAGACGTAGAGGCCAACTCGCCAGGAATGTTGTCAAATATTACCGCCGAGATGTTAGGTTGGGTTAGGTTAGGTCATATTACGCTATTGATGTATATAAAGGTCCCACGGAGACGTAGAGGCAAACAAGCCAGGAATGTGGTCAAATATTACCGCCGAGATGTTAGATTGGGTTAGGTTAGGTTATATTACGTTATTGACGTATATAAAGGTCCCACGGATACGTAGAGGCAAACAAGCCAGAAATGTGGTCAAATATTACCGCCGCGATGTTAGATTGGGTTAGGTTAGGTTATATTACGTTATTGACGTATATAAAGGTCCCACGGAGACGTGGAGGCCAATTCGCCAGGAATGTTGTCAAATATTACCGCCGAGATGTTAGGTTGGGTTAGGTTCGGTTATGTTACGCTATTGATGTATAGGAAGGTCCCACGGAGACGTAGAGGCCAACTCGCCAGGAATGTTGTCAAATATTACCGCCGAGATGTTAGGTTCTGTTAGGTTAGGTTATATTACATCATTGATGTATATAAATGTCCCACGGAGACGTAGAGTCCAGCAAGCCAGGAATGTTGCCAAATATTACCGCCGAGATGTTAGGTTGGGTTAGGTTAAGTTATATTACGTTCTTGATGTATATAAAGGTCCCATGGAGACTTAGAGGCCAACTCGCCGGGAATGTTGTCAAATATTACCGCCGAGATGTTAGGTTGGGTTAGGTTAGGTTATATTACGTTATTGATGTATGTAAAGGTCCCACGGAGACGTAGAGGCCAGCAAGCCAGGAATGCTGCCAAATATTACCGCCGAGATGTTAGGTTGGGTTAGGTTAAGTTATATTACGTTCTTGATGTATATAAGGGTCCCATGGAGACTTAGAGGCCAACAAGCCAGGAATGTGGTCAAATATTACCGCCGAGATGATAGGTTGGGTTAGGTTAGGTTATATTACGTTATTTATGTATACAAAGGTCCCACGGAGACGTGGAGGCCAATTCGCTAGGAATGTTGTCAAATATTACCGCCGAGATGTTAGGTTGGGTTAGGTTCGGTTATATTACGTTATTGATGTATAGGAAGGTCCCACGGAGACGTAGAGGCCAACTCGCCAGGAATGTTGTCAAATATTAACGCCGAGATGTTAGGTTCTGTTAGGTTAGGTTATATTACATTATTGATGTATGTAAAGGTCCCACGGAGACGTAGAGGCCAGCAAGCCAGGAATGCTGCCAAATATTACCGCCGAGATGTTAGGTTGGGTTAGGTTAGGTTATATTACGTTATTGACGTATATAAAGTTCCCACGGAGACGTGGAGGCCAATTCGCTAGGAATGTTGTCAAATATTACCGCCGAGATGTTAGGTTGGGTTAGGTTCGGTTATATTACGTTATTGATGTATAGGAATGTCCCACGGAGACGTAGAGGCCAACTCGCCAGGAATGTTGTCAAATATTACCGCCGAGATGTTAGGTTCTGTTAGGTTAGGTTATATTACATTATTGATGTATGTAAAGGTCCCACGGAGACGTAGAGGCCAGCAAGCCAGGAATGTTGCCAAATATTACCGCCGAGACGTTAGGTTGGGTTAGGTTAAGTCATATTACGTTCTTGATGTATATAAAGGTCCAATGGAGAATTAGAGTCCAACTCGCCGGGAATGTTGTCGAATATTACCGCCGAGATGTTAGGTTGGGTTAGGTTAAGTCATATTACGCTATTGATGTATATAAAGGTCCCACGGAGACGTAGAGGCAAACAAGCCAGAAATGTGGTCAAATATTACCGCCGAGATGTTAGATTGGGTTAGGTTAGGTTATATTACGTTATTGACGTATATAAAGGTCCCACGGAGACGTGGAGGCCAATTCGCCAGGAATGTGGTCAAATATTACCGCCGAGATGTTAGATTGGGTTAGGTTAGGTTATATTACGTTATTGACGTATATAAAGGTCCCACGGAGACGTGGAGGCCAATTCGCCAGGAATGTTGTCAAATATTACCGCCGAGATGTTAGGTTGGGTTAGGTTCGGTTATATTACGCTACTGATGTATAGGAAGGTCCCACGGAGACGTAGAGGCCAACTCGCCAGGAATGTTGTCAAATATTACCGCCGAGATGTTAGGTTCTGTTAGGTTAGGTTATATTACATTATTGATGTATATAAAGGTCCCAGGGAGACGTAGAGGCCAATTCGCCAGGAATGTTGTCAAATATTACCGCCGAGATGTTAGATTGGGTTAGGTTAGGTTATATTACGTTATTGATGTATACAAAGGTCCCACGGAGACCTAGAGGCAAACAAGCCAGGAATGTGGTCAAATATTACCGCCGAGATGTTAGGTTCTGTTAGGTTAGGTTATATTACGTTATTGATGTATATAAAGGTCCCACGGAGACGTAGAGACCAACAAGCCAGGAATGTGGTCAAATATTACCGCCGAGATGATAGGTTGGGTTAGGTTAAGTTATATTACGTTCTTGATGTATATAAATGTCCCGTGGAGACTTAGAGGCCAACTCGCCAGGAATGTTGTCAAATATTACCGCCGAGATGTTAGGTTCTGTTAGGTTAGGTTATATTACGTTATTGATGTATATAAAGGTCACACGGAGACGTAGAGGCCAACAAGCCAGGAATGTGGTCAAATATTACCGCCGAGATGATAGGTTGGGTTGGGTTAGGTTATATTACGTTATTGATGTATACAAAGGTCCCACGGAGACGTGGAGGCCAATTCGCCAGGAATGTTGTCAAATATTACCGCCGAGATGTTAGATTGGGTTAGGTTAGGTTATATTACGTTATTGATGTATACAAAGGTCCCACGGAGACCTAGAGGCAAACAAGCCAGGAATGTGGTCAAATATTACCGCCGAGATGTTAGGTTCTGTTAGGTTAGGTTATATTACGTTATTGATGTATATAAAGGTCCCACGGAGACGTAGAGACCAACAAGCCAGGAATGTGGTCAAATATTACCGCCGAGATGATAGGTTGGGTTAGGTTAGGTTATATTACGTTATTGATGTATACAAAGGTCCCACGGAGACGTGGAGGCCAATTCGCCAGGAATGTTGTCAAATATTAACGCCGAGATGTTAGGTTGGGTTAGGTTCGGTTACATTACGTTATTAATGTATAGGAAGGACTCACGGAGACGTAGAGGCCAACTCACCAGGAATGTGGTCAAATATTAGTGCCGAGATGTTAGGTTGGGTTAGGTTAGGTTATATTACGTTATTGACGTATATAAAGGTCCCACGGATACGTAGAGGCAAACAAGCCAGAAATGTGGTCAAATATTACCGCCGAGATCGTTAGATTCTGTTATGTTAGGTTATATTACGTTATTCACGTATATAAATGTCCCACGGAGACGTGGAGGCCAATTCGCCATGAATGTTGTCAAATATTACCGCCGAGATGTTAGGTTGGGTTAGGTTCGGTTATATTACGTTATTGATGTATAGGAAGGTCCCACGGAGACGTAGAGGCCAGCAAGCCAGGAATGTTGCCAAATATTACCGCCGAGATGTTAGGTTGGGTTAGGTTAAGTTATATTACGTTCTTGATGTATATAAGGGTCCCATGGAGACTTAGAGGGCAGCAAGCCAGGAATGTTGCCAAATATTACCGCCGAGATGTTAGGTTGGGTTAGGTTAGGTTATATTACGTTATTGATGTATATAAACGTCCCACGGAGACGTAGAGGCCAACAAGACAGGAATGTGGTCAAATATTACCGCCGAGATATTAGGTTCTGTTAGGTTAGGTTATATTACATTATTGATGTACATAAAGGTCCCACGGAGACGTAGAGGCCAACAAGCCAGGAATGTGGTCAAATATTACCGCCGAGATGATAGGTTGGGTTAGGGTAGGTTATATTACGTTATTGATGTATAGGAAGGTCCCACGGAGACGTAGAGGCCAACTCGCCAGGAATGTTGTCAAATATTACCGCCGAGATGTTAGGTTGGGTTAGGTTAGGTCATATTACGCTATTGATGTATATAAAGGTCCCACGGAGACGTAGAGGCAAACAAGCCAGGAATGTGGTCAAATATTACCGCCGAGATGTTAGATTGGGTTAGGTTAGGTTATATTACGTTATTGACGTATATAAAGGTCCCACGGATACGTAGAGGCAAACAAGCCAGAAATGTGGTCAAATATTACCGCCGAGATGTTAGATTGGGTTAGGTTAGGTTATATTACGTTATTGACGTATATAAAGGTCCCACGGAGACGTGGAGGCCAATTCGCCAGGAATGTTGTCAAATATTACCGCCGAGATGTTAGGTTGGGTTAGGTTCGGTTATGTTACGCTATTGATGTATAGGAAGGTCCCACGGAGACGTAGAGGCCAACTCGCCAGGAATGTTGTCAAATATTACCGCCGAGATGTTAGGTTCTGTTAGGTTAGGTTATATTACATCATTGATGTATATAAATGTCCCACGGAGACGTAGAGTCCAGCAAGCCAGGAATGTTGCCAAATATTACCGCCGAGATGTTAGGTTGGGTTAGGTTAAGTTATATTACGTTCTTGATGTATATAAAGGTCCCATGGAGACTTAGAGGCCAACTCGCCGGGAATGTTGTCAAATATTACCGCCGAGATGTTAGGTTGGGTTAGGTTAGGTTATATTACGTTATTGATGTATATAAACGTCCCACGGAGACGTAGAGGCCAGCAAGCCAGGAATGTTGCCAAATATTACCGCCGAGATGTTAGGTTGGGTTAGGTTAAGTTATATTACGTTCTTGATGTATATAAGGGTCCCATGGAGACTTAGAGGCCAACAAGCCAGGAATGTGGTCAAATATTACCGCCGAGATGATAGGTTGGGTTAGGTTAGGTTATATTACGTTATTGATGTATACAAAGGTCCCACGGAGACGTGGAGGCCAATTCGCCAGGAATGTTGTCAAATATTACCGCCGAGATGTTAGGTTGGGTTAGGTTCGGTTATATTACGTTATTGATGTATAGGAAGGTCCCACGGAGACGTAGAGGCCAACTCGCCAGGAATGTTGTCAAATATTAACTCCGAAATGTTAGGTTCTCTTAGGTTAGGTTATATTACATTATTGATGTATGTAAAGGTCCCACGGAGACGTAGAGGCCAGCAAGCCAGGAATGCTGCCAAATATTACCGCCGAGATGTTAGGTTGGGTTAGGTTAGGTTATATTACGTTATTGACGTATATAAAGTTCCCACGGAGACGTGGAGGCCAATTCGCCAGGAATGTTGTCAAATATTACCGCCGAGATGTTAGGTTGGGTTAGGTTCGGTTATATTACGTTATTGATGTATAGGAATGTCCCACGGAGACGTAGAGGCCAACTCGCCAGGAATGTTGTCAAATATTACCGCCGAGATGTTAGGTTCTGTTAGGTTAGGCTATATTACATTATTGATGTATATAAACGTCCCACGGAGACGTAGAGGCCAACAAGACAGGAATGTTGTCAAATATTACCGCCGAGATGGTAGATTGGGTGAGGTTAGGTTATATTACGGTATTGATGTATATAAAGGTCCCAGGGAGACGTAGAGGCCAATTCGCCAGGAATGTTGTCAAATATTACCGCCGAGATGTTAGGTTCTGTTAGGTTAGGTTATATTACATTATTGATGTATATAAACGTCCCACGGAGACGTAGAGGCCAACAAGACAGGAATGTTGCCAAATATTACCGCCGAGATGTTAGGTTGGGTTAGGTTAAGTTATATTACGTTCTTGATGTATATAAGGGTCCCATGGAGACTTAGAGGCCAACAAGCCAGGAATGTGGTCAAATATTACCGCCGAGATGATAGGTTGGGTTAGGTTAGGTTATATTACGTTATTTATGTATACAAAGGTCCCACGGAGACGTGGAGGCCAATTCGCTAGGAATGTTGTCAAATATTACCGCCGAGATGTTAGGTTGGGTTAGGTTCGGTTATATTACGTTATTGATGTATAGGAAGGTCCCACGGAGACGTAGAGGCCAACTCGCCAGGAATGTTGTCAAATATTAACGCCGAGATGTTAGGTTCTGTTAGGTTAGGTTATATTACATTATTGATGTATGTAAAGGTCCCACGGAGACGTAGAGGCCAGCAAGCCAGGAATGCTGCCAAATATTACCGCCGAGATGTTAGGTTGGGTTAGGTTAGGTTATATTACGTTATTGACGTATATAAAGTTCCCACGGAGACGTGGAGGCCAATTCGCCAGGAATGTTGTCAAATATTACCGCCGAGATGTTAGGTTGGGTTAGGTTCGGTTATATTACGTTATTGATGTATAGGAATGTCCCACGGAGACGTAGAGGCCAACTCGCCAGGAATGTTGTCAAATATTAACGCCGAGATGTTAGGTTCTCTTAGGTTAGGTTATATTACATTATTGATGTATGTAAAGGTCCCACGGAGACGTAGAGGCCAGCAAGCCAGGAATGCTGCCAAATATTACCGCCGAGATGTTAGGTTTGGTTAGGTTAGGTTATATTACGTTATTGACGTATATAAAGTTCCCACGGAGACGTGGAGGCCAATTCGCCAGGAATGTTGTCAAATATTACCGCCGAGATGTTAGGTTGGGTTAGGTTCGGTTATATTACGTTATTGATGTATAGGAATGTCCCACGGAGACGTAGAGGCCAACTCGCCAGGAATGTTGTCAAATATTACCGCCGAGATGTTAGGTTCTGTTAGGTTAGGCTATATTACATTATTGATGTATATAAACGTCCCACGGAGACGTAGAGGCCAACAAGACAGGAATGTTGTCAAATATTACCGCCGAGATGGTAGATTGGGTTAGGTTAGGTTATATTACGGCATTGATGTATATAAAGGTCCCAGGGAGACGTAGAGGCCAATTCGCCAGGAATGTTGTCAAATATTACCGCCGAGATGTTAGGTTCTGTTAGGTTAGGTTATATTACATTATTGATGTATATAAACGTCCCACGGAGACGTAGAGGCCAACAAGACAGGAATGTTGCCAAATATTACCGCCGAGATGTTAGGTTGGGTTAGGTTAAGTTATATTACGTTCTTGATGTATATAAGGGTCCCATGGAGACTCAGAGGCCAACAAGCCAGGAATGTGGTCAAATATTACCGCCGAGATGATAGGTTGGGTTAGGTTAGGTTATATTACGTTATTTATGTATACAAAGGTCCCACGGAGACGTGGAGGCCAATTCGCTAGGAACGTTGTCAAATATTACCGCCGAGATGTTAGGTTGGGTTAGGTTCGGTTATATTACGTTATTGATGTATAGGAAGGTCCCACGGAGACGTAGAGGCCAACTCGCCAGGAATGTTGTCAAATATTAACGCCGAGATGTTAGGTTCTGTTAGGTTAGGTTATATTACGTTATTGATGTATACAAAGGTCCCACGGAGACGTAGAGACCAACAAGCCAGGAATGTGGTCAAATATTACCGCCGAGATGATAGGTTGGGTTAGGTTAGGTTATATTACGTTATTGATGTATACAAAGGTCCCACGGAGACGTGGAGGCCAATTCGCCAGGAATGTTGTCAAATATTAACGCCGAGATGTTAGGTTGGGTTAGGTTCGGTTACATTACGTTATTAATGTATAGGAAGGACTCACGGAGACGTAGAGGCCAACTCACCAGGAATGTGGTCAAATATTAGTGCCGAGATGTTAGGTTGGGTTAGGTTAGGTTATATTACGTTATTGACGTATATAAAGGTCCCACGGATACGTAGAGGCAAACAAGCCAGAAATGTGGTCAAATATTACCGCCGAGATCGTTAGATTCTGTTATGTTAGGTTATATTACGTTATTCACGTATATAAAGGTCCCACGGAGACGTGGAGGCCAATTCGCCATGAATGTTGTCAAATATTACCGCCGAGATGTTAGGTTGGGTTAGGTTCGGTTATATTACGTTATTGATGTATAGGAAGGTCCCACGGAGACGTAGAGGCCAGCAAGCCAGGAATGTTGCCAAATATTACCGCCGAGATGTTAGGTTGGGTTAGGTTAAGTTATATTACGTTCTTGATGTATATAAGGGTCCCATGGAGACTTAGAGGCCAGCAAGCCAGGAATGTTGCCAAATATTACCGCCGAGATGTTAGGTTGGGTTAGGTTAGGTTATATTACGTTATTGATGTATATAAACGTCCCACGGAGACGTAGAGGCCAACAAGACAGGAATGTGGTCAAATATTACCGCCGAGATATTAGGTTCTGTTAGGTTAGGTTATATTACATTATTGATGTACATAAAGGTCCCACGGAGACGTAGAGGCCAACAAGCCAGGAATGTGGTCAAATATTACCGCCGAGATGATAGGTTGGGTTAGGTTAGGTTATATTACGTTATTGATGTATACAAAGGTCCCACGGAGACGTGGAGGCCAATTCGCCAGGAATGTTGTCAAATATTACCGCCGAGATGTTAGGTTGGGTTAGGTTCGGTTATATTACGTTATTGATGTATAGGAAGGTCCCACGGAGACGTAGAGGCCAGCAAGCCAGGAATGTTGCCAAATATTACCGCCGAGATGTTAGGTTGGGTTAGGTTAAGTTATATTACGTTCTTGATGTATATAAGGGTCCCATGGAGACTTAGAGGCCAGCAAGCCAGGAATGTTGCCAAATATTACCGCCGAGATGTTAGGTTGGGTTAGGTTAGGTTATATTACGTTATTGATGTATATAAACGTCCCACGGAGACGTAGAGGCCAACAAGACAGGAATGTGGTCAAATATTACCGCCGAGATATTAGGTTCTGTTAGGTTAGGTTATATTACATTATTGATGTACATAAAGGTCCCACGGAGACGTAGAGGCCAACAAGCCAGGAATGTGGTCAAATATTACCGCCGAGATGATAGGTTGGGTTAGGTTAGGTTATATTACGTTATTGATGTATACAAAGGTCCCACGGAGACGTGGAGGCCAATTCGCCAGGAATGTTGTCAAATATTACCGCCGAGATGTTAGGTTGGGTTAGGTTCGGTTATATTACGTTATTGATGTATAGGAAGGTCCCACGGAGACGTAGAGGCCAGCAAGCCAGGAATGTTGCCAAATATTACCGCCGAGATGTTAGATTGGGTTAGGTTAGGTTATATTACGTTATTGATGTATATAAACGT
Organism: Xylocopa violacea; assembly: GCA_963969225.1. Lineage (NCBI taxonomy): Eukaryota > Metazoa > Arthropoda > Insecta > Hymenoptera > Apidae > Xylocopa > Xylocopa violacea. The sequence continues at coordinate 1,920,597 of CAXAJV010000484.1, forward strand.
CCCACGGAGACGTAGAGGCCAACAAGACAGGAATGTGGTCAAATATTACCGCCGACATGTTAGATTGGGTTAGGATAGGTTATATTACGTTATTGATGTATATGAAGGTCCCACGGAGCCGTAGAGGCCAACTCGCCAGGAATGTTGTCAAATATTACCGCCGAGATGTTAGGTTGGGTTAGGTTAAGTTATATTACGTTCTTGATGTATATAAAGGTCCCATGGAGACTTAGAGGCCAACTCGCCGGCAATGTTGTCAAATATTACCGCCGAGATGTTAGGTTGGGTTAGGTTCGGTTATATTACGTTATTAATGTATAGGAAGGACTCACGGAGACGTAGAGGCCAACTCACCAGGAATGTGGTCAAATATTAGTGCCGAGATGTTAGGTTGGGTTAGGTTCGGTTATATTACGTTATTGATGTATAGGAAGGTCCCACGGAAACGTAGAGGCCAACTCGCCAGGAATGTTGTCAAATATTACCGCCGAGATGTTAGGTTGGGTTAGGTTAGGTCATATTACGCTATTGATGTATATAAAGGTCCCACGGAGACGTAGAGGCAAACAAGCCAGGAATGTGGTCAAATATTACCGCCGAGATGTTAGATTGGGTTAGGTTAGGTTATATTACGTTATTGACGTATATAAAGGTCCCACGGATACGTAGAGGCAAACAAGCCAGAAATGTGGTCAAATATTACCGCCGAGATGTTAGATTGGGTTAGGTTAGGTTATATTACGTTATTGACGTATATAAAGGTCCCACGGAGACGTGGAGGCCAATTCGCCAGGAATGTTGTCAAATATTACCGCCGAGATGTTAGGTTGGGTTAGGTTCGGTTATATTACGCTATTGATGTATAGGAAGGTCCCACGGAGACGTAGAGGCCAACTCGCCAGGAATGTTGTCAAATATTACCGCCGAGATGTTAGGTTCTGTTAGGTTAGGTTATATTACATCATTGATGTATATAAAGGTCCCACGGAGACGTAGAGTCCAGCAAGCCAGGAATGTTGCCAAATATTACCGCCGAGATGTTAGGTTGGGTTAGGTTAAGTTATATTACGTTCCTGATGTATATAAAGGTCCCATGGAGACTTAGAGGCCAACTCGCCGGGAATGTTGTCAAATATTACCGCCGAGATGTTAGGTTGGGTTAGGTTAGGTTATATTACGTTATTGATGTATATAAACGTCCCACGGAGACGTAGAGGCCAGCAAGCCAGGAATGTTGCCAAATATTACCGCCGAGATGTTAGGTTGGGTTAGGTTAAGTTATATTACGTTCTTGATGTATATAAGGGTCCCATGGAGACTTAGAGGCCAACAAGCCAGGAATGTGGTCAAATATTACCGCCGAGATGATAGGTTGGGTTAGGTTAGGTTATATTACGTTATTGATGTATACAAAGGTCCCACGGAGACGTGGAGGCCAATTCGCCAGGAATGTTGTCAAATATTACCGCCGAGATGTTAGGTTGGGTTAGGTTCGGTTATATTACGTTATTGATGTATAGGAAGGTCCCACGGAGACGTAGAGGCCAACTCGCCAGGAATGTTGTCAAATATTAACGCCGAGATGTTAGGTTCTCTTAGGTTAGGTTATATTACATTATTGATGTATGTAAAGGTCCCACGGAGACGTAGAGGCCAGCAAGCCAGGAATGCTGCCAAATATTACCGCCGAGATGTTAGGTTGGGTTAGGTTAGGTTATATTACGTTATTGACGTATATAAAGTTCCCACGGAGACGTGGAGGCCAATTCGCCAGGAATGTTGTCAAATATTACCGCCGAGATGTTAGGTTGGGTTAGGTTCGGTTATATTACGTTATTGATGTATAGGAATGTCCCACGGAGACGTAGAGGCCAACTCGCCAGGAATGTTGTCAAATATTACCGCCGAGATGTTAGGTTCTGTTAGGTTAGGCTATATTACATTATTGATGTATATAAACGTCCCACGGAGACGTAGAGGCCAACAAGACAGGAATGTTGTCAAATATTACCGCCGAGATGGTAGATTGGGTTAGGTTAGGTTATATTACGGCATTGATGTATATAAAGGTCCCAGGGAGACGTAGAGGCCAATTCGCCAGGAATGTTGTCAAATATTACCGCCGAGATGTTAGGTTCTGTTAGGTTAGGTTATATTACATTATTGATGTATATAAACGTCCCACGGAGACGTAGAGGCCAACAAGACAGGAATGTTGCCAAATATTACCGCCGAGATGTTAGGTTGGGTTAGGTTAAGTTATATTACGTTCTTGATGTATATAAGGGTCCCATGGAGACTCAGAGGCCAACAAGCCAGGAATGTGGTCAAATATTACCGCCGAGATGATAGGTTGGGTTAGGTTAGGTTATATTACGTTATTTATGTATACAAAGGTCCCACGGAGACGTGGAGGCCAATTCGCTAGGAACGTTGTCAAATATTACCGCCGAGATGTTAGGTTGGGTTAGGTTCGGTTATATTACGTTATTGATGTATAGGAAGGTCCCACGGAGACGTAGAGGCCAACTCGCCAGGAATGTTGTCAAATATTAACGCCGAGATGTTAGGTTCTGTTAGGTTAGGTTATATTACGTTATTGATGTATACAAAGGTCCCACGGAGACGTGGAGGCCAATTCGCCAGGAATGTTGTCAAATATTACCGCCGAGATGTTAGGTTGGGTTAGGTTCGGTTATATTACGTTATTGATGTATAGGAAGGTCCCACGGAGACGTAGAGTCCAACTCGCCAGGAATGTTGTCAAATATTAACGCCGAGATGTTAGGTTCTGTTAGGTTAGGTTATATTACATTATTGATGTATATAAAGGTCCCACGGAGACGTAGAGGCCAGCAAGCCAGGAATGCTGCCAAATATTACCGCCGGGATGTTAGGTTGGATTAGGTTAAGTTATATTACGTTCTTGATGTATATAAAGGTCCCATGGAGACTTAGAGGCCAACTCGCCGGGAATGTTGTCAAATATTACCGCCGAGATGTTAGGTTGGGTTAGGTTAGGTTATATTACGTTATTGATGTATAGAAACGTCCCACGGAGACGTAGAGGCCAACAAGACAGGAATGTGGTCAAATATTACCGCCGAGATGTTAGATTGGGTTAGGTTAGGTTATATTACGTTATTGATGTATATAAACGTCCCACGGAGACGTAGAGGCCAACAAGACAGGAATGTGGTCAAATATTACCGCCGACATGTTAGATTGGGTTAGGATAGGTTATATTACGTTATTGATGTATATGAAGGTCCCACGGAGCCGTAGAGGCCAACTCGCCAGGAATGTTGTCAAATATTACCGCCGAGATGTTAGGTTGGGTTAGGTTAAGTTATATTACGTTCTTGATGTATATAAAGGTCCCATGGAGACTTAGAGGCCAACTCGCCGGCAATGTTGTCAAATATTACCGCCGAGATGTTAGGTTGGGTTAGGTTCGGTTATATTACGTTATTAATGTATAGGAAGGACTCACGGAGACGTAGAGGCCAACTCACCAGGAATGTGGTCAAATATTAGTGCCGAGATGTTAGGTTGGGTTAGGTTCGGTTATATTACGTTATTGATGTATAGGAAGGTCCCACGGAAACGTAGAGGCCAACTCGCCAGGAATGTTGTCAAATATTACCGCCGAGATGTTAGGTTGGGTTAGGTTAGGTCATATTACGCTATTGATGTATATAAAGGTCCCACGGAGACGTAGAGGCAAACAAGCCAGAAATGTGGTCAAATATTACCGCCGAGATGTTAGATTGGGTTAGGTTAGGTTATATTACGTTATTGACGTATATAAAGGTCCCACGGATACGTAGAGGCAAACAAGCCAGAAATGTGGTCAAATATTACCGCCGAGATGTTAGATTGGGTTAGGTTAGGTTATATTACGTTATTGACGTATATAAAGGTCCCACGGAGACGTGGAGGCCAATTCGCCAGGAATGTTGTCAAATATTACCGCCGAGATGTTAGGTTGGGTTAGGTTCGGTTATATTACGCTATTGATGTATAGGAAGGTCCCACGGAGACGTAGAGGCCAACTCGCCAGGAATGTTGTCAAATATTACCGCCGAGATGTTAGGTTCTGTTAGGTTAGGTTATATTACATCATTGATGTATATAAAGGTCCCACGGAGACGTAGAGTCCAGCAAGCCAGGAATGTTGCCAAATATTACCGCCGAGATGTTAGGTTGGGTTAGGTTAAGTTATATTACGTTCTTGATGTATATAAAGGTCCCATGGAGACTTAGAGGCCAACTCGCCGGGAATGTTGTCAAATATTACCGCCGAGATGTTAGGTTGGGTTAGGTTAGGTTATATTACGTTATTGATGTATATAAACGTCCCACGGAGACGTAGAGGCCAGCAAGCCAGGAATGTTGCCAAATATTACCGCCGAGATGTTAGGTTGGGTTAGGTTAAGTTATATTACGTTCTTGATGTATATAAGGGTCCCATGGAGACTTAGAGGCCAACAAGCCAGGAATGTGGTCAAATATTACCGCCGAGATGATAGGTTGGGTTAGGTTAGGTTATATTACGTTATTGATGTATACAAAGGTCCCACGGAGACGTGGAGGCCAATTCGCCAGGAATGTTGTCAAATATTACCGCCGAGATGTTAGGTTGGGTTAGGTTCGGTTATATTACGTTATTGATGTATAGGAAGGTCCCACGGAGGCGTAGAGGCCAACTCGCCAGGAATGTTGTCAAATATTAACGCCGAGATGTTAGGTTCTCTTAGGTTAGGTTATATTACATTATTGATGTATGTAAAGGTCCCACGGAGACGTAGAGGCCAGCAAGCCAGGAATGCTGCCAAATATTACCGCCGAGATGTTAGGTTGGGTTAGGTTAGGTTATATTACGTTATTGACGTATATAAAGTTCCCACGGAGACGTGGAGGCCAATTCGCCAGGAATGTTGTCAAATATTACCGCCGAGATATTAGGTTGGGTTAGGTTAAGTTATATTACGTTCTTGATGTATATAAGGGTCCCATGGAGACTTAGAGGCCAACAAGCCAGGAATGTGGTCAAATATTACCGCCGAGATGATAGGTTGGGTCAGGTTAGGTTATATTACGTTATTTATGTATACAAAGGTCCCACGGAGACGTGGAGGCCAATTCGCTAGGAATGTTGTCAAATATTACCGCCGAGATGTTAGGTTGGGTTAGGTTCGGTTATATTACGTTATTGATGTATAGGAAGGTCCCACGGAGACGTAGAGGCCAACTCGCCAGGAATGTTGTCAAATATTAACGCCGAGATGTTAGGTTCTGTTAGGTTAGGTTATATTACGTTATTGATGTATACAAAGGTCCCACGGAGACGTGGAGGCCAATTCGCCAGGAATGTTGTCAAATATTACCGCCGAGATGTTAGGTTGGGTTAGGTTCGGTTATATTACGTTATTGATGTATAGGAAGGTCCCACGGAGACGTAGAGTCCAACTCGCCAGGAATGTTGTCAAATATTAACGCCGAGATGTTAGGTTCTGTTAGGTTAGGTTATATTACATTATTGATGTATATAAAGGTCCCACGGAGACGTAGAGGCCAGCAAGCCAGGAATGCTGCCAAATATTACCGCCGGGATGTTAGGTTGGATTAGGTTAAGTTATATTACGTTCTTGATGTATATAAAGGTCCCATGGAGACTTAGAGGCCAACTCGCCGGGAATGTTGTCAAATATTACCGCCGAGATGTTAGGTTGGGTTAGGTTAGGTTATATTACGTTATTGATGTATAGAAACGTCCCACGGAGACGTAGAGGCCAACAAGACAGGAATGTGGTCAAATATTACCGCCGAGATGTTAGATTGGGTTAGGTTAGGTTATATTACGTTATTGATGTATATAAACGTCCCACGGAGACGTAGAGGCCAACAAGACAGGAATGTTGTCAAATATTAACGCCGAGATGTTAGGTTCTCTTAGGTTAGGTTATATTACGTTATTGATGTATGTAAAGGTCCCACGGAGACGTAGAGGCCAGCAAGCCAGGAATGCTGCCAAATATTACCGCCGAGATGTTAGGTTGGGTTAGGTTAGGTTATATTACGTTATTGACGTATATAAAGTTCCCACGGAGACGTGGAGGCCAATTCGCCAGGAATGTTGTCAAATATTACCGCCGAGATGTTAGGTTGGGTTAGGTTCGGTTATATTACGTTATTGATGTATAGGAATGTCCCACGGAGACGTAGAGGCCAACTCGCCAGGAATGTTGTCAAATATTACCGCCGAGATGTTAGGTTCTGTTAGGTTAGGTTATATTACATTATTGATGTATATAAAGGTCCCACGGAGACGTAGAGGCCAGCAAGCCAGGAATGCTGCCAAATATTACCGCCGGGATGTTAGGTTGGATTAGGTTAAGTTATATTACGTTCTTGATGTATATAAAGGTCCCATGGAGACTTAGAGGCCAACTCGCCGGGAATGTTGTCAAATATTACCGCCGAGATGTTAGGTTGGGTTAGGTTAGGTTATATTACGTTATTGATGTATAGAAACGTCCCACGGAGACGTAGAGGCCAACAAGACAGGAATGTGGTCAAATATTACCGCCGAGATGTTAGATTGGGTTAGGTTAGGTTATATTACGTTATTGATGTATATAAACGTCCCACGGAGACGTAGAGGCCAACAAGACAGGAATGTTGTCAAATATTAACGCCGAGATGTTAGGTTCTCTTAGGTTAGGTTATATTACGTTATTGATGTATGTAAAGGTCCCACGGAGACGTAGAGGCCAGCAAGCCAGGAATGCTGCCAAATATTACCGCCGAGATGTTAGGTTGGGTTAGGTTAGGTTATATTACGTTATTGACGTATATAAAGTTCCCACGGAGACGTGGAGGCCAATTCGCCAGGAATGTTGTCAAATATTACCGCCGAGATGTTAGGTTGGGTTAGGTTCGGTTATATTACGTTATTGATGTATAGGAATGTCCCACGGAGACGTAGAGGCCAACTCGCCAGGAATGTTGTCAAATATTACCGCCGAGATGTTAGGTTCTGTTAGGTTAGGTTATATTACATTATTGATGTATATAAAGGTCCCACGGAGACGTAGAGGCCAGCAAGCCAGGAATGCTGCCAAATATTACCGCCGGGATGTTAGGTTGGATTAGGTTAAGTTATATTACGTTCTTGATGTATATAAAGGTCCCATGGAGACTTAGAGGCCAACTCGCCGGGAATGTTGTCAAATATTACCGCCGAGATGTTAGGTTGGGTTAGGTTAGGTTATATTACGTTATTGATGTATAGAAACGTCCCACGGAGACGTAGAGGCCAACAAGACAGGAATGTGGTCAAATATTACCGCCGAGATGTTAGATTGGGTTAGGTTAGGTTATATTACGTTATTGATGTATATAAACGTCCCACGGAGACGTAGAGGCCAACAAGACAGGAATGTGGTCAAATATTACCGCCGACATGTTAGATTGGGTTAGGATAGGTTATATTACGTTATTGATGTATATGAAGGTCCCACGGAGCCGTAGAGGCCAACTCGCCAGGAATGTTGTCAAATATTACCGCCGAGATGTTAGGTTGGGTTAGGTTAAGTTATATTACGTTCTTGATGTATATAAAGGTCCCATGGAAACTTAGAGGCCAACTCGCCGGCAATGTTGTCAAATATTACCGCCGAGATGTTAGGTTGGGTTAGGTTAGGTTATATTACGCTATTGATGTATATAAATGTCCCACGGAGACGTAGAGGCCAACTCGCCGGAAATGTGGTCGAATATTACCGCAGAGATGTTAGATTGGGTTAGGTTAGGTTATATTACGTTATTGATGTATACAAAGGTCCCACGGAGACGTAGAGGCAAACAAGCCAGGAATGTGGTCAAATATTACCGCCGAGATGTTAGATTGGGTCAGGTTAGGTTATATTACGGTATTGATGTATATAAAGGTCCCAAGGAAACGTAGAGGCCAATTCGCCAGGAATGTTGTCAAATATTACCGCCGAGAAGTTAGGTTGGGTAGGTTATGTTATATTACGTTATTGATGTATATAAAGGTCCCACGGAGACGTGGAGGCCAATTCGCCAGGAATGTTGTCAAATATTACCGCCGAGATGTTAGGTTGGGTTAGGTTCGGTTATATTACGTTATTGATGTATAGGAAGGTCCCACGGAGACGTAGAGGCCAACTCGCCAGGAATGTCGTCAAATATTACCGCCGAGATGTTAGGTTCTGTTAGGTTAGGTTATATTACATTATTGATGTATATAAAGGTCCCACGGATACGTAGAGGCCAGCAAGCCAGGAATGTTGCCAAATGTTACCGCCGAGATGTTAGGTTGGGTTAGGTTAAGTTATATTACGTTCTTGATGTATATATAGGTCCCATGGAGACTTAGAGGCCAACTCGCCAGGAATGTTGTCAAATATTACCGCCGAGATGTTAGGTTCTGTTAGGTTAGGTTATATTACATTATTGATGTATATAAACGTCCCACGGAGACGTAGAGGCCAACAAGACAGGAATGTTGCCAAATATTACCGCCGAGATGTTAGGTTGGGTTAGGTTAAGTTATATTACGTTCTTGATGTATATAAGGGTCCCATGGAGACTTAGAGGCCAACAAGCCAGGAATGTGGTCAAATATTACCGCCGAGATGATAGGTTGGGTTAGGTTAGGTTATATTACGTTATTTATGTATACAAAGGTCCCACGGAGACGTGGAGGCCAATTCGCTAGGAATGTTGTCAAATATTACCGCCGAGATGTTAGGTTGGGTTAGGTTCGGTTATATTACGTTATTGATGTATAGGAAGGTCCCACGGAGACGTAGAGGCCAACTCGCCAGGAATGTTGTCAAATATTAACGCCGAGATGTTAGGTTCTGTTAGGTTAGGTTATATTACGTTATTGATGTATACAAAGGTCCCACGGAGACGTGGAGGCCAATTCGCCAGGAATGTTGTCAAATATTACCGCCGAGATGTTAGGTTGGGTTAGGTTCGGTTATATTACGTTATTGATGTATAGGAAGGTCCCACGGAGCCGTAGAGGCCAACTCGCCAGGAATGTTGTCAAATATTACCGCCGAGATGTTAGGTTGGGTTAGGTTAAGTTATATTACGTTCTTGATGTATATAAAGGTCCCATGGAGACGTAGAGGCCAGCAAGCCAGGAATGTTGCCAAATATTACCGCCGAGACGTTAGGTTGGGTTAGGTTAAGTCATATTACGTTCTTGATGTATATAAAGGTCCAATGGAGAATTAGAGTCCAACTCGCCGGGAATGTTGTCGAATATTACCGCCGAGATGTTAGGTTGGGTTAGGTTCGGTTATATTACGTTATTGATGTATAGGAAGGTCCCACGGAGACGTAGAGGCCAACTCGCCAGGAATGTTGTCAAATATTACCGCCGAGATGTTAGGTTGGGTTAGGTTAGGTCATATTACGCTATTGATGTATATAAAGGTCCCACGGAGACGTAGAGGCAAACAAGCCAGGAATGTGGTCAAATATTACCGCCGAGATGTTAGATTGGGTTAGGTTAGGTTATATTACGTTATTGACGTATATAAAGGTCCCACGGATACGTAGAGGCAAACAAGCCAGAAATGTGGTCAAATATTACCGCCGAGATGTTAGATTGGGTTAGGTTAGGTTATATTACGTTATTGACGTATATAAAGGTCCCACGGAGACGTGGAGGCCAATTCGCCAGGAATGTTGTCAAATATTACCGCCGTGATGTTAGGTTGGGTTAGGTTCGGTTATATTACGCTATTGATGTATAGGAAGGTCCCACGGAGACGTAGAGGCCAACTCGCCAGGAATGTTGTCAAATATTACCGCCGAGATGTTAGGTTCTGTTAGGTTAGGTTATATTACATCATTGATGTATATAAAGGTCCCACGGAGACGTAGAGTCCAGCAAGCCAGGAATGTTGCCAAATATTACCGCCGAGATGTTAGGTTGGGTTAGGTTAAGTTATATTACGTTCTTGATGTATATAAAGGTCCCATGGAGACTTAGAGGCCAACTCGCCGGGAATGTGGTCAAATATTACCGCCGAGATGATAGGTTGGGTTAGGTTAGGTTATATTACGTTATTGATGTATACAAAGGTCCCACGGAGACGTGGAGGCCAATTCGCCAGGAATGTTGTCAAATATTACCGCCGAGATGTTAGGTTGGGTTAGGTTCGGTTATATTACGTTATTGATGTATAGGAAGGTCCCACGGAGACGTAGAGGCCAACTCGCCAGGAATGTTGTCAAATATTAACGCCGAGATGTTAGGTTCTCTTAGGTTAGGTTATATTACATTATTGATGTATGTAAAGGTCCCACGGAGACGTAGAGGCCAGCAAGCCAGGAATGCTGCCAAATATTACCGCCGAGATGTTAGGTTGGGTTAGGTTAGGTTATATTACGTTATTGACGTATATAAAGTTCCCACGGAGACGTGGAGGCCAATTCGCCAGGAATGTTGTCAAATATTACCGCCGAGATGTTAGGTTGGGTTAGGTTCGGTTATATTACGTTATTGATGTATAGGAATGTCCCACGGAGACGTAGAGGCCAACTCGCCAGGAATGTTGTCAAATATTACCGCCGAGATGTTAGGTTCTGTTAGGTTAGGCTATATTACATTATTGATGTATGTAAACGTCCCACGGAGACGTAGAGGCCAACAAGACAGGAATGTTGTCAAATATTACCGCCGAGATGGTAGGTTGGGTTAGGTTCGGTTATATTACGTTATTGATGTATAGGAAGGTCCCACGGAGACGTAGAGTCCAACTCGCCAGGAATGTTGTCAAATATTAACGCCGAGATGTTAGGTTCTGTTAGGTTAGGTTATATTACATTATTGATGTATATAAAGGTCCCACGGAGACGTAGAGGCCAGCAAGCCAGGAATGCTGCCAAATATTACCGCCGGGATGTTAGGTTGGATTAGGTTAAGTTATATTACGTTCTTGATGTATATAAAGGTCCCATGGAGACTTAGAGGCCAACTCGCCGGGAATGTTGTCAAATATTACCGCCGAGATGTTAGGTTGGGTTAGGTTAGGTTATATTACGTTATTGATGTATAGAAACGTCCCACGGAGACGTAGAGGCCAACAAGACAGGAATGTTGCCAAATATTACCGCCGAGATGTTAGGTTGGGTTAGGTTAAGTTATATTACGTTCTTGATGTATATAAGGGTCCCATGGAGACTTAGAGGCCAACAAGCCAGGAATGTGGTCAAATATTACCGCCGAGATGATAGGTTGGGTTAGGTTAGGTTATATTACGTTATTTATGTATACAAATGTCCCACGGAGACGTGGAGGCCAATTCGCTAGGAATGTTGTCAAATATTACCGCCGAGATGTTAGGCTGGGTTAGGTTAAGTTATATTACGTTCTTGATGTATATAAAGGTCCCATGGAGACTTAGAGGCCAACTCGCCGGCAATGTTGTCAAATATTACCGCCGAGATGTTAGGTTGGGTTAGGTTAGGTTATATTACGCTATTGATGTATATAAATGTCCCACGGAGACGTAGAGGCCAACTCGCCGGGAATGTGGTCGAATATTACCGCAGAGATGTTAGATTGGGTTAGGTTAGGTTATATTACGTTATTGATGTATACAAAGGTCCCACGGAGACGTAGAGGCAAACAAGCCAGGAATGTGGTCAAATATTACCGCCGAGATGTTAGATTGGGTCAGGTTAGGTTATATTACGGTATTGATGTATATAAAGGTCCCAAGGAAACGTAGAGGCCAATTCGCCAGGAATGTTGTCAAATATTACCGCCGAGAAGTTAGGTTGGGTAGGTTATGTTATATTACGTCATTGATGTATATAAAGGTCCCACGGAGACGTGGAGGCCAATTCGCCAGGAATGTTGTCAAATATTACCGCCGAGATGTTAGGTTGGGTTAGGTTCGGTTATATTACGTTATTGATGTATAGGAAGGTCCCACGGAGACGTAGAGGCCAACTCGCCAGGAATGTCGTCAAATATTACCGCCGAGATGTTAGGTTCTGTTAGGTTAGGTTATATTACGTTCTTGATGTATATAAAGATCCCATGGAGACTTAGAGGCCAACTCGCCGGGAATGTTGTCAAATATTACCGCCGAGATGTTAGGTTGGGTTAGGTTAGGTTATATTACGCTATTGATGTATATAAATGTCCCACGGAGACGTAGAGGCCAACTCGCCGGGAATGTGGTCGAATATTACCGCAGAGATGTTAGATTGGGTTAGGTTAGGTTATATTACGTTATTGATGTATACAAAGGTCCCACGGAGACGTAGAGGCAAACAAGCCAGGAATGTGGTCAAATATTACCGCCGAGATGTTAGATTGGGTCAGGTTAGGTTATATTACGGTATTGATGTATATAAAGGTCCCAAGGAGACGTAGAGGCCAATTCGCCAGGAATGTTGTCAAATATTACCGCCGAGAAGTTAGGTCGGGGAGGTTATGTTATATTACGTTATTGATGTATATACAGTTCCCACGGAGACGTGGAGGCCAATTCGCCAGGAATTTTGTCAAATATTACCGCCGAGATGTTAGGTTGGGTTAGGTTCGGTTATATTACGTTATTGATGTATAGGAAGGTCCCACGGAGACGTAGAGGCCAACTCGCCAGGAATGTCGTCAAATATTACCGCCGAGATGTTAGGTTCTGTTAGGTTAGGTTATATTACATTATTGATGTATATAAAGGTCCCACGGAGACGTAGAGGCCAGCAAGCCAGTAATGTTGCCAAATATTACCACCGAGATGTTAGGTTGGGTTAGGTTAAGTTATATTACGTTCTTGATGTCTGTAAAGGTCCCATGGAGACTTAGAGGCCAACTCGCCGGGAATGTTGTCAAATATTACCGCCGAGATGTTAGGTTGGGTTAGGTTAGGTTATATTACGTTATTGACGAATATAAAGGTCCCACGGAGACGTGGAGGCCAATTCGCCAGGAATGTTGTCAAATATTACCGCCGAGATGTTAGGTTGGGTTAGGTTCGGTTATATTACGTTATTGATGTATAGGAAGGTCCCACGGAGACGTAGAGGCCAACTCGCCAGGAATGTCGTCAAATATTACCGCCGAGATGTTAGGTTCTGTTAGGTTAGGTTATATTACACTATTGATGTATATAAAGGTCCCACGGAGACGTAGATGCCAGCAAGCCAGGAATGTTGCCAAATATTACCGCCGAGATGGTAGGTTGGGTTAGGTTAAGTTATATTACGGTATTGATGTATATAAAGGTCCCAGGGAGACGTAGAGGCTAATTCGCCGGGAATGTTGTCAAATATTACCGCCGAGATGTTAGGTTGGGTTAGGTTAGGTTATATTACGTTATTGATGTATAGAAACGTCCCACGGAGACGTAGAGGCCAACAAGACAGGAATGTGGTCAAATATTACCGCCGAGATGTTAGATTGGGTTAGGTTAGGTTATATTACGTTATTGATGTATATAAACGTCCCACGGAGACGTAGAGGCCAACAAGACAGGAATGTGGTCAAATATTACCGCCGACATGTTAGATTGGGTTAGGATAGGTTATATTACGTTATTGATGTATATGAAGGTCCCACGGAGCCGTAGAGGCCAACTCGCCAGGAATGTTGTCAAATATTACCGCCGAGATGTTAGGTTGGGTTAGGTTAAGTTATATTACGTTCTTGATGTATATAAAGGTCCCATGGAGACTTAGAGGCCAACTCGCCGGCAATGTTGTCAAATATTACCGCCGAGATATTAGGTTGGGTTAGGTTAGGTTATATTACGCTATTGATGTATATAAATGTCCCACGGAGACGTAGAGGCCATTTCGCCGGGAATGTGGTCGAATATTACCGCAGAGATGTTAGATTGGGTTAGGTTAGGTTATATTACGTTATTGATGTATACAAAGGTCCCACGGAGACGTAGAGGCAAACAAGCCAGGAATGTGGTCAAATATTACCGCCGAGATGTTAGATTGGGTCAGGTTAGGTTATATTACGGTATTGATGTATATAAAGGTCCCAAGGAAACGTAGAGGCCAATTCGCCAGGAATGTTGTCAAATATTACCGCCGAGAAGTTAGGTTGGGTAGGTTATGTTATATTACGTTATTGATGTATATAAAGGTCCCACGGAGACGTGGAGGCCAATTCGCCAGGAATGTTGTCAAATATTACCGCCGAGATGTTAGGTTGGGTTAGGTTCGGTTATATTACGTTATTGATGTATAGGAAGGTCCCACGGAGACGTAGAGGCCAACTCGCCAGGAATGTCGTCAAATATTACCGCCGAGATGTTAGGTTCTGTTAGGTTAGGTTATATTACGTTCTTGATGTATATAAAGATCCCATGGAGACTTAGAGGCCAACTCGCCGGGAATGTTGTCAAATATTACCGCCGAGATGTTAGGTTGGGTTAGGTTAGGTTATATTACGCTATTGATGTATATAAATGTCCCACGGAGACGTAGAGGCCAACTCGCCGGGAATGTGGTCGAATATTACCGCAGAGATGTTAGATTGGGTTAGGTTAGGTTATATTACGTTATTGATGTATACAAAGGTCCCACGGAGACGTAGAGGCAAACAAGCCAGGAATGTGGTCAAATATTACCGCCGAGATGTTAGATTGGGTCAGGTTAGGTTATATTACGGTATTGATGTATATAAAGGTCCCAAGGAGACGTAGAGGCCAATTCGCCAGGAATGTTGTCAAATATTGCCGCCGAGAAGTTAGGTCGGGGAGGTTATGTTATATTACGTTATTGATGTATATACAGTTCCCACGGAGACGTGGAGGCCAATTCGCCAGGAATTTTGTCAAATATTACCGCCGAGATGTTAGGTTGGGTTAGGTTCGGTTATATTACGTTATTGATGTATAGGAAGGTCCCACGGAGACGTAGAGGCCAACTCGCCAGGAATGTCGTCAAATATTACCGCCGAGATGTTAGGTTCTGTTAGGTTAGGTTATATTACATTATTGATGTATATAAAGGTCCCACGGAGACGTAGAGGCCAGCAAGCCAGAAATGTTGCCAAATATTACCACCGAGATGTTAGGTTGGGTTAGGTTAAGTTATATTACGTTCTTGATGTCTGTAAAGGTCCCATGGAGACTTAGAGGCCAACTCGCCGGGAATGTTGTCAAATATTACCGCCGAGATGTTAGGTTGGGTTAGGTTAGGTTATATTACGTTATTGACGAATATAAAGGTCCCACGGAGACGTGGAGGCCAATTCGCCAGGAATGTTGTCAAATATTACCGCCGAGATGTTAGGTTGGGTTAGGTTCGGTTATATTACGTTATTGATGTATAGGAAGGTCCCACGGAGACGTAGAGGCCAACTCGCCAGGAATGTCGTCAAATATTACCGCCGAGATGTTAGGTTCTGTTAGGTTAGGTTATATTACATTATTGATGTATATAAAGGTCCCACGGAGACGTAGATGCCAGCAAGCCAGGAATGTTGCCAAATATTACCGCCGAGATGGTAGGTTGGGTTAGGTTAAGTTATATTACGGTATTGATGTATATAAAGGTCCCAGGGAGACGTAGAGGCTAATTCGCCGGGAATGTTGTCAAATATTACCGCCGAGATGTTAGGTTGGGTTAGGTTAGGTTATATTACGTTATTGATGTATATAAACGTCCCACGGAGACGTAGAGGCCAATAAGACAGGAATGTGGTCAAATATTACCGCCGAGATGTTAGATTGGGCTATTTTAGGTTATATTACGTTATTGATGTATATAAAGGTCCCACGGAGCCGTAGAGGCCAACACGCCAGGAATGTTGTCCAATATTACCGCCGAGATGTTAGGTTCTGTTAGGTTAGGTTATATTACGTTATTGATGTATATAAAGGTCCCACGGAGCCGTAGAGGCCAACATGCCAGGAATGTTGTCAAATATTACCGCCGAGATGTTAGGTTCTGTTAGGTTAGGTTATATTACATTATTGATGTATATAAAGGTCCCACGGAGACGTAGAGACCAACAAGCCAGGAATGTGGTCAAATATTACCGCCGAGATGATAGGTTGGGTTAGGTTAGGTTATATTACGTTATTGATGTATACAAAGGTCCCACGGAGACCTGAAGGCCAATTCGCCAGGAATGTTGTCAAATATTACCGCCGAGATGATAGGTTGGGTTAGGTTAGGTTATATTACGTTATTGATGTATATAAACGTCCCACGGAGACGTAGAGGCCAGCAAGCCAGGAATGTTGCCAAATATTACCGCCGAGATGTTAGGTTCTGTTAGGTTAGGTTATATTACATTATTGATGTATATAAAGGTCCCACGGAGACGTAGAGGCCAGCAAGCCAGAAATGTTGCCAAATATTACCACCGAGATGTTAGGTTGGGTTAGGTTAAGTTATATTACGTTCTTGATGTCTGTAAAGGTCCCATGGAGACTTAGAGGCCAACTCGCCGGGAATGTTGTCAAATATTACCGCCGAGATGTTAGGTTGGGTTAGGTTAGGTTATATTACGTTATTGACGAATATAAAGGTCCCACGGAGACGTGGAGGCCAATTCGCCAGGAATGTTGTCAAATATTACCGCCGAGATGTTAGGTTGGGTTAGGTTCGGTTATATTACGTTATTGATGTATAGGAAGGTCCCACGGAGACGTAGAGGCCAACTCGCCAGGAATGTCGTCAAATATTACCGCCGAGATGTTAGGTTCTGTTAGGTTAGGTTATATTACACTATTGATGTATATAAAGGTCCCACGGAGACGTAGATGCCAGCAAGCCAGGAATGTTGCCAAATATTACCGCCGAGATGGTAGGTTGGGTTAGGTTAAGTTATATTACGGTATTGATGTATATAAAGGTCCCAGGGAGACGTAGAGGCTAATTCGCCGGGAATGTTGTCAAATATTACCGCCGAGATGTTAGGTTGGGTTAGGTTAGGTTATATTACGTTATTGATGTATAGAAACGTCCCACGGAGACGTAGAGGCCAACAAGACAGGAATGTGGTCAAATATTACCGCCGAGATGTTAGATTGGGTTAGGTTAGGTTATATTACGTTATTGATGTATATAAACGTCCCACGGAGACGTAGAGGCCAACAAGACAGGAATGTGGTCAAATATTACCGCCGACATGTTAGATTGGGTTAGGATAGGTTATATTACGTTATTGATGTATATGAAGGTCCCACGGAGCCGTAGAGGCCAACTCGCCAGGAATGTTGTCAAATATTACCGCCGAGATGTTAGGTTCTGTTAGGTTAGGTTATATTACATTATTGATGTATATAAAGGTCCCACGGAGACGTAGAGGCCAGCAAGCCAGGAATGTTGCCAAATATTACCGCCGAGATGGTAGGTTGGGTTAGGTTAAGTTATATTACGGTATTGATGTATATAAAGGTCCCAGGGAGACGTAGAGGCTAATTCGCCGGGAATGTTGTCAAATATTACCGCCGAGATGTTAGGTTGGGTTAGGTTAGGTTATATTACGTTATTGATGTATATAAACGTCCCACGGAGACGTAGAGGCCAATAAGACAGGAATGTGGTCAAATATTACCGCCGAGATGTTAGATTGGGTTATTTTAGGTTATATTACGTTATTGATGTATATAAAGGTCCCACGGAGCCGTAGAGGCCAACACGCCAGGAATGTTGTCCAATATTACCGCCGAGATGTTAGGTTCTGTTAGGTTAGGTTATATTACGTTATTGATGTATATAAAGGTCCCACGGAGCCGTAGAGGCCAACATGCCAGGAATGTTGTCAAATATTACCGCCGAGATGTTAGGTTCTGTTAGGTTAGGTTATATTACATTATTGATGTATATAATGGTCCCACGGAGACGTAGAGACCAACAAGCCAGGAATGTGGTCAAATATTACCGCCGAGATGATAGGTTGGGTTAGGTTAGGTTATATTACGTTATTGATGTATACAAAGGTCCCACGGAGACCTGAAGGCCAATTCGCCAGGAATGTTGTCAAATATTACCGCCGAGATGATAGGTTGGGTTAGGTTCGGTTATATTACGTTATTGACGTATATAAAGGTCCCACGGATACGTAGAGGCCAGCAAGCCAGGAATGTTGCCAAATGTTACCGCCGAAATGTTAGGTTGGGTTAGGTTAAGTTATATTACGTTCTTGATGTATATATAGGTCCCATGGAGACTTAGAGGCCAACTCGCCAGGAATGTTGCCAAATATTACCGCCGAGATGTTAGGTTGGGTTAGGTTAAGTTATATTACGTTCTTGATGTATATAAAGATCCCATGGAGACTTAGAGGCCAACTCGCCGGGAATGTTGTCAAATATTACCGCCGAGATGTTAGGTTGGGTTAGGTTAGGTTATATTACGCTATTGATGTATATAAATGTCCCACGGAGACGTAGAGGCCAACTCGCCGGGAATGTGGTCGAATATTACCGCTGAGATGTTAGATTGGGTTAGGTTAGGTTATATTACGTTATTGATGTATACAAAGGTCCCACGGAGACGTAGAGGCAAACAAGCCAGGAATGTGGTCAAATATTACCGCCGAGATGTTAGATTGGGTCAGGTTAGGTTATATTACGGTATTGATGTATATAAAGGTCCCAAGGAGACGTAGAGGCCAATTCGCCAGGAATGTTGTCAAATATTACCGCCGAGAAGTTAGGTCGGGGAGGTTATGTTATATTACGTTATTGATGTATATACAGTTCCCACGGAGACGTGGAGGCCAATTCGCCAGGAATTTTGTCAAATATTACCGCCGAGATGTTAGGTTGGGTTAGGTTCGGTTATATTACGTTATTGATGTATATGAAGGTCCCACGGAGCCGTAGAGGCCAACTCGCCAGGAATGTTGTCAAATATTACCGCCGAGATGTTAGGTTGGGTTAGGTTAAGTTATATTACGGTATTGATGTATATAAAGGTCCCAGGGAGACGTAGAGGCTAATTCGCCGGGAATGTTGTCAAATATTACCGCCGAGATGTTAGGTTGGGTTAGGTTAGGTTATATTACGTTATTGATGTATATAAACGTCCCACGGAGACGTAGAGGCCAATAAGACAGGAATGTGGTCAAATATTACCGCCGAGATGTTAGATTGGGTTATTTTAGGTTATATTACGTTATTGATGTATATAAAGGTCCCACGGAGCCGTAGATGCCAACACGCCAGGAATGTTGTCCAATATTACCGCCGAGATGTTAGGTTCTGTTAGGTTAGGTTATATTACGTTATTGATGTATATAAAGGTCCCACGGAGCCGTAGAGGCCAACATGCCAGGAATGTTGTCAAATATTACCGCCGAGATGTTAGGTTCTGTTAGGTTAGGTTATATTACATTATTGATGTATATAAAGGTCCCACGGAGACGTAGAGACCAACAAGCCAGGAATGTGGTCAAATATTACCGCCGAGATGATAGGTTGGGTTAGGTTAGGTTATATTACGTTATTGATGTATACAAAGGTCCCACGGAGACCTGAAGGCCAATTCGCCAGGAATGTTGTCAAATATTACCGCCGAGATGATAGGTTGGGTTAGGTTCGGTTATATTACGTTATTGACGTATATAAAGGTCCCACGGAGACGTGGAGGCCAATTCGCCAGGAATGTTGTCAAATATTACCGCCGAGATGTTAGGTTGGGTTAGGTTCGGTTATATTACGTTATTGATGTATAGGAAGGTCCCACGGAGACCTAGAGGCCAGCAAGCCAGGAATGTTGCCAAATATTACCGCCGAGATGGTAGGTTGGGTTAGGTTAAGTTATATTACGGTATTGATGTATATAAAGGTCCCAGGGAGACGTAGAGGCCAACTCGCCAGGAATGTTGCCAAATATTACCGCCGATATGTTAGGTTGGGTTAGGTTAAGTTATATTACGTTCTTGATGTATATAAAGATCCCATGGAGACTTAGAGGCCAACTCGCCGGGAATGTTGTCAAATATTACCGCCGAGATGTTAGGTTGGGTTAGGTTAGGTTATATTACGTTATTGATGTATATAAACGTCCCACGGAGACGTAGAGGCCAGCAAGCCAGGAATGTTGCCAAATATTACCGCCGAGATGTTAGGTTGGGTTAGGTTAAGTTATATTACGTTCTTGATGTATATAAGGGTCCCATGGAGACTTAAAGGCCAACAAGCCAGGAATGTGGTCAAATATTACCGCCGGGATGATAGGTTGGGTTAGGTTAGGTTATATTACGTTATTGATGTATACAAAGGTCCCACGGAGACGTGGAGGCCAATTCGCCAGGAATGTTGTCAAATATTACCGCCGAGATGTTAGGTTGGGTTAGGTTCGGTTATATTACGTTATTGATGTATAGGAAGGTCCCACGGAGACGTAGAGTCCAACTCGCCAGGAATGTTGTCAAATATTAACGCCGAGATGTTAGGTTCTGTTAGGTTAGGTTATATTACATTATTGATGTATATAAAGGTCCCACGGAGACGTAGAGGCCAGCAAGCCAGGAATGCTGCCAAATATTACCGCCGGGATGTTAGGTTGGATTAGGTTAAGTTATATTACGTTCTTGATGTATATAAAGGTCCCATGGAGACTTAGAGGCCAACTCGCCGGGAATGTTGTCAAATATTACCGCCGAGATGTTAGGTTGGGTTAGGTTAGGTTATATTACGTTATTGATGTATAGAAACGTCCCACGGAGACGTAGAGGCCAACAAGACAGGAATGTGGTCAAATATTACCGCCGAGATGTTAGATTGGGTTAGGTTAGGTTATATTACGTTATTGATGTATATAAACGTCCCACGGAGACGTAGAGGCCAACAAGACAGGAATGTGGTCAAATATTACCGCCGACATGTTAGATTGGGTTAGGATAGGTTATATTACGTTATTGATGTATATGAAGGTCCCACGGAGCCGTAGAGGCCAACTCGCCAGGAATGTTGTCAAATATTACCGCCGAGATGTTAGGTTGGGTTAGGTTAAGTTATATTACGTTCTTGATGTATATAAAGGTCCCATGGAGACTTAGAGGCCAACTCGCCGGCAATGTTGTCAAATATTACCGCCGAGATGTTAGGTTGGGTTAGGTTAGGTTATATTACGCTATTGATGTATATAAATGTCCCACGGAGACGTAGAGGCCAACTCGCCGGGAATGTGGTCGAATATTACCGCAGAGATGTTAGATTGGGTTAGGTTAGGTTATATTACGTTATTGATGTATACAAAGGTCAAACGGAGACGTAGAGGCAAACAAGCCAGGAATGTGGTCAAATATTACCGCCGAGATGTTAGATTGGGTCAGGTTAGGTTATATTACGGTATTGATGTATATAAAGGTCCCAAGGAAACGTAGAGGCCAATTCGCCAGGAATGTTGTCAAATATTACCGCCGAGAAGTTAGGTTGGGTAGGTTATGTTATATTACGTTATTGATGTATATAAAGGTCCCACGGAGACGTGGAGGCCAATTCGCCAGGAATGTTGTCAAATATTACCGCCGAGATGTTAGGTTGGGTTAGGTTCGGTTATATTACGTTATTGATGTATAGGAAGGTCCCACGGAGACGTAGAGGCCAACTCGCCAGGAATGTCGTCAAATATTACCGCCGAGATGTTAGGTTCTGTTAGGTTAGGTTATATTACATTATTGATGTATATAAAGGTCCCACGGATACGTAGAGGCCAGCAAGCCAGGAATGTTGCCAAATGTTACCGCCGAGATGTTAGGTTGGGTTAGGTTAAGTTATATTACGTTCTTGATGTATATATAGGTCCCATGGAGACTTAGAGGCCAACTCGCCAGGAATGTTGCCAAATATTACCGCCGAGATGTTAGGTTGGGTTAGGTTAAGTTATATTACGTTCTTGATGTATATAAAGATCCCATGGAGACTTAGAGGCCAACTCGCCGGGAATGTTGTCAAATATTACCGCCGAGATGTTAGGTTGGGTTAGGTTAGGTTATATTACGCTATTGATGTATATAAATGTCCCACGGAGACGTAGAGGCCAACTCGCCGGGAATGTGGTCGAATATTACCGCAGAGATGTTAGATTGGGTTAGGTTAGGTTATATTACGTTATTGATGTATACAAAGGTCCCACGGAGACGTAGAGGCAAACAAGCCAGGAATGTGGTCAAATATTACCGCCGAGATGTTAGATTGGGTCAGGTTAGGTTATATTACGGTATTGATGTATATAAAGGTCCCAAGGAGACGTAGAGGCCAATTCGCCAGGAATGTTGTCAAATATTACCGCCGAGATGTTAGGTTGGGTTAGGTTCGGTTATATTACGTTATTGATGTATAGGAAGGTCCCACGGAGACGTAGAGGCCAACTCGCCAGGAATGTCGTCAAATATTACCGCCGAGATGTTAGGTTCTGTTAGGTTATATTATATTACATTATTGATGTATATAAAGGTCCCACGGATACGTAGAGGCCAGCAAGCCAGGAATGTTGCCAAATGTTACCGCCGAGATGTTAGGTTGGGTTAGGTTAAGTTATATTACGTTCTTGATGTATATATAGGTCCCATGGAGACTTAGAGGCCAACTCGCCAGGAATGTTGCCAAATATTACCGCCGAGATGTTAGGTTGGGTTAGGTTAAGTTATATTACGTTCTTGATGTATATAAAGATCCCATGGAGACTTAGAGGCCAACTCGCCGGGAATGTTGTCAAATATTACCGCCGAGATGTTAGGTTGGGTTAGGTTAGGTTATATTACGCTATTGATGTATATAAATGTCCCACGGAGACGTAGAGGCCAACTCGCCGGGAATGTGGTCGAATATTACCGCAGAGATGTTAGATTGGGTTAGGTTAGGTTATATTACGTTATTGATGTATACAAAGGTCCCACGGAGACGTAGAGGCAAACAAGCCAGGAATGTGGTCAAATATTACCGCCGAGATGTTAGATTGGGTCAGGTTAGGTTATATTACGGTATTGATGTATATAAAGGTCCCAAGGAGACGTAGAGGCCAATTCGCCAGGAATGTTGTCAAATATTACCGCCGAGAAGTTAGGTCGGGGAGGTTATGTTATATTACGTTATTGATGTATATACAGTTCCCACGGAGACGTGGAGGCCAATTCGCCAGGAATTTTGTCAAATATTACCGCCGAGATGTTAGGTTGGGTTAGGTTCGGTTATATTACGTTATTGATGTATAGGAAGGTCCCACGGAGACGTAGAGGCCAACTCGCCAGGAATGTCGTCAAATATTACCGCCGAGATGTTAGGTTCTGTTAGGTTAGGTTATATTACATTATTGATGTATATAAAGGTCCCACGGAGACGTAGAGGCCAGCAAGCCAGAAATGTTGCCAAATATTACCACCGAGATGTTAGGTTGGGTTAGGTTAAGTTATATTACGTTCTTGATGTCTATAAAGGTCCCATGGAGACTTAGAGGCCAACTCGCCGGGAATGTTGTCAAATATTACCGCCGAGATGTTAGGTTGGGTTAGGTTAGGTTATATTACGTTATTGACGAATATAAAGGTCCCACGGAGACGTGGAGGCCAATTCGCCAGGAATGTTGTCAAATATTACCGCCGAGATGTTAGGTTGGGTTAGGTTCGGTTATATTACGTTATTGATGTATAGGAATGTCCCACGGAGACGTAGAGGCCAACTCGCCAGGAATGTTGTCAAATATTACCGCCGAGATGTTAGGTTCTGTTAGGTTAGGTTATATTACATTATTGATGTATATAAAGGTCCCACGGAGACGTAGAGGCCAGCAAGCCAGGAATGTTGCCAAATATTACCGCCGAGATGGTAGGTTGGGTGAGGTTAAGTTATATTACGGTATTGATGTATATAAAGGTCCCAGGGAGACGTAGAGGCTAATTCGCCAGGAATGTTGTCAAATATTACCGCCGAGATGTTAGGTTGGGTTAGGTTAGGTTATATTACGTTATTGATGTATATAAACGTCCCACGGAGACGTAGAGGCCAATAAGACAGGAATGTGGTCAAATATTACCGCCGAGATGTTAGATTGGGTTATTTTAGGTTATATTACGTTATTGATGTATATAAAGGTCCCACGGAGCCGCAGAGGCCAACATGCCAGGAATGTTGTCAGATATTACCGCCGAGATGTTAGGTTCTGTTAGGTTAGGTTATATTACATTATTGATGTATATAAAGGTCCCACGGAGACGTAGAGGCCAACAAGCCAGGAATGTTGCCAAATATTACCACCGAGATGTTAGGTTGGGTTAGGTTAAGTTATATTACGTTCTTGATGTATATAAAGGTCCCATGGAGACTTAGAGGCCAACTCGCCGGGAATGTTGTCAAATATTACCGCCGAGACGTTAGGTTGGGTTAGGTTAGGTTATATTACGTTATTGACGTATATAAAAGTCCCACGGAGACGTGGAGGCCAATTCGCCAGGAATGTTGTCAAATATTACCGCCGAGATGTTAGGTTGGGTTAGGTTTGGTTATATTACGTTATTGATGTATAGGAAGGTCCCACGGAGACGTAGAGGCCAGCAAGCCAGGAATGTTGCCAAATATTACCGCCGAGATGTTAGGTTGGGTTAGGTTAAGTTATATTACGTTCTTGATGTATATAAGGGTCCCATGGAGACTTAAAGGCCAACAAGCCAGGAATGTGGTCAATATTACCGCCGGGATGATAGGTTGGGTTAGGTTAGGTTATATTACGTTATTGATGTATACAAAGGTCCCACGGAGACGTGGAGGCCAATTCGCCAGGAATGTTGTCAAATATTACCGCCGAGATGTTAGGTTGGGTTAGGTTCGGTTATATTACGTTATTGATGTATAGGAAGGTCCCGCGGGGACGTAGAGTCCAACTCGCCAGGAATGTTGTCAAATATTAACGCCGAGATGTTAGGTTCTGTTAGGTTAGGTTATATTACATTATTGATGTATATAAAGGTCCCACGGAGACGTAGAGGCCAGCAAGCCAGGAATGTTGTCAAATATTACCGCCGAGATGTTAGGTTGTGTTAGGTTAAGTTATATTACGTTCTTAATGTATATAAAGGTCCCATGGAGACTTAGAGGCCAACTCGCCGGCAATGTTGTCAAATATTACCGCCGAGATGTTAGGTTGGGTTAGGTTAGGTTATATTACGCTATTGATGTATATAAATGACCCACGGAAACGTAGAGGCCAACTCGCCGGGAATGTGGTCGAATATTACCGCAGAGATGTTAGATTGGGTTAGGTTAGGTTATATTACGTTATTGATGTATACAAAGGTCCCACGGAGACTTAGAGGCCAACAAGCCAGGAATGTGGTCAAATATTACCGCCGAGATGTTAGATTGGTTCAGGTTAGGTTATATTACGGTATTGATGTATATAAAGGTCCCAAGGAGACGTAGAGGCCAATTCGCCAGGAATGTTGTCAAATATTACCGCCGAGAAGTTAGGTCGGGGAGGTTATGTTATATTACGTTATTGATGTATATACAGTTCCCACGGAGACGTGGAGGCCAATTCGCCAGGAATTTTGTCAAATATTACCGCCGAGATGTTAGGTTGGGTTAGGTTCGGTTATATTACGTTATTGATGTATAGGAAGGTCCCACGGAGACGTAGAGGCCAACTCGCCAGGAATGTCGTCAAATATTACCGCCGAGATGTTAGGTTCTGTTAGGTTAGGTTATATTACATTATTGATGTATATAAAGGTCCCACGGAGACGTAGAGGCCAGCAAGCCAGGAATGTTGCCAAATATTACCACCGAGATGTTAGGTTGGGTTAGGTTAAGTTATATTACGTTCTTGATGTATATAAAGGTCCCATGGAGACTTAGAGGCCAACTCGCCGGGAATGTTGTCAAATATTACCGCCGAGATGTTAGGTTGGGTTAGGTTAGGTTATATTACGTTATTGACGTATATAAAGGTCCCACGGAGACGTGGAGGCCAATTCGCCAGGAATGTTGTCAAATATTACCGCCGAGATGTTAGGTTGGGTTAGGTTCGGTTATATTACGTTATTGATGTATAGGAAGGTCCCACGGAGACGTAGAGGCCAACTCGCCAGGAATGTTGTCAAATATTACCGCCGAGATGTTAGGTTCTGTTAGGTTAGGTTATATTACGTTATTGATGTATATAAAGGTCCCACGGAGCCGTAGAGGCCAACATGCCAGGAATGTTGTCAAATATTACCGCCGAGATGTTAGGTTCTGTTAGGTTAGGTTATATTACATTATTGATGTATATAAAGGTCCCACGGAGACGTAGAGTCCAGCAAGCCAGGAATGTTGCCAAATATTACCGCCGAGATGTTAGGTTGGGTTAGGTTAAGTTATATTACGTTCTTGATGTATATAAAGGTCCCATGGAGACTTAGAGGCCAACTCGCCGGGAATGTTGTCAAATATTACCGCCGAGATGTTAGGTTGGGTTAGGTTAGGTTATATTACGTTATTGATGTATATAAACGTCCCACGGAGACGTAGAGGCCAACAAGACAGGAATGTGGTCAAATATTACCGCCGAGATGTTAGATTGGGTTAGGTTAGGTTATATTACGTTATTGATGTATATAAAGGTTCCACGGAGCCGTAGAGGCCAACACGCCAGGAATGTTGTCAAATATTACCGCCGAGATGTTAGGTTCTGTTAGGTTAGGTTATATTACGTTATTGATGTATATAAATGTCCCACGGAGACGTAGAGGCCAACAAGCCAGGAATGTGGTCAAATTTTACCGCCGAGATGATAGGTTGGGTTAGGTTAGGTTATATTACGTTATTGATGTATACAAAGGTCCCACGGAGACGTGGAGGCCAATTCGCCAGGAATGTTGTCAAATATTAACGCCGAGATGTTAGGTTGGGTTAGGTTCGGTTATATTACGTTATTGATGTATAGGAAGGACTCACGGAGACGTAGAGGCCAACTCACCAGGAATGTTGTCAAATATTACCGCCGAGATGTTAGGTTCTGTTAGGTTAGGTTATATTACGTTATTGATGTATATAAAGGTCCCACGGAGCCGTAGAGGCCAACATGCCAGGAATGTTGTCAAATATTACCGCCGAGATGTTAGGTTCTGTTAGGTTAGCTTATATTACATTATTGATGTATATAAAGGTCCCACGGAGACGTAGAAGCCAACAAGCCAGGAATGTGGTCAAATATTACCGCCGAGATGATAGGTTGGGTTAGGTTATGTTATATTACGTTATTGATGTATACAAAGGTCCCACGGAGACGTGGAGGCCAATTCGCCAGGAATGTTGTCAAATATTACCGCCGAGATGATAGGTTGGGTTAGGTTCGGTTATATTACGTTATTGATGTATAGGAAGGTCCCACGGAGACGTAGAGGCCAACTCGCCAGGAATGTTGTCAAATATTACCGCCGAGATGTTAGGTTCTATTAGGTTAGGTTATATTACATTATTGATGTATATAAAGGTCCCACGGAGACGTAGAGTCCAAAAAGCCAGGAATGTTGCCAAATATTACCGCCGAGATGTTAGGTTGGGTTAGGTTAAGTTATATTACGTTCTTGATGTATATAAAGGTCCCATGGAGACTTAGAGGCCAACTAGCCGGGAATGTTGTCAAATATTACCGCCGAGATGTTAGGTTCTGTTAGGTTAGGTTATATTACGTTATTGATGTATACAAAGGTCCCACGGAGACGTGGAGGCCAATTCGCCAGGAATGTTGTCAAATATTACCGCCGAGATGATAGGTTGGGTTAGGTTCGGTTATATTACGTTATTGATGTATATAAAGGTTCCACGGAGCCGTAGAGGCCAACACGCCAGGAATGTTGTCAAATATTACCGCCGAGATGTTAGGTTCTGTTAGGTTAGGTTATATTACGTTATTGATGTATATAAATGTCCCACGGAGACGTAGAGGCCAACAAGCCAGGAATGTGGTCAAATATTACCGCCGAGATGATAGGTTGGGTTAGGTTAGGTTATATTACGTTATTGATGTATACAAAGGTCCCACGGAGACGTGGAGGCCAATTCGCCAGGAATGTTGTCAAATATTAACGCCGAGATGTTAGGTTGGGTTAGGTTCGGTTATATTACGTTATTGATGTATAGGAAGGACTCACGGAGACGTAGAGGCCAACTCACCAGGAATGTTGTCAAATATTACCGCCGAGATGTTAGGTTCTGTTAGGTTAGGTTATATTACGTTATTGATGTATATAAAGGTCCCACGGAGCCGTAGAGGCCAACAAGCCAGGAATGTTGCCAAATATTACCACCGAGATGTTAGGTTGGGTTAGGTTAAGTTATATTACGTTCTTGATGTATATAAAGGTCCCATGGAGACTTAGAGGCCAACTCGCCGGGAATGTTGTCAAATATTACCGCCGAGACGTTAGGTTGGGTTAGGTTAGGTTATATTACGTTATTGACGTATATAAAAGTCCCACGGAGACGTGGAGGCCAATTCGCCAGGAATGTTGTCAAATATTACCGCCGAGATGTTAGGTTGGGTTAGGTTTGGTTATATTACGTTATTGATGTATAGGAAGGTCCCACGGAGACGTAGAGGCCAGCAAGCCAGGAATGTTGCCAAATATTACCGCCGAGATGTTAGGTTGGGTTAGGTTAAGTTATATTACGTTCTTGATGTATATAAGGGTCCCATGGAGACTTAAAGGCCAACAAGCCAGGAATGTGGTCAATATTACCGCCGGGATGATAGGTTGGGTTAGGTTAGGTTATATTACGTTATTGATGTATACAAAGGTCCCACGGAGACGTGGAGGCCAATTCGCCAGGAATGTTGTCAAATATTACCGCCGAGATGTTAGGTTGGGTTAGGTTCGGTTATATTACGTTATTGATGTATAGGAAGGTCCCACGGGGACGTAGAGTCCAACTCGCCAGGAATGTTGTCAAATATTAACGCCGAGATGTTAGGTTCTGTTAGGTTAGGTTATATTACATTATTGATGTATATAAAGGTCCCACGGAGACGTAGAGGCCAGCAAGCCAGGAATGTTGCCAAATATTACCGCCGAGATGTTAGGTTGGGTTAGGTTAAGTTATATTACGTTCTTGATGTATATAAGGGTCCCATGGAGACTTAAAGGCCAACAAGCCAGGAATGTGGTCAAATATTACCGCCGGGATGATAGGTTGGGTTAGGTTAGGTTATATTACGTTATTGATGTATACAAAGGTCCCACGGTGACGTGGAGGCCAATTCGCCAGGAATGTTGTCAAATATTACCGCCGAGATGTTAGGTTGGGTTAGGTTCGGTTATATTACGTTATTGATGTATAGGAAGGTCCCACGGAGACGTAGAGTCCAACTCGCCAGGAATGTTGTCAAATATTAACGCCGAGATGTTAGGTTCTGTTAGGTTAGGTTATATTACATTATTGATGTATATAAAGGTCCCACGGAGACTTAGAGGCCAACTCGCCGGGAATGTTGTCAAATATTACCGCCGAGATGTTAGGTTGGGTTAGGTTAGGTTATATTACGCTATTGATGTATATAAATGTCCCACGGAGACGTAGAGGCCAACTCGCCGGGAATGTGGTCGAATATTACCGCAGAGATGTTAGATTGGGTTAGGTTAGGTTATATTACGTTATTGATGTATACAAAGGTCCCACGGAGACGTAGAGGCAAACAAGCCAGGAATGTGGTCAAATATTACCGCCGAGATGTTAGATTGGGTCAGGTTAGGTTATATTACGGTATTCATGTATATAAAGGTCCCAAGGAGACGTAGAGGCCAATTCGCCAGGAATGTTGTCAAATATTACCGCCGAGAAGTTAGGTCGGGGAGGTTATGTTATATTACGTTATTGATGTATATACAGTTCCCACGGAGACGTGGAGGCCAATTCGCCAGGAATGTTGTCAAATATTACCGCCGAGGTGTTAGGTTGGGTTAGGTTCGGTTATATTACGTTATTGATGTATAGGAAGGTCCCACGGAGACGTAGAGGCCAACTCGCCAGGAATGTCGTCAAATATTACCGCCGAGATGTTAGGTTCTGTTAGGTTAGGTTATATTACATTATTGATGTATATAAAGGTCCCACGGAGACGTAGAGGCCAGCAAGCCAGGAATGTTGCCAAATATTACCGCCGAGATGGTAGGTTGGGTTAGGTTAAGTTATATTACGGTATTGATGTATATAAAGGTCCCAGGGAGACGTAGAGGCTAATTCGCCGGGAATGTTGTCAAATATTACCGCCGAGATGTTAGGTTGGGTTAGGTTAGGTTATATTACGTTATTGATGTATATAAACGTCCCACGGAGACGTAGAGGCCAATAAGACAGGAATGTGGTCAAATATTACCGCCGAGATGTTAGATTGGGTTATTTTAGGTTATATTACGTTATTGATGTATATAAAGGTCCCACGGAGCCGTAGATGCCAACACGCCAGGAATGTTGTCCAATAATACCGCCGAGATGTTAGGTTCTGTTAGGTTAGGTTATATTACGTTATTGATGTATATAAAGGTCCCACGGAGCCGTAGAGGCCAACATGCCAGGAATGTTGTCAAATATTACCGCCGAGATGTTAGGTTCTGTTAGGTTAGGTTATATTACATTATTGATGTATATAAAGGTCCCACGGAGACGTAGAGACCAACAAGCCAGGAATGTGGTCAAATATTACCGCCGAGATGATAGGTTGGGTTAGGTTAGGTTATATTACGTTATTGATGTATACAAAGGTCCCACGGAGACCTGAAGGCCAATTCGCCAGGAATGTTGTCAAATATTACCGCCGAGATGATAGGTTGGGTTAGGTTCGGTTATATTACGTTATTGACGTATATAAAGGTCCCACGGAGACGTGGAGGCCAATTCGCCAGGAATGTTGTCAAATATTACCGCCGAGATGTTAGGTTGGGTTAGGTTCGGTTATATTACGTTATTGATGTATAGGAAGGTCCCACGGAGACCTAGAGGCCAGCAAGCCAGGAATGTTGCCAAATATTACCGCCGAGATGGTAGGTTGGGTTAGGTTAAGTTATATTACGGTATTGATGTATATAAAGGTCCCAGGGAGACGTAGAGGCCAACTCGCCAGGAATGTTGCCAAATATTACCGCCGATATGTTAGGTTGGGTTAGGTTAAGTTATATTACGTTCTTGATGTATATAAAGATCCCATGGAGACTTAGAGGCCAACTCGCCGGGAATGTTGTCAAATATTACCGCCGAGATGTTAGGTTGGGTTAGGTTAGGTTATATTACGTTATTGATGTATATAAACGTCCCACGGAGACGTAGAGGCCAGCAAGCCAGGAATGTTGCCAAATATTACCGCCGAGATGTTAGGTTGGGTTAGGTTAAGTTATATTACGTTCTTGATGTATATAAGGGTCCCATGGAGACTTAAAGGCCAACAAGCCAGGAATGTGGTCAAATATTACCGCCGGGATGATAGGTTGGGTTAGGTTAGGTTATATTACGTTATTGATGTATACAAAGGTCCCACGGAGACGTGGAGGCCAATTCGCCAGGAATGTTGTCAAATATTACCGCCGAGATGTTAGGTTGGGTTAGGTTCGGTTATATTACGTTATTGATGTATAGGAAGGTCCCACGGAGACGTAGAGTCCAACTCGCCAGGAATGTTGTCAAATATTAACGCCGAGATGTTAGGTTCTGTTAGGTTAGGTTATATTACATTATTGATGTATATAAAGGTCCCACGGAGACGTAGAGGCCAGCAAGCCAGGAATGCTGCCAAATATTACCGCCGGGATGTTAGGTTGGATTAGGTTAAGTTATATTACGTTCTTGATGTATATAAAGGTCCCATGGAGACTTAGAGGCCAACTCGCCGGGAATGTTGTCAAATATTACCGCCGAGATGTTAGGTTGGGTTAGGTTAGGTTATATTACGTTATTGATGTATAGAAACGTCCCACGGAGACGTAGAGGCCAACAAGACAGGAATGTGGTCAAATATTACCGCCGAGATGTTAGATTGGGTTAGGTTAGGTTATATTACGTTATTGATGTATATAAACGTCCCACGGAGACGTAGAGGCCAACAAGACAGGAATGTGGTCAAATATTACCGCCGACATGTTAGATTGGGTTAGGATAGGTTATATTACGTTATTGATGTATATGAAGGTCCCACGGAGCCGTAGAGGCCAACTCGCCAGGAATGTTGTCAAATATTACCGCCGAGATGTTAGGTTGGGTTAGGTTAAGTTATATTACGTTCTTGATGTATATAAAGGTCCCATGGAGACTTAGAGGCCAACTCGCCGGCAATGTTGTCAAATATTACCGCCGAGATGTTAGGTTGGGTTAGGTTAGGTTATATTACGCTATTGATGTATATAAATGTCCCACGGAGACGTAGAGGCCAACTCGCCGGGAATGTGGTCGAATATTACCGCAGAGATGTTAGATTGGGTTAGGTTAGGTTATATTACGTTATTGATGTATACAAAGGTCAAACGGAGACGTAGAGGCAAACAAGCCAGGAATGTGGTCAAATATTACCGCCGAGATGTTAGATTGGGTCAGGTTAGGTTATATTACGGTATTGATGTATATAAAGGTCCCAAGGAAACGTAGAGGCCAATTCGCCAGGAATGTTGTCAAATATTACCGCCGAGAAGTTAGGTTGGGTAGGTTATGTTATATTACGTTATTGATGTATATAAAGGTCCCACGGAGACGTGGAGGCCAATTCGCCAGGAATGTTGTCAAATATTACCGCCGAGATGTTAGGTTGGGTTAGGTTCGGTTATATTACGTTATTGATGTATAGGAAGGTCCCACGGAGACGTAGAGGCCAACTCGCCAGGAATGTCGTCAAATATTACCGCCGAGATGTTAGGTTCTGTTAGGTTAGGTTATATTACATTATTGATGTATATAAAGGTCCCACGGATACGTAGAGGCCAGCAAGCCAGGAATGTTGCCAAATGTTACCGCCGAGATGTTAGGTTGGGTTAGGTTAAGTTATATTACGTTCTTGATGTATATATAGGTCCCATGGAGACTTAGAGGCCAACTCGCCAGGAATGTTGCCAAATATTACCGCCGAGATGTTAGGTTGGGTTAGGTTAAGTTATATTACGTTCTTGATGTATATAAAGATCCCATGGAGACTTAGAGGCCAACTCGCCGGGAATGTTGTCAAATATTACCGCCGAGATGTTAGATTGGGTTAGGTTAGGTTATATTACGCTATTGATGTATATAAATGTCCCACGGAGACGTAGAGGCCAACTCGCCGGGAATGTGGTCGAATATTACCGCAGAGATGTTAGATTGGGTTAGGTTAGGTTATATTACGTTATTGATGTATACAAAGGTCCCACGGAGACGTAGAGGCAAACAAGCCAGGAATGTGGTCAAATATTACCGCCGAGATGTTAGATTGGGTCAGGTTAGGTTATATTACGGTATTGATGTATATAAAGGTCCCAAGGAGACGTAGAGGCCAATTCGCCAGGAATGTTGTCAAATATTACCGCCGAGATGTTAGGTTGGGTTAGGTTCGGTTATATTACGTTATTGATGTATAGGAAGGTCCCACGGAGACGTAGAGGCCAACTCGCCAGGAATGTCGTCAAATATTACCGCCGAGATGTTAGGTTCTGTTAGGTTATATTATATTACATTATTGATGTATATAAAGGTCCCACGGATACGTAGAGGCCAGCAAGCCAGGAATGTTGCCAAATGTTACCGCCGAGATGTTAGGTTGGGTTAGGTTAAGTTATATTACGTTCTTGATGTATATATAGGTCCCATGGAGACTTAGAGGCCAACTCGCCAGGAATGTTGCCAAATATTACCGCCGAGATGTTAGGTTGGGTTAGGTTAAGTTATATTACGTTCTTGATGTATATAAAGATCCCATGGAGACTTAGAGGCCAACTCGCCGGGAATGTTGTCAAATATTACCGCCGAGATGTTAGGTTGGGTTAGGTTAGGTTATATTACGCTATTGATGTATATAAATGTCCCACGGAGACGTAGAGGCCAACTCGCCGGGAATGTGGTCGAATATTACCGCAGAGATGTTAGATTGGGTTAGGTTAGGTTATATTACGTTATTGATGTATACAAAGGTCCCACGGAGACGTAGAGGCAAACAAGCCAGGAATGTGGTCAAATATTACCGCCGAGATGTTAGATTGGGTCAGGTTAGGTTATATTACGGTATTGATGTATATAAAGGTCCCAAGGAGACGTAGAGGCCAATTCGCCAGGAATGTTGTCAAATATTACCGCCGAGAAGTTAGGTCGGGGAGGTTATGTTATATTACGTTATTGATGTATATACAGTTCCCACGGAGACGTGGAGGCCAATTCGCCAGGAATTTTGTCAAATATTACCGCCGAGATGTTAGGTTGGGTTAGGTTCGGTTATATTACGTTATTGATGTATAGGAAGGTCCCACGGAGACGTAGAGGCCAACTCGCCAGGAATGTCGTCAAATATTACCGCCGAGATGTTAGGTTCTGTTAGGTTAGGTTATATTACATTATTGATGTATATAAAGGTCCCACGGAGACGTAGAGGCCAGCAAGCCAGAAATGTTGCCAAATATTACCACCGAGATGTTAGGTTGGGTTAGGTTAAGTTATATTACGTTCTTGATGTCTATAAAGGTCCCATGGAGACTTAGAGGCCAACTCGCCGGGAATGTTGTCAAATATTACCGCCGAGATGTTAGGTTGGGTTAGGTTAGGTTATATTACGTTATTGACGAATATAAAGGTCCCACGGAGACGTGGAGGCCAATTCGCCAGGAATGTTGTCAAATATTACCGCCGAGATGTTAGGTTGGGTTAGGTTCGGTTATATTACGTTATTGATGTATAGGAATGTCCCACGGAGACGTAGAGGCCAACTCGCCAGGAATGTTGTCAAATATTACCGCCGAGATGTTAGGTTCTGTTAGGTTAGGTTATATTACATTATTGATGTATATAAAGGTCCCACGGAGACGTAGAGGCCAGCAAGCCAGGAATGTTGCCAAATATTACCGCCGAGATGGTAGGTTGGGTGAGGTTAAGTTATATTACGGTATTGATGTATATAAAGGTCCCAGGGAGACGTAGAGGCTAATTCGCCAGGAATGTTGTCAAATATTACCGCCGAGATGTTAGGTTGGGTTAGGTTAGGTTATATTACGTTATTGATGTATATAAACGTCCCACGGAGACGTAGAGGCCAATAAGACAGGAATGTGGTCAAATATTACCGCCGAGATGTTAGATTGGGTTATTTTAGGTTATATTACGTTATTGATGTATATAAAGGTCCCACGGAGCCGCAGAGGCCAACATGCCAGGAATGTTGTCAGATATTACCGCCGAGATGTTAGGTTCTGTTAGGTTAGGTTATATTACATTATTGATGTATATAAAGGTCCCACGGAGACGTAGAGGCCAACAAGCCAGGAATGTTGCCAAATATTACCACCGAGAAGTTAGGTTGGGTTAGGTTAAGTTATATTACGTTCTTGATGTATATAAAGGTCCCATGGAGACTTAGAGGCCAACTCGCCGGGAATGTTGTCAAATATTACCGCCGAGACGTTAGGTTGGGTTAGGTTAGGTTATATTACGTTATTGACGTATATAAAAGTCCCACGGAGACGTGGAGGCCAATTCGCCAGGAATGTTGTCAAATATTACCGCCGAGATGTTAGGTTGGGTTAGGTTTGGTTATATTACGTTATTGATGTATAGGAAGGTCCCACGGAGACGTAGAGGCCAGCAAGCCAGGAATGTTGCCAAATATTACCGCCGAGATGTTAGGTTGGGTTAGGTTAAGTTATATTACGTTCTTGATGTATATAAGGGTCCCATGGAGACTTAAAGGCCAACAAGCCAGGAATGTGGTCAATATTACCGCCGGGATGATAGGTTGGGTTAGGTTAGGTTATATTACGTTATTGATGTATACAAAGGTCCCACGGAGACGTGGAGGCCAATTCGCCAGGAATGTTGTCAAATATTACCGCCGAGATGTTAGGTTGGGTTAGGTTCGGTTATATTACGTTATTGATGTATAGGAAGGTCCCGCGGGGACGTAGAGTCCAACTCGCCAGGAATGTTGTCAAATATTAACGCCGAGATGTTAGGTTCTGTTAGGTTAGGTTATATTACATTATTGATGTATATAAAGGTCCCACGGAGACGTAGAGGCCAGCAAGCCAGGAATGTTGTCAAATATTACCGCCGAGATGTTAGGTTGTGTTAGGTTAAGTTATATTACGTTCTTAATGTATATAAAGGTCCCATGGAGACTTAGAGGCCAACTCGCCGGCAATGTTGTCAAATATTACCGCCGAGATGTTAGGTTGGGTTAGGTTAGGTTATATTACGCTATTGATGTATATAAATGACCCACGGAAACGTAGAGGCCAACTCGCCGGGAATGTGGTCGAATATTACCGCAGAGATGTTAGATTGGGTTAGGTTAGGTTATATTACGTTATTGATGTATACAAAGGTCCCACGGAGACTTAGAGGCCAACAAGCCAGGAATGTGGTCAAATATTACCGCCGAGATGTTAGATTGGTTCAGGTTAGGTTATATTACGGTATTGATGTATATAAAGGTCCCAAGGAGACGTAGAGGCCAATTCGCCAGGAATGTTGTCAAATATTACCGCCGAGAAGTTAGGTCGGGGAGGTTATGTTATATTACGTTATTGATGTATATACAGTTCCCACGGAGACGTGGAGGCCAATTCGCCAGGAATTTTGTCAAATATTACCGCCGAGATGTTAGGTTGGGTTAGGTTCGGTTATATTACGTTATTGATGTATAGGAAGGTCCCACGGAGACGTAGAGGCCAACTCGCCAGGAATGTCGTCAAATATTACCGCCGAGATGTTAGGTTCTGTTAGGTTAGGTTATATTACATTATTGATGTATATAAAGGTCCCACGGAGACGTAGAGGCCAGCAAGCCAGGAATGTTGTCAAATATTAACGCCGAGATGTTAGGTTGGGTTAGGTTCGGTTATATTACGTTATTGATGTATAGGAAGGACTCACGGAGACGTAGAGGCCAACTCACCAGGAATGTTGTCAAATATTACCGCCGAGATGTTAGGTTCTGTTAGGTTAGGTTATATTACGTTATTGATGTATATAAAGGTCCCACGGAGCCGTAGAGGCCAACATGCCAGGAATGTGGTCGAATATTACCGCAGAGATGTTAGATTGGGTTAGGTTAGGTTATATTACGTTATTGATGTATACAAAGGTCCCACGGAGACTTAGAGGCCAACAAGCCAGGAATGTGGTCAAATATTACCGCCGAGATGTTAGATTGGTTCAGGTTAGGTTATATTACGGTATTGATGTATATAAAGGTCCCAAGGAGACGTAGAGGCCAATTCGCCAGGAATGTTGTCAAATATTACCGCCGAGAAGTTAGGTCGGGGAGGTTATGTTATATTACGTTATTGATGTATATACAGTTCCCACGGAGACGTGGAGGCCAATTCGCCAGGAATTTTGTCAAATATTACCGCCGAGATGTTAGGTTGGGTTAGGTTCGGTTATATTACGTTATTGATGTATAGGAAGGTCCCACGGAGACGTAGAGGCCAACTCGCCAGGAATGTCGTCAAATATTACCGCCGAGATGTTAGGTTCTGTTAGGTTAGGTTATATTACATTATTGATGTATATAAAGGTCCCACGGAGACGTAGAGGCCAGCAAGCCAGGAATGTTGCCAAATATTACCACCGAGATGTTAGGTTGGGTTAGGTTAAGTTATATTACGTTCTTGATGTATATAAAGGTCCCATGGAGACTTAGAGGCCAACTCGCCGGGAATGTTGTCAAATATTACCGCCGAGATGTTAGGTTGGGTTAGGTTAGGTTATATTACGTTATTGACGTATATAAAGGTCCCACGGAGACGTGGAGGCCAATTCGCCAGGAATGTTGTCAAATATTACCGCCGAGATGTTAGGTTGGGTTAGGTTCGGTTATATTACGTTATTGATGTATAGGAAGGTCCCACGGAGACGTAGAGGCCAACTCGCCAGGAATGTTGTCAAATATTACCGCCGAGATGTTAGGTTCTGTTAGGTTAGGTTATATTACGTTATTGATGTATATAAAGGTCCCACGGAGCCGTAGAGGCCAACATGCCAGGAATGTTGTCAAATATTACCGCCGAGATGTTAGGTTCTGTTAGGTTAGGTTATATTACATTATTGATGTATATAAAGGTCCCACGGAGATGTAGAGTCCAGCAAGCCAGGAATGTTGCCAAATATTACCGCCGAGATGTTAGGTTGGGTTAGGTTAAGTTATATTACGTTCTTGATGTATATAAAGGTCCCATGGAGACTTAGAGGCCAACTCGCCGGGAATGTTGTCAAATATTACCGCCGAGATGTTAGGTTGGGTTAGGTTAGGTTATATTACGTTATTGATGTATATAAACGTCCCACGGAGACGTAGAGGCCAACAAGACAGGAATGTGGTCAAATATTACCGCCGAGATGTTAGATTGGGTTAGGTTAGGTTATATTACGTTATTGATGTATATAAAGGTTCCACGGAGCCGTAGAGGCCAACACGCCAGGAATGTTGTCAAATATTACCGCCGAGATGTTAGGTTCTGTTAGGTTAGGTTATATTACGTTATTGATGTATATAAATGTCCCACGGAGACGTAGAGGCCAACAAGCCAGGAATGTGGTCAAATATTACCGCCGAGATGATAGGTTGGGTTAGGTTAGGTTATATTACGTTATTGATGTATACAAAGGTCCCACGGAGACGTGGAGGCCAATTCGCCAGGAATGTTGTCAAATATTAACGCCGAGATGTTAGGTTGGGTTAGGTTCGGTTATATTACGTTATTGATGTATAGGAAGGACTCACGGAGACGTAGAGGCCAACTCACCAGGAATGTTGTCAAATATTACCGCCGAGATGTTAGGTTCTGTTAGGTTAGGTTATATTACGTTATTGATGTATATAAAGGTCCCACGGAGCCGTAGAGGCCAACATGCCAGGAATGTTGTCAAATATTACCGCCGAGATGTTAGGTTCTGTTAGGTTAGCTTATATTACATTATTGATGTATATAAAGGTCCCACGGAGACGTAGAATCCAACAAGCCAGGAATGTGGTCAAATATTACCGCCGAGATGATAGGTTGGGTTAGGTTATGTTATATTACGTTATTGATGTATACAAAGGTCCCACGGAGACGTGGAGGCCAATTCGCCAGGAATGTTGTCAAATATTACCGCCGAGATGATAGGTTGGGTTAGGTTCGGTTATATTACGTTATTGATGTATAGGAAGGTCCCACGGAGACGTAGAGGCCAACTCGCCAGGAATGTTGTCAAATATTACCGCCGAGATGTTAGGTTCTATTAGGTTAGGTTATATTACATTATTGATGTATATAAAGGTCCCACGGAGACGTAGAGTCCAAAAAGCCAGGAATGTTGCCAAATATTACCGCCGAGATGTTAGGTTGGGTTAGGTTAAGTTATATTACGTTCTTGATGTATATAAAGGTCCCATGGAGACTTAGAGGCCAACTAGCCGGGAATGTTGTCAAATATTACCGCCGAGATGTTAGGTTCTGTTAGGTTAGGTTATATTACGTTATTGATGTATACAAAGGTCCCACGGAGACGTGGAGGCCAATTCGCCAGGAATGTTGTCAAATATTACCGCCGAGATGATAGGTTGGGTTAGGTTCGGTTATATTACGTTATTGATGTATATAAAGGTTCCACGGAGCCGTAGAGGCCAACACGCCAGGAATGTTGTCAAATATTACCGCCGAGATGTTAGGTTCTGTTAGGTTAGGTTATATTACGTTATTGATGTATATAAATGTCCCACGGAGACGTAGAGGCCAACAAGCCAGGAATGTGGTCAAATATTACCGCCGAGATGATAGGTTGGGTTAGGTTAGGTTATATTACGTTATTGATGTATACAAAGGTCCCACGGAGACGTGGAGGCCAATTCGCCAGGAATGTTGTCAAATATTAACGCCGAGATGTTAGGTTGGGTTAGGTTCGGTTATATTACGTTATTGATGTATAGGAAGGACTCACGGAGACGTAGAGGCCAACTCACCAGGAATGTTGTCAAATATTACCGCCGAGATGTTAGGTTCTGTTAGGTTAGGTTATATTACGTTATTGA
The DNA here is from genome assembly GCA_963969225.1 of Xylocopa violacea. Taxonomy (NCBI): domain Eukaryota; kingdom Metazoa; phylum Arthropoda; class Insecta; order Hymenoptera; family Apidae; genus Xylocopa; species Xylocopa violacea. The sequence continues at coordinate 1,960,788 of CAXAJV010000484.1, forward strand.
TGTATATAAAGGTCCCACGGAGCCGTAGAGGCCAACAAGCCAGGAATGTTGCCAAATATTACCACCGAGATGTTAGGTTGGGTTAGGTTAAGTTATATTACGTTCTTGATGTATATAAAGGTCCCATGGAGACTTAGAGGCCAACTCGCCGGGAATGTTGTCAAATATTACCGCCGAGACGTTAGGTTGGGTTAGGTTAGGTTATATTACGTTATTGACGTATATAAAAGTCCCACGGAGACGTGGAGGCCAATTCGCCAGGAATGTTGTCAAATATTACCGCCGAGATGTTAGGTTGGGTTAGGTTTGGTTATATTACGTTATTGATGTATAGGAAGGTCCCACGGAGACGTAGAGGCCAGCAAGCCAGGAATGTTGCCAAATATTACCGCCGAGATGTTAGGTTGGGTTAGGTTAAGTTATATTACGTTCTTGATGTATATAAGGGTCCCATGGAGACTTAAAGGCCAACAAGCCAGGAATGTGGTCAATATTACCGCCGGGATGATAGGTTGGGTTAGGTTAGGTTATATTGCGTTATTGATGTATACAAAGGTCCCACGGAGACGTGGAGGCCAATTCGCCAGGAATGTTGTCAAATATTACCGCCGAGATGTTAGGTTGGGTTAGGTTCGGTTATATTACGTTATTGATGTATAGGAAGGTCCCACGGGGACGTAGAGTCCAACTCGCCAGGAATGTTGTCAAATATTAACGCCGAGATGTTAGGTTCTGTTAGGTTAGGTTATATTACATTATTGATGTATATAAAGGTCCCACGGAGACGTAGAGGCCAGCAAGCCAGGAATGTTGTCAAATATTACCGCCGAGATGTTAGGTTGTGTTAGGTTAAGTTATATTACGTTCTTAATGTATATAAAGGTCCCATGGAGACTTAGAGGCCAACTCGCCGGCAATGTTGTCAAATATTACCGCCGAGATGTTAGGTTGGGTTAGGTTAGGTTATATTACGCTATTGATGTATATAAATGACCCACGGAAACGTAGAGGCCAACTCGCCGGGAATGTGGTCGAATATTACCGCAGAGATGTTAGATTGGGTTAGGTTAGGTTATATTACGTTATTGATGTATACAAAGGTCCCACGGAGACGTAGAGGCAAACAAGCCAGGAATGTGGTCAAATATTACCGCCGAGATGTTAGATTGGTTCAGGTTAGGTTATATTACGGTATTGATGTATATAAAGGTCCCAAGGAGACGTAGAGGCCAATTCGCCAGGAATGTTGTCAAATATTACCGCCGAGAAGTTAGGTCGGGGAGGTTATGTTATATTACGTTATTGATGTATATACAGTTCCCACGGAGACGTGGAGGCCAATTCGCCAGGAATTTTGTCAAATATTACCGCCGAGATGTTAGGTTGGGTTAGGTTCGGTTATATTACGTTATTGATGTATAGGAAGGTCCCACGGAGACGTAGAGGCCAACTCGCCAGGAATGTCGTCAAATATTACCGCCGAGATGTTAGGTTCTGTTAGGTTAGGTTATATTACATTATTGATGTATATAAAGGTCCCACGGAGACGTAGAGGCCAGCAAGCCAGGAATGTTGCCAAATATTACCACCGAGATGTTAGGTTGGGTTAGGTTAAGTTATATTACGTTCTTGATGTATATAAAGGTCCCATGGAGACTTAGAGGCCAACTCGCCGGGAATGTTGTCAAATATTACCGCCGAGATGTTAGGTTGGGTTAGGTTAGGTTATATTACGTTATTGACGTATATAAAGGTCCCACGGAGACGTGGAGGCCAATTCGCCAGGAATGTTGTCAAATATTACCGCCGAGATGTTAGGTTGGGTTAGGTTCGGTTATATTACGTTATTGATGTATAGGAAGGTCCCACGGAGACGTAGAGGCCAACTCGCCAGGAATGTTGTCAAATATTACCGCCGAGATGTTAGGTTCTGTTAGGTTAGGTTATATTACGTTATTGATGTATATAAAGGTCCCACGGAGCCGTAGAGGCCAACATGCCAGGAATGTTGTCAAATATTACCGCCGAGATGTTAGGTTCTGTTAGGTTAGGTTATATTACATTATTGATGTATATAAAGGTCCCACGGAGACGTAGAGTCCAGCAAGCCAGGAATGTTGCCAAATATTACCGCCGAGATGTTAGGTTGGGTTAGGTTAAGTTATATTACGTTCTTGATGTATATAAAGGTCCCATGGAGACTTAGAGGCCAACTCGCCGGGAATGTTGTCAAATATTACCGCCGAGATGTTAGGTTGGGTTAGGTTAGGTTATATTACGTTATTGATGTATATAAACGTCCCACGGAGACGTAGAGGCCAACAAGACAGGAATGTGGTCAAATATTACCGCCGAGATGTTAGATTGGGTTAGGTTAGGTTATATTACGTTATTGATGTATATAAAGGTTCCACGGAGCCGTAGAGGCCAACACGCCAGGAATGTTGTCAAATATTACCGCCGAGATGTTAGGTTCTGTTAGGTTAGGTTATATTACGTTATTGATGTATATAAATGTCCCACGGAGACGTAGAGGCCAACAAGCCAGGAATATGGTCAAATATTACCGCCGAGATGATAGGTTGGGTTAGGTTAGGTTATATTACGTTATTGATGTATACAAAGGTCCCACGGAGACGTGGAGGCCAATTCGCCAGGAATGTTGTCAAATATTAACGCCGAGATGTTAGGTTGGGTTAGGTTCGGTTATATTACGTTATTGATGTATAGGAAGGACTCACGGAGACGTAGAGGCCAACTCACCAGGAATGTTGTCAAATATTACCGCCGAGATGTTAGGTTCTGTTAGGTTAGGTTATATTACGTTATTGATGTATATAAAGGTCCCACGGAGCCGTAGAGGCCAACATGCCAGGAATGTTGTCAAATATTACCGCCGAGATGTTAGGTTCTGTTAGGTTAGCTTATATTACACTATTGATGTATATAATGGTCCCACGGAGACGTAGAAGCCAACAAGCCAGGAATGTGGTCAAATATTACCGCCGAGATGATAGGTTGGGTTAGGTTAGGTTATATTACGTTATTGATGTATACAAAGGTCCCACGGAGACGTGGAGGCCAATTCGCCAGGAATGTTGTCAAATATTACCGCCGAAATGATAGGTTGGGTTAGGTTCGGTTATATTGCGTTATTGATGTATAGGAAGGTCCCACGGAGACGTAGAGGCCAACTCGCCAGATATGTTGTCAAATATTACCGCCGAGATGTTAGGTTCTGTTAGGTTAGGTTATATTACATTATTGATGTATATAAAGGTCCCACGGAGACGTAGAGTCCAGCAAGCCAGGAATGTTGCCAAATATTACCGCCGAGATGTTAGGTTGGGTTAGGTTAAGTTATATTACGTTCTTGATGTATATAAAGGTCCCATGGAGACTTAGAGGCCAACTCGCCGGGAATGTTGTCAAATATTACCGCCGAGATGATAGGTTCTGTTAGGTTAGGTTATATTACGTTATTGATGTATATAAAGGTCCCACGGAGCCGTAGAGGCCAACATGCCAGGAATGTTGTCAAATATTACCGCCGAGATGTTAGGTTCTGTTAGGTTAGGTTATATTACATTATTGATGTATATAAAGGTCCCACGGAGACGTAGAGGCCAACAAACCAGGAATGTGGTCAAATATTACCGCCGAGATGATAGGTTGGGTTAGGATAGGTTATATTACGTTATTGATGTATACAAAGGTCCCACGGAGACGTGGAGGCCAATTCGCCAGGAATGTTGTCATATATTACCGCCGAGATGATAGGTTGGGTTAGGTTCGGTTATATTACGTTATTGATGTATAGGAAGGTCCCACGGGGACGTAGAGGCCAACTCGCCAGGAATGTTGTCAAATATTACCGCCGAGATGTTAGGCTGGGTTAGGTTAAGTTATATTACGTTCTTGATGTATATAAAGGTCCCATGGAGACTTAGAGGCCAACTCGCCGGCAATGTTGTCAAATATTACCGCCGAGATGTTAGGTTGGGTTAGGTTAAGTTATATTACGCTATTGATGTATATAAATGTCCCACGGAGACGTAGAGGCCAACTCGCCGGGAATGTGGTCGAATATTACCGCAGAGATGTTAGATTGGGTTAGGTTAGGTTATATTACGTTATTGATGTATACAAAGGTCCCACGGAGACGTAGAGGCAAACAAGCCAGGAATGTGGTCAAATATTACCGCCGAGATGTTAGATTGGGTCAGGTTAGGTTATATTACGGTATTGATGTATATAAAGGTCCCGAGGAGACGTAGAGGCCAATTCGCCAGGAATGTTGTCAAATATTACCGCCGAGAAGTTAGGTCGGGGAGGTTATGTTATATTACGTTATTGATGTATATACAGTTCCCACGGAGACGTGGAGGCCAATTCGCCAGGAATTTTGTCAAATATTACCGCCGAGATGTTAGGTTGGGTTAGGTTCGGTTATATTACGTTATTGATGTATAGGAAGGTCCCACGGAGACGTAGAGGCCAACTCGCCAGGAATGTCGTCAAATATTACCGCCGAGATGTTAGGTTCTGTTAGGTTAGGTTATATTACATTATTGATGTATATAAAGGTCCCACGGAGACGTAGAGGCCAGCAAGCCAGAAATGTTGCCAAATATTACCGCCGAGATGTTAGGTTGGGTTAGGTTAAGTTATATTACGTTCTTGATGTATATAAAGGTCCCATGGAGACTTAGAGGCCAACTCGCCGGGAATGTTGTCAAATATTACCGCCGAGATGTTAGGTTGGGTTAGGTTAGGTTATATTACGTTATTGATGTATACAAAGGTCCCACGGAGACGTGGAGGCCAATTCGCCAGGAATGTTGTCAAATATTACCGCCGAGATGATAGGTTGGGTTAGGTTCGGTTATATTACGTTATTGATGTATAGGAAGGTCCCACGGAGACGTAGAGGCCAACTCGCCATGAATGTTGTCAAATATTACCGCCGAGATGTTAGGTTCTGTTAGGTTAGGTTATATTACATTATTGATGTATATAAAGGTCCCACGGAGACGTAGAGTCCAGCAAGCCAGGAATGTTGCCAAATATTACCGCCGAGATGTTAGGTTGGGTTAGGTTAAGTTATATTACGTTCTTGATGTATATAAAGGTCCCATGGAGACTTAGAGGCCAACTCGCCGGGAATGTTGTCAAATATTACCGCCGAGATGTTAGGTTCTGTTAGGTTAGGTTATATTACGTTATTGATGTATATAAAGGTCCCACGGAGCCGTAGAGGCCAACATGACAGGAATGTTGTCAAATATTACCGCCGAGATGTTAGGTTCTGTTAGGTTAGGTTATATTACGTTATTGATGTATATAAAGGTCCCACGGACCCGTAGAGGCCAACATGCCAGGAATGTTGTCAAATATTACCGCCGAGATGTTAGGTTCTGTTAGGTTAGCTTATATTACATTATTGATGTATATAATGGTCCCACGGAGACGTAGAAGCCAACAAGCCAGGAATGTGGTCAAATATTACCGCCGAGATGATAGGTTGGGTTAGGTTAGGTTATATTACGTTATTGATGTATACAAAGGTCCCACGGAGACGTGGAGGCCAATTCGCCAGGAATGTTGTCAAATATTACCGCCGAGATGATAGGTTGGGTTAGGTTCGGTTATATTACGTTATTGATGTATAGGAAGGTCCCACGGAGACGTAGAGGCCAACTCGCCATGAATGTTGTCAAATATTACCGCCGAGATGTTAGGTTCTGTTAGGTTAGGTTATATTACATTATTGATGTATATAAAGGTCCCACGGAGACGTAGAGTCCAGCAAGCCAGGAATGTTGCCAAATATTACCGCCGAGATGTTAGGTTGGGTTAGGTTAAGTTATATTACGTTCTTGATGTATATAAAGGTCCCATGGAGACTTAGAGGCCAACTCGCCGGGAATGTTGTCAAATATTACCGCCGAGATGTTAGGTTCTGTTAGGTTAGGTTATATTACGTTATTGATGTATATAAAGGTCCCACGGAGCCGTAGAGGCCAACATGCCAGGAATGTTGTCAAATATTACCGCCGAGATGTTAGGTTCTGTTAGGTTAGGTTATATTACATTATTGATGTATATAAAGGTCCCACGGAGACGTAGAGGCCAACAGACCAGGAATGTGGTCAAATATTACCGCCGAGTTGATAGGTTGGGTTAGGATAGGTTATATTACGTTATTGATGTATACAAAGGTCCCACGGAGACGTGGAGGCCAATTCGCCAGGAATTTTGTCAAATATTACCGCCGAGATGTTAGGTTGGGTTAGGTTCGGTTATATTACGTTATTGATGTATAGGAAGGTCCCACGGAGACGTAGAGGCCAACTCGCCAGGAATGTCGTCAAATATTACCGCCGAGATGTTAGGTTCTGTTAGGTTAGGTTATATTACGTTATTGATGTATAGAAACGTCCCACGGAGACGTAGAGGCCAACAAGACAGGAATGTGGTCAAATATTACCGCCGAGATGTTAGATTGGGTTAGGTTAGGTTATATTACGTTATTGATGTATATAAACGTCCCACGGAGACGTAGAGGCCAACAAGACAGGAATGTGGTCAAATATTACCGCCGACATGTTAGATTGGGTTAGGTTAGGTTATATTACGTTATTGATGTATAGGAAGGACTCACGGAGACGTAGAGGCCAACTCACCAGGAATGTTGTCAAATATTACCGCCGAGATGTTAGGTTGGGTTAGGTTAAGTTATATTACGTTCTTGATGTATATAAAGGTCCCATGGAGACTTAGAGGCCAACTCGCCGGCAATGTTGTCAAATATTACCGCCGAGATGTTAGGTTGGGTTAGGTTAGGTTATATTACGCTATTGATGTATATAAATGTCCCACGGAGACGTAGAGGCCAACTCGCCGGGAATGTGGTCGAATATTACCGCAGAGATGTTAGATTGGGTTAGGTTAGGTTATATTACGTTATTGATGTATACAAAGGTCCCACGGAGACGTAGAGGCAAACAAGCCAGGAATGTGGTCAAATATTACCGCCGAGATGTTAGATTGGGTCAGGTTAGGTTATATTACGGTATTGATGTATATAAAGGTCCCAAGGAGACGTAGAGGCCAATTCGCCAGGAATGTTGTCAAATATTACCGCCGAGAAGTTAGGTCGGGGGGTTATGTTATATTACGTTATTGATGTATATACAGTTCCCACGGAGACGTGGAGGCCAATTCGCCAGGAATTTTGTCAAATATTACCGCCGAGATGTTAGGTTGGGTTAGGTTCGGTTATATTACGTTATTGATGTATAGGAAGGTCCCACGGAGACGTAGAGGCCAACTCGCCAGGAATGTCGTCAAATATTACCGCCGAGATGTTAGGTTCTGTTAGGTTAGGTTATATTACATTATTGATGTATATAAAGGTCCCACGGAGACGTAGAGGCCAACTCGCCAGGAATGTTGTCAAATATTACCGCCGAGATGTTAGGTTCTGTTAGGTTAGGTTATATTACATTATTGATGTATATAAAGGTCCCACGGAGACGTAGAGGCCAGCAAGCCAGGAATGTTGCCAAATATTACCGCCGAGATGGTAGGTTGGGTGAGGTTAAGTTATATTACGGTATTGATGTATATAAAGGTCCCAGGGAGACGTAGAGGCTAATTCGCCAGGAATGTTGTCAAATATTACCGCCGAGATGTTAGGTTGGGTTAGGTTAGGTTATATTACGTTATTGATGTATATAAACGTCCCACGGAGACGTAGAGGCCAATAAGACAGGAATGTGGTCAAATATTACCGCCGAGATGTTAGATTGGGTTATTTTAGGTTATATTACGTTATTGATGTATATAAAGGTCCCACGGAGCCGCAGAGGCCAACATGCCAGGAATGTTGTCTGATATTACCGCCGAGATGTTAGGTTCTGTTAGGTTAGGTTATATTACATTATTGATGTATATAAAGGTCCCACGGAGACGTAGAGGCCAACAAGCCAGGAATGTTGCCAAATATTACCACCGAGATGTTAGGTTGGGTTAGGTTAAGTTATATTACGTTCTTGATGTATATAAAGGTCCCATGGAGACTTAGAGGCCAACTCGCCGGGAATGTTGTCAAATATTACCGCCGAGACGTTAGGTTGGGTTAGGTTAGGTTATATTACGTTATTGACGTATATAAAAGTCCCACGGAGACGTGGAGGCCAATTCGCCAGGAATGTTGTCAAATATTACCGCCGAGATGTTAGGTTGGGTTAGGTTTGGTTATATTACGTTATTGATGTATAGGAAGGTCCCACGGAGACGTAGAGGCCAGCAAGCCAGGAATGTTGCCAAATATTACCGCCGAGATGTTAGGTTGGGTTAGGTTAAGTTATATTACGTTCTTGATGTATATAAGGGTCCCATGGAGACTTAAAGGCCAACAAGCCAGGAATGTGGTCAATATTACCGCCGGGATGATAGGTTGGGTTAGGTTAGGTTATATTACGTTATTGATGTATACAAAGGTCCCACGGAGACGTGGAGGCCAATTCGCCAGGAATGTTGTCAAATATTACCGCCGAGATGTTAGGTTGGGTTAGGTTCGGTTATATTACGTTATTGATGTATAGGAAGGTCCCGCGGGGACGTAGAGTCCAACTCGCCAGGAATGTTGTCAAATATTAACGCCGAGATCTTAGGTTCTGTTAGGTTAGGTTATATTACATTATTGATGTATATAAAGGTCCCACGGAGACGTAGAGGCCAGCAAGCCAGGAATGTTGTCAAATATTACCGCCGAGATGTTAGGTTGTGTTAGGTTAAGTTATATTACGTTCTTAATGTATATAAAGGTCCCATGGAGACTTAGAGGCCAACTCGCCGGCAATGTTGTCAAATATTACCGCCGAGATGTTAGGTTGGGTTAGGTTAGGTTATATTACGCTATTGATGTATATAAATGACCCACGGAAACGTAGAGGCCAACTCGCCGGGAATGTGGTCGAATATTACCGCAGAGATGTTAGATTGGGTTAGGTTAGGTTATATTACGTTATTGATGTATACAAAGGTCCCACGGAGACTTAGAGGCCAACAAGCCAGGAATGTGGTCAAATATTACCGCCGAGATGTTAGATTGGTTCAGGTTAGGTTATATTACGGTATTGATGTATATAAAGGTCCCAAGGAGACGTAGAGGCCAATTCGCCAGGAATGTTGTCAAATATTACCGCCGAGAAGTTAGGTCGGGGAGGTTATGTTATATTACGTTATTGATGTATATACAGTTCCCACGGAGACGTGGAGGCCAATTCGCCAGGAATTTTGTCAAATATTACCGCCGAGATGTTAGGTTGGGTTAGGTTCGGTTATATTACGTTATTGATGTATAGGAAGGTCCCACGGAGACGTAGAGGCCAACTCGCCAGGAATGTCGTCAAATATTACCGCCGAGATGTTAGGTTCTGTTAGGTTAGGTTATATTACATTATTGATGTATATAAAGGTCCCACGGAGACGTAGAGGCCAGCAAGCCAGGAATGTTGCCAAATATTACCACCGAGATGTTAGGTTGGGTTAGGTTAAGTTATATTACGTTCTTGATGTATATAAAGGTCCCATGGAGACTTAGAGGCCAACTCGCCGGGAATGTTGTCAAATATTACCGCCGAGATGTTAGGTTGGGTTAGGTTAGGTTATATTACGTTATTGACGTATATAAAGGTCCCACGGAGACGTGGAGGCCAATTCGCCAGGAATGTTGTCAAATATTACCGCCGAGATGTTAGGTTGGGTTAGGTTCGGTTATATTACGTTATTGATGTATAGGAAGGTCCCACGGAGACGTAGAGGCCAACTCGCCAGGAATGTTGTCAAATATTACCGCCGAGATGTTAGGTTCTGTTAGGTTAGGTTATATTACGTTATTGATGTATATAAAGGTCCCACGGAGCCGTAGAGGCCAACATGCCAGGAATGTTGTCAAATATTACCGCCGAGATGTTAGGTTCTGTTAGGTTAGGTTATATTACATTATTGATGTATATAAAGGTCCCACGGAGATGTAGAGTCCAGCAAGCCAGGAATGTTGCCAAATATTACCGCCGAGATGTTAGGTTGGGTTAGGTTAAGTTATATTACGTTCTTGATGTATATAAAGGTCCCATGGAGACTTAGAGGCCAACTCGCCGGGAATGTTGTCAAATATTACCGCCGAGATGTTAGGTTGGGTTAGGTTAGGTTATATTACGTTATTGATGTATATAAACGTCCCACGGAGACGTAGAGGCCAACAAGACAGGAATGTGGTCAAATATTACCGCCGAGATGTTAGATTGGGTTAGGTTAGGTTATATTACGTTATTGATGTATATAAAGGTTCCACGGAGCCGTAGAGGCCAACACGCCAGGAATGTTGTCAAATATTACCGCCGAGATGTTAGGTTCTGTTAGGTTAGGTTATATTACGTTATTGATGTATATAAATGTCCCACGGAGACGTAGAGGCCAACAAGCCAGGAATGTGGTCAAATATTACCGCCGAGATGATAGGTTGGGTTAGGTTAGGTTATATTACGTTATTGATGTATACAAAGGTCCCACGGAGACGTGGCGGCCAATTCGCCAGGAATGTTGTCAAATATTAACGCCGAGATGTTAGGTTGGGTTAGGTTCGGTTATATTACGTTATTGATGTATAGGAAGGACTCACGGAGACGTAGAGGCCAACTCACCAGGAATGTTGTCAAATATTACCGCCGAGATGTTAGGTTCTGTTAGGTTAGGTTATATTACGTTATTGATGTATATAAAGGTCCCACGGAGCCGTAGAGGCCAACATGCCAGGAATGTTGTCAAATATTACCGCCGAGATGTTAGGTTCTGTTAGGTTAGCTTATATTACATTATTGATGTATATAAAGGTCCCACGGAGACGTAGAAGCCAACAAGCCAGGAATGTGGTCAAATATTACCGCCGAGATGATAGGTTGGGTTAGGTTATGTTATATTACGTTATTGATGTATACAAAGGTCCCACGGAGACGTGGAGGCCAATTCGCCAGGAATGTTGTCAAATATTACCGCCGAGATGATAGGTTGGGTTAGGTTCGGTTATATTACGTTATTGATGTATAGGAAGGTCCCACGGAGACGTAGAGGCCAACTCGCCAGGAATGTTGTCAAATATTACCGCCGAGATGTTAGGTTCTATTAGGTTAGGTTATATTACATTATTGATGTATATAAAGGTCCCACGGAGACGTAGAGTCCAAAAAGCCAGGAATGTTGCCAAATATTACCGCCGAGATGTTAGGTTGGGTTAGGTTAAGTTATATTACGTTCTTGATGTATATAAAGGTCCCATGGAGACTTAGAGGCCAACTAGCCGGGAATGTTGTCAAATATTACCGCCGAGATGTTAGGTTCTGTTAGGTTAGGTTATATTACGTTATTGATGTATACAAAGGTCCCACGGAGACGTGGAGGCCAATTCGCCAGGAATGTTGTCAAATATTACCGCCGAGATGTTAGGTTGGGTTAGGTTCGGTTATATTACGTTATTGATGTATAGGAAGGTCCCACGGAGACGTAGAGGCCAACTCGCCAGGAATGTCGTCAAATATTACCGCCGAGATGTTAGGTTCTGTTAGGTTAGGTTATATTACATTATTGATGTATATAAAGGTCCCACGGAGACGTAGAGGCCAGCAAGCCAGGAATGTTGCCAAATATTACCACCGAGATGTTAGGTTGGGTTAGGTTAAGTTATATTACGTTCTTGATGTATATAAAGGTCCCATGGAGACTTAGAGGCCAACTCGCCGGGAATGTTGTCAAATATTACCGCCGAGATGTTAGGTTGGGTTAGGTTAGGTTATATTACGTTATTGACGTATATAAAGGTCCCACGGAGACGTGGAGGCCAATTCGCCAGGAATGTTGTCAAATATTACCGCCGAGATGTTAGGTTGGGTTAGGTTCGGTTATATTACGTTATTGATGTATAGGAAGGTCCCACGGAGACGTAGAGGCCAACTCGCCAGGAATGTTGTCAAATATTACCGCCGAGATGTTAGGTTCTGTTAGGTTAGGTTATATTACGTTATTGATGTATATAAAGGTCCCACGGAGCCGTAGAGGCCAACATGCCAGGAATGTTGTCAAATATTACCGCCGAGATGTTAGGTTCTGTTAGGTTAGGTTATATTACATTATTGATGTATATAAAGGTCCCACGGAGATGTAGAGTCCAGCAAGCCAGGAATGTTGCCAAATATTACCGCCGAGATGTTAGGTTGGGTTAGGTTAAGTTATATTACGTTCTTGATGTATATAAAGGTCCCATGGAGACTTAGAGGCCAACTCGCCGGGAATGTTGTCAAATATTACCGCCGAGATGTTAGGTTGGGTTAGGTTAGGTTATATTACGTTATTGATGTATATAAACGTCCCACGGAGACGTAGAGGCCAACAAGACAGGAATGTGGTCAAATATTACCGCCGAGATGTTAGATTGGGTTAGGTTAGGTTATATTACGTTATTGATGTATATAAAGGTTCCACGGAGCCGTAGAGGCCAACACGCCAGGAATGTTGTCAAATATTACCGCCGAGATGTTAGGTTCTGTTAGGTTAGGTTATATTACGTTATTGATGTATATAAATGTCCCACGGAGACGTAGAGGCCAACAAGCCAGGAATGTGGTCAAATATTACCGCCGAGATGATAGGTTGGGTTAGGTTAGGTTATATTACGTTATTGATGTATACAAAGGTCCCACGGAGACGTGGAGGCCAATTCGCCAGGAATGTTGTCAAATATTAACGCCGAGATGTTAGGTTGGGTTAGGTTCGGTTATATTACGTTATTGATGTATAGGAAGGACTCACGGAGACGTAGAGGCCAACTCACCAGGAATGTTGTCAAATATTACCGCCGAGATGTTAGGTTCTGTTAGGTTAGGTTATATTACGTTATTGATGTATATAAAGGTCCCACGGAGCCGTAGAGGCCAACATGCCAGGAATGTTGTCAAATATTACCGCCGAGATGTTAGGTTCTGTTAGGTTAGCTTATATTACATTATTGATGTATATAAAGGTCCCACGGAGACGTAGAAGCCAACAAGCCAGGAATGTGGTCAAATATTACCGCCGAGATGATAGGTTGGGTTAGGTTATGTTATATTACGTTATTGATGTATACAAAGGTCCCACGGAGACGTGGAGGCCAATTCGCCAGGAATGTTGTCAAATATTACCGCCGAGATGATAGGTTGGGTTAGGTTCGGTTATATTACGTTATTGATGTATAGGAAGGTCCCACGGAGACGTAGAGGCCAACTCGCCAGGAATGTTGTCAAATATTACCGCCGAGATGTTAGGTTCTATTAGGTTAGGTTATATTACATTATTGATGTATATAAAGGTCCCACGGAGACGTAGAGTCCAAAAAGCCAGGAATGTTGCCAAATATTACCGCCGAGATGTTAGGTTGGGTTAGGTTAAGTTATATTACGTTCTTGATGTATATAAAGGTCCCATGGAGACTTAGAGGCCAACTAGCCGGGAATGTTGTCAAATATTACCGCCGAGATGTTAGGTTCTGTTAGGTTAGGTTATATTACGTTATTGATGTATACAAAGGTCCCACGGAGACGTGGAGGCCAATTCGCCAGGAATGTTGTCAAATATTACCGCCGAGATGATAGGTTGGGTTAGGTTCGGTTATATTACGTTATTGATGTATATAAAGGTTCCACGGAGCCGTAGAGGCCAACACGCCAGGAATGTTGTCAAATATTACCGCCGAGATGTTAGGTTCTGTTAGGTTAGGTTATATTACGTTATTGATGTATATAAATGTCCCACGGAGACGTAGAGGCCAACAAGCCAGGAATGTGGTCAAATATTACCGCCGAGATGATAGGTTGGGTTAGGTTAGGTTATATTACGTTATTGATGTATACAAAGGTCCCACGGAGACGTGGAGGCCAATTCGCCAGGAATGTTGTCAAATATTAACGCCGAGATGTTAGGTTGGGTTAGGTTCGGTTATATTACGTTATTGATGTATAGGAAGGACTCACGGAGACGTAGAGGCCAACTCACCAGGAATGTTGTCAAATATTACCGCCGAGATGTTAGGTTCTGTTAGGTTAGGTTATATTACGTTATTGATGTATATAAAGGTCCCACGGAGCCGTAGAGGCCAACAAGCCAGGAATGTTGCCAAATATTACCACCGAGATGTTAGGTTGGGTTAGGTTAAGTTATATTACGTTCTTGATGTATATAAAGGTCCCATGGAGACTTAGAGGCCAACTCGCCGGGAATGTTGTCAAATATTACCGCCGAGACGTTAGGTTGGGTTAGGTTAGGTTATATTACGTTATTGACGTATATAAAAGTCCCACGGAGACGTGGAGGCCAATTCGCCAGGAATGTTGTCAAATATTACCGCCGAGATGTTAGGTTGGGTTAGGTTTGGTTATATTACGTTATTGATGTATAGGAAGGTCCCACGGAGACGTAGAGGCCAGCAAGCCAGGAATGTTGCCAAATATTACCGCCGAGATGTTAGGTTGGGTTAGGTTAAGTTATATTACGTTCTTGATGTATATAAGGGTCCCATGGAGACTTAAAGGCCAACAAGCCAGGAATGTGGTCAATATTACCGCCGGGATGATAGGTTGGGTTAGGTTAGGTTATATTACGTTATTGATGTATACAAAGGTCCCACGGAGACGTGGAGGCCAATTCGCCAGGAATGTTGTCAAATATTACCGCCGAGATGTTAGGTTGGGTTAGGTTCGGTTATATTACGTTATTGATGTATAGGAAGGTCCCACGGGGACGTAGAGTCCAACTCGCCAGGAATGTTGTCAAATATTAACGCCGAGATGTTAGGTTCTGTTAGGTTAGGTTATATTACATTATTGATGTATATAAAGGTCCCACGGAGACGTAGAGGCCAGCAAGCCAGGAATGTTGTCAAATATTACCGCCGAGATGTTAGGTTGTGTTAGGTTAAGTTATATTACGTTCTTAATGTATATAAAGGTCCCATGGAGACTTAGAGGCCAACTCGCCGGCAATGTTGTCAAATATTACCGCCGAGATGTTAGGTTGGGTTAGGTTAGGTTATATTACGCTATTGATGTATATAAATGACCCACGGAAACGTAGAGGCCAACTCGCCGGGAATGTGGTCGAATATTACCGCAGAGATGTTAGATTGGGTTAGGTTAGGTTATATTACGTTATTGATGTATACAAAGGTCCCACGGAGACGTAGAGGCAAACAAGCCAGGAATGTGGTCAAATATTACCGCCGAGATGTTAGATTGGTTCAGGTTAGGTTATATTACGGTATTGATGTATATAAAGGTCCCAAGGAGACGTAGAGGCCAATTCGCCAGGAATGTTGTCAAATATTACCGCCGAGAAGTTAGGTCGGGGAGGTTATGTTATATTACGTTATTGATGTATATACAGTTCCCACGGAGACGTGGAGGCCAATTCGCCAGGAATTTTGTCAAATATTACCGCCGAGATGTTAGGTTGGGTTAGGTTCGGTTATATTACGTTATTGATGTATAGGAAGGTCCCACGGAGACGTAGAGGCCAACTCGCCAGGAATGTCGTCAAATATTACCGCCGAGATGTTAGGTTCTGTTAGGTTAGGTTATATTACATTATTGATGTATATAAAGGTCCCACGGAGACGTAGAGGCCAGCAAGCCAGGAATGTTGCCAAATATTACCACCGAGATGTTAGGTTGGGTTAGGTTAAGTTATATTACGTTCTTGATGTATATAAAGGTCCCATGGAGACTTAGAGGCCAACTCGCCGGGAATGTTGTCAAATATTACCGCCGAGATGTTAGGTTGGGTTAGGTTAGGTTATATTACGTTATTGACGTATATAAAGGTCCCACGGAGACGTGGAGGCCAATTCGCCAGGAATGTTGTCAAATATTACCGCCGAGATGTTAGGTTGGGTTAGGTTCGGTTATATTACGTTATTGATGTATAGGAAGGTCCCACGGAGACGTAGAGGCCAACTCGCCAGGAATGTGGTCAAATATTACCGCCGAGATGATAGGTTGGGTTAGGTTAGGTTATATTACGTTATTGATGTATACAAAGGTCCCACGGAGACGTGGAGGCCAATTCGCCAGGAATGTTGTCAAATATTAACGCCGAGATGTTAGGTTGGGTTAGGTTCGGTTATATTACGTTATTGATGTATAGGAAGGACTCACGGAGACGTAGAGGCCAACTCACCAGGAATGTTGTCAAATATTACCGCCGAGATGTTAGGTTCTGTTAGGTTAGGTTATATTACGTTATTGATGTATATAAAGGTCCCACGGAGCCGTAGAGGCCAACATGCCAGGAATGTTGTCAAATATTACCGCCGAGATGTTAGGTTCTGTTAGGTTAGCTTATATTACATTATTGATGTATATAAAGGTCCCACGGAGACGTAGAAGCCAACAAGCCAGGAATGTGGTCAAATATTACCGCCGAGATGATAGGTTGGGTTAGGTTATGTTATATTACGTTATTGATGTATACAAAGGTCCCACGGAGACGTGGAGGCCAATTCGCCAGGAATGTTGTCAAATATTACCGCCGAGATGATAGGTTGGGTTAGGTTCGGTTATATTACGTTATTGATGTATAGGAAGGTCCCACGGAGACGTAGAGGCCAACTCGCCAGGAATGTTGTCAAATATTACCGCCGAGAT
>CAXAJV010000484.1:1977726-2084726 GCA_963969225.1 Xylocopa violacea
ACATCTCGGCGGTAATATTTGACAACATTCCTGGCGAGTTTGCCTCTACGGCTCCGTGGAACCTTCATATACATCAATAACGTAATATAACCTAACCTAACCCAATCTAACATCTCGGCGGTAATATTTGACCACATTCCTGTCTTGTTGGCCTCTACGTCTCCGTGGGACGTTTATATACATCAATAACGTAATATAACCTAACCTAACCCAATCTAACATCTCGGCGGTAATATTTGACCACATTCCTGTCTTGTTGGCCTCTACGTCTCCGTGGGACGTTTCTATACACCAATAACGTAATATAACCTAACCTAACCCAACCTAACATCTCGGCGGTAATATTTGACGACATTCCCGGCGAGTTGGCCTCTAAGTCTCCATATTACCTTTATATACATCAAGAACGTAATATAACTTAACCTAACCCAACCTAACATCTCGGCGGTAATATTTGGCAGCATTCCTGGCTTGCTGGCCTCTACGTCTCCGTGGGACCTTTATATACATCAATAATGTAATATAACCTAACCTAACAGAACCTAACATCTCGGCGTTAATATTTGACAACATTCCTGGCGAGTTGGCCTCTACGTCTCCGTGGGACCTTCCTATACATCAATATCGTAATATAACCGAACCTAACCCAACCTAACATCTCGGCGGTAATATTTGACAACATTCCTGGCGAATTGGCCTCCACGTCTCCGTGGGACCTTTGTATACATCAATAACGTAATATAAACTAACCTAACCCAACCTATCATCTCGGCGGTAATATTTGACCACATTCCTGGCTCGTTCGCCTCTAAGTCTCCATGGGACCCTTATATACATCAAGAACGTAATATAACTTAACCTAACACAACCTAACATTTCGGCGGTAATATTTGGCAACATTCCTGGCTTGCTGGCCTCTATGTCTCCGTGGGACGTTTATATACATCAGTAACGTAATATAACCTAACCTAACCCAACCTAACATCTCGGCGGTAATATTTGACAACATTCCTGTCTTGTTGGCCTCTACGTCTCCGTGGGACGTTTATATACATCAATAATGTAATATAACCTAACCTAACCCAACCTAATATCTCGGCACTAATATTTGACCACATTCCTGGTGAGTTGTCTTCTACGTCTCCGTGGGACCTTCCTATACATCAATAACGTAATATAGCCGAACCTAACCCAACCTAACATCTCGGCGGTAATATTTGACAACATTCCTGGTGAGTTGGCCTCTACGGCTCCGTGGGACCTTTATATACATCAGTAACGTAATATAACATAACCTACCCAACCTAACTTCTCGGCGGTAATATTTGACAACATTCCTGGCGAATTGGCCTCTACGTCTCCTTGGGACCTTTATATACATCAAGAACGTAATATAACTTAACCTAACCCAACCTAACATCTCGGCGGTAATATTTGGCAACATTCCTGGCTTGCTGGCCTCTACGGCTCCGTGAGACCTTTATATACATCAATAATGTAATATAACCTAACCTAGCAGAACCTAACATCTCGGCGGTAATATTTGACAACATTCCTGGCGAGTTGGCCTCTACGGCTCCGTGGGACCCTTATATGCATCAATAACGTAATATAACCTAACCTAACAGAACCTAACATCTCGGCGGTAATATTTGACAACATTCCTGGCGTGTTGGCCTCTACGACTCCGTGGGACCTTTATATACATCAATAACGTAATATAACCTAACCTAACCCAATCTAACATCTCGGCGGTAATATTTGACTACATTCCTGTCTTGTTGGCCTCTACGTCTCCGTGGGACGTTTATATACATCAATAACGTAATATAAACTAACCTAACCCAACCTAACATCTCGACGGTAATATTTGACAACATTCCCGGCGAGTTGGCCTCTAAGTCTCCATGGGACCTTCATATGCATCAATAACGTAATATAACCTAACCTAACCCAATCTAACATCTCGGCGGTAATATTTGACCACATTCCTGTCTTGTTGGCCTCTACGTCCCGTGGGACGTTTATATACATCAATAACGTAATATAACCTAACCTAACCCAATCTAACATCTCGGCGGTAATATTTGACCACATTCCTGTCTTGTTGGCCTCTACGTCTCCGTGGGACGTTTCTATACATCAATAACGTAATATAACCTAACCTAACCCAACCTAACATCTCGGCGGTAATATTTGACAACATTCCCGGCGAGTCGGCCTCTAAGTCCCCATGGGACCTTTATATACATCAAGAACGTAATATAACTTAACCTAACCCAACCTAACATCTCGGTGGTAATATTTGGCAACATTCCTGGCTTGCTGGCCTCTACGTCTCCGTGGGACCTTTATATACATCAATAATGTAATATAACCTAACCTAACAGAACCTAACATCTCGGCGGTAATATTTGACGACATTCCTGGCGAGTTGGCCTCTACGTCTCCGTGGGACCTTCCTATACATCAATAACGTAATATAACCGAACCTAACCCAACCTAACATCTCGGCGGTAATATTTGACAAAATTCCTGGCGAATTGGCCTCCACGTCTCCGTGGGACCTTTGTATACATCAATAACGTAATATAACCTAACCTAACCCAACCTATCATCTCGGCGGTAATATTTGACCACATTCCTGGCTTGTTGGCCTCTAAGTCTCCATGGGTCCCTTATATACATCAAGAACGTAATATAACTTAACCTAACCCAACCTAACATCTCGGCGGCAATATTTGGCAACATTCCTGGCTTGCTGGCCTCTACGTCTCCGTGGGACATTTATATACATCAATAACGTAATATAACCTAACCTAACCCAACCTAACATCTCGGCGGTAATATTTGACAACATTCCCGGCGAGTTGGCCTCTAAGTCTCCATGGGACCTTTATATACATCAAGAACGTAATATAACTTAACCTAACCCAACCTAACATCTCGGCGGTAATATTTGGCAACATTCCTGGCTTGCTGGACTCTACGTCTCCGTGGGACCTTTATATACATCAATAATGTAATATAACCTAACCTAACAGAACCTAACATCTCGGCGGTAATATTTGACAACATTCCTGGCGAGTTGGCCTCTACGTCCCCGTGGGACCTTCCTATACATCAATAACGTAATATAACCGAACCTAACCCAACCTATCATCTCGGCGGTAATATTTGACAACATTCCTGGCGAATTGGCCTCCACGTCTCCGTGGGACCTTTGTATACATCAATAACGTAATATAACCTATCCTAACCCAACCTATCATCTCGGCGGTAATATTTGACCACATTCCTGGCTTGTTGGCTTCTACGTCTCCGTGGGACCTTTATATACATCAATAATGTAATATAAGCTAACCTAACAGAACCTAACATCTCGGCGGTAATATTTGACAACATTCCTGGCATGTTGGCCTCTACGGCTCCGTGGGACCTTTATATACATCAATAACGTAATATAACCTAACCTAACAGAACCTAACATCTCGGCGGTAATATTTGACAACATTCCTGGTGAGTTGGCCTCTACGTCTCCGTGAGTCCTTCCTATACATCAATAACGTAATATAACCGAACCTAACCCAACCTAACATCTCGGCGTTAATATTTGACAACATTCCTGGCGAATTGGCCTCCACGTCTCCGTGGGACCTTTGTATACATCAATAACGTAATATAACCTAACCTAACCCAACCTATCATCTCGGCGGTAATATTTGACCACATTCCTGGCTTGTTGGCCTCTACGTCTCCGTGGGACATTTATATACATCAATAACGTAATATAACCTAACCTAACAGAACCTAACATCTCGGCGGTAATATTTGACAACATTCCTGGCGTGTTGGCCTCTACGGCTCCGTGGAACCTTTATATACATCAATAACGTAATATAACCGAACCTAACCCAACCTATCATCTCGGCGGTAATATTTGACAACATTCCTGGCGAATTGGCCTCCACGTCTCCGTGGGACCTTTGTATACATCAATAACGTAATATAACCTAACCTAACAGAACCTAACATCTCGGCGGTAATATTTGACAACATTCCCGGCGAGTTGGCCTCTAAGTCTCCATGGGACCTTTATATACATCAAGAACGTAATATAACTTAACCTAACCCAACCTAACATCTCGGCGGTAATATTTGGCAACATTCCTGGCTTGCTGGACTCTACGTCTCCGTGGGACCTTTATATACATCAATAATGTAATATAACCTAACCTAACAGAACCTAACATCTCGGCGGTAATATTTGACAACATTCCTGGCGAGTTGGCCTCTACGTCTCCGTGGGACCTTCCTATACATCAATAACGTAATATAACCGAACCTAACCCAACCTATCATCTCGGCGGTAATATTTGACAACATTCCTGGCGAATTGGCCTCCACGTCTCCGTGGGACCTTTGTATACATCAATAACGTAATATAACCTAACCTAACCCAACCTATCATCTCTGCGGTAATATTTGACCACATTCCTGGCTTGTTGGCTTCTACGTCTCCGTGGGACCTTTATATACATCAATAATGTAATATAAGCTAACCTAACAGAACCTAACATCTCGGCGGTAATATTTGACAACATTCCTGGCATGTTGGCCTCTACGGCTCCGTGGGACCTTTATATACATCAATAACGTAATATAACCTAACCTAACAGAACCTAACATCTCGGCGGTAATATTTGACAACATTCCTGGTGAGTTGGCCTCTACGTCTCCGTGAGTCCTTCCTATACATCAATAACGTAATATAACCGAACCTAACCTAACCTAACATCTCGGCGTTAATATTTGACAACATTCCTGGCGAATTGGCCTCCACGTCTCCGTGGGACCTTTGTATACATCAATAACGTAATATAACCTAACCTAACCCAACCTATCATCTCGGCGGTAATATTTGACCACATTCCTGGCTTGTTGGCCTCTACGTCTCCGTGGGACATTTATATACATCAATAACGTAATATAACCTAACCTAACAGAACCTAACATCTCGGCGGTAATATTTGACAACATTCCTGGCGTGTTGGCCTCTACGGCTCCGTGGAACCTTTATATACATCAATAACGTAATATAACCGAACCTAACCCAACCTATCATCTCGGCGGTAATATTTGACAACATTCCTGGCGAATTGGCCTCCACGTCTCCGTGGGACCTTTGTATACATCAATAACGTAATATAACCTAACCTAACAGAACCTAACATCTCGGCGGTAATATTTGACAACATTCCCGGCGAGTTGGCCTCTAAGTCTCCATGGGACCTTTATATACATCAAGAACGTAATATAACTTAACCTAACCCAACCTAACATCTCGGCGGTAATATTTGGCAACATTCCTGGCTTGCTGGACTCTACGTCTCCGTGGGACCTTTATATACATCAATAATGTAATATAACCTAACCTAACAGAACCTAACATCTCGGCGGTAATATTTGACAACATTCCTGGCGAGTTGGCCTCTACGTCTCCGTGGGACCTTCCTATACATCAATAACGTAATATAACCGAACCTAACCCAACCTATCATCTCGGCGGTAATATTTGACAACATTCCTGGCGAATTGGCCTCCACGTCTCCGTGGGACCTTTGTATACATCAATAACGTAATATAACCTAACCTAACCCAACCTATCATCTCGGCGGTAATATTTGACCACATTCCTGGCTTGTTGGCTTCTACGTCTCCGTGGGACCTTTATATACATCAATAACTTAATATAAGCTAACCTAACAGAACCTAACATCTCGGCGGTAATATTTGACAACATTCCTGGCATGTTGGCCTCTACGGCTCCGTGGGACCTTTATATACATCAATAACGTAATATAACCTAACCTAACAGAACCTAACATCTCGGCGGTAATATTTGACAACATTCCTGGTGAGTTGGCCTCTACGTCTCCGTGAGTCCTTCCTATACATCAATAACGTAATGTAACCGAACCTAACCCAACCTAACATCTCGGCGTTAATATTTGACAACATTCCTGGCGAATTGGCCTCCACGTCTCCGTGGGACCTTTGTATACATCAATAACGTAATATAACCTAACCTAACCCAACCTATCATCTCGGCGGTAATATTTGACCACATTCCTGGCTTGTTGGCCTCTACGTCTCCGTGGGACATTTATATACATCAATAACGTAATATAACCTAACCTAACAGAACCTAACATCTCGGCGGTAATATTTGACAACATTCCTGGCGTGTTGGCCTCTACGGCTCCGTGGAACCTTTATATACATCAATAACGTAATATAACCGAACCTAACCCAACCTATCATCTCGGCGGTAATATTTGACAACATTCCTGGCGAATTGGCCTCCACGTCTCCGTGGGACCTTTGTATACATCAATAACGTAATATAACCTATCCTAACCCAACCTATCATCTCGGCGGTAATATTTGACCACATTCCTGGTTTGTTGGCCTCTACGTCTCCGTGGGACCTTTATATACATCAATAATGTAATATAACCTAACCTAACAGAACCTAACATCTCGGCGGTAATATTTGACAACATTCCTGGCGAGTTGGCCTCTACGTCTCCGTGGGACCTTCCTATACATCAATAGCGTAATATAACCGAACCTAACCCAACCTAACATCTCGGCGGTAATATTTGACAACATTCCCGGCGAATTGGCCTCCACGTCTCCGTGGGACCTTTATATACATCAATAACGTAATATAACATAACCTACCCAACCTAACTTCTCGGCGGTAATATTTGACAACATTCCTGGCGAATTGGCCTCTACGTCTCCTTGGGACCTTTATATACATCAATACCGTAATATAACCTAACCTAACCCAATCTAACATCTCGGCGGTAATATTTGACCACATTCCTGGCTTGTTTGCCTCTACGTCTCCGTGGGACCTTTGTATACATCAATAACGTAATATAACCTAACCTAACCCAATCTAACATCTCTGCGGTAATATTTGACCACATTCCCGGCGAGTTGGCCTCTACGTCTCCGTGGGACATTTATATACATCAGTAGCGTAATATAACCTAACCTAACCCAACCTAACATCTCGGCGGTAATATTTGGCAACATTCCTGGCTTGCTGGCCTCTACGTCTCCGTGGGACCTTTATATACATCAATAATGTAATATAACCTAACCTAACAGAACCTAACATCTCGGCGGTAATATTTGACGACATTCCTGGCGAGTTGGCCTCTACGTCTCCGTGGGACCTTCCTATACATCAATAACGTAATATAACCGAACCTAACCCAACCTAACATCTCGGCGGTAATATTTGACAACATTCCTGGCGAATTGGCCTCCACGTCTCCGTGGGTCCTTTATATACATCAATAACGTAATATAACATAACCTACCCAACCTAACTTCTCGGCGGTAATATTTGACAACATTCCTGGCGAATTGGCCTCTACGTCTCCTTGGGACCTTTATATACATCAATACCGTAATATAACCTAACCTAACCCAATCTAACATCTCGGCGGTAATATTTGACCACATTCCTGGCTTGTTTGCCTCTACGTCTCCGTGGGACCTTTATATACATCAATAATGTAATATAACCTAACCTAACAGAACCTAACATCTTGGCGGTAATATTTGACGACATTCCTGGCGAATTGGCCTCCACGTCTCCGTGGGACCTTTATATACATCAATAACGTAATATAACATAACCTACCCAACCTAACTTCTCGGCCGTAATATTTGACAACATTCCTGGCGAATTGGCCTCTACGTCTCCTTGGGACCTTTATATACATCAATACCGTAATATAACCCAACCTAACCCAATCTAACATCTCGGCGGTAATATTTGACCACATTGCCGGCGAGTTGGCCTCTAAGTCTCCATGGGACCTTTATATACATCAAGAACGTAATATAACTTAACCTAACCCAACCTAACATCTCGGCGGTAATATTTGACAACATCCCTGGCGAGTTTGCCTCTACGGCTCCGTGGAACCTTCATATACATCAATAACGTAATATAACCTAACCTAACCCAATCTAACATTTCGGCGGTAATATTTGACCACATTCCTGTCTTGTTGGCCTCTACGTCTCCGTGGGACGTTTGTATACATCAATAACGTAATATAACCTAACCTAACCCAATCTAACATCTCGGCGGTAATATTTGACCACATTCCTGTCTTGTTGGCCTCTACGTCTCCGTGGGACGTTTCTATACACCAATAACGTAATATAACCTAACCTAACCCAACCTAACATCTCGGCGGTAATATTTGACAACATTCCCGGCGAGTTGGCCTCTAAGTCTCCATAGGACCTTTATATACATCAAGAACGTAATATAACTTAACCTAACCCAATCTAACATCTCGGCGGTAATATTTGGCAGCATTCCTGGCTTGCTGGCCTCTACGTCTCCGTGGGACCTTTATATACATCAATAATGTAATATAACCTAACCTAACAGAACCTAACATCTCGGCGTTAATATTTGACAACATTCCTGGCGAGTTGGCCTCTACGTCTCCGTGGGACCTTCCTATACATCAATAACGTAATATAACCGAACCTAACCCAACCTAACATCTCGGCGGTAATATTTGACAACATTCCTGGCGAATTGGCCTCCACGTCTCCGTGGGACCTTTGTATACATCAATAACGTAATATAAACTAACCTAACCCAACCTATCATCTCGGCGGTAATATTTGACCACATTCCTGGCTCGTTCGCCTCTAAGTCTCCATGGGACCCTTATATACATCAAGAACGTAATATAACTTAACCTAACACAACCTAACATCTCGGCGGTAATATTTGGCAACATTCCTGGCTTGCTGGCCTCTATGTCTCCGTGGGACGTTTATATACATCAGTAACGTAATATAACCTAACCTAACCCAACCTAACATCTCGGCGGTAATATTTGACAACATTCCTGTCTTGTTGGCCTCTACGTCTCCGTGGGACGTTTATATACATCAATAATGTAATATAACCTAACCTAACCCAACCTAATATCTCGGCACTAATATTTGACCACATTCCTGGTGAGTTGTCTTCTACGTCTCCGTGGGACCTTCCTATACATCAATAACGTAATATAGCCGAACCTAACCCAACCTAACATCTCGGCGGTAATATTTGACAACATTCCTGGTGAGTTGGCCTCTACGGCTCCGTGGGACCTTTATATACATCAATAACGTAATATAACATAACCTACCCAACCTAACATCTCGGCGGTAATATTTGGCAACATTCCTGGCTTGCTGGCCTCTACGGCTCCGTGGGACCTTTATATACATCAATAATGTAATATAAACTAACCTAGCAGAACCTAACATCTCGGCGGTAATATTTGACAACATTCCTGGCGAGTTGGCCTCTACGGCTCCGTGGGACCCTTATATGCATCAATAACGTAATATAACCTAACCTAACAGAACCTAACATCTCGGCGGTAATATTTGACAACATTCCTGGCGTGTTGGCCTCTACGACTCCGTGGGACCTTTATATACATCAATAACGTAATATAAACTAACCTAACCCAATCTAACATCTCGGCGGTAATATTTGACTACATTCCTGTCTTGTTGGCCTCTACGTCTCCGTGGGACGTTTATATACATCAATAACGTAATATAAACTAACCTAACCCAACCTAACATCTCGACGGTAATATTTGACAACATTCCCGGCGAGTTGGCCTCTAAGTCTCCATGGGACCTTCATATACATCAATAACGTAATATAACCTAACCTAACCCAATCTAACATCTCGGCGGTAATATTTGACCACATTCCTGTCTTGTTGGCCTCTACGTCCCGTGGGACGTTTATATACATCAATAACGTAATATAACCTAACCTAACCCAATCTAACATCTCGGCGGTAATATTTGACCACATTCCTGTCTTGTTGGCCTCTACGTCTCCGTGGGACGTTTCTATACATCAATAACGTAATATAACCTAACCTAACCCAACCTAACATCTCGGCGGTAATA
This sequence comes from Xylocopa violacea, assembly GCA_963969225.1. NCBI lineage: Eukaryota > Metazoa > Arthropoda > Insecta > Hymenoptera > Apidae > Xylocopa > Xylocopa violacea. Next base: position 1,987,765 of record CAXAJV010000484.1, read on the forward strand.
TTTGACAACATTCCCGGCGAGTTGGCCTCTAAGTCTCCATGGGACCTTTATATACATCAAGAACGTAATATAACTTAACCTAACCCAACCTAACATCTCGGCGGTAATATTTGGCAACATTCCTGGCTTGCTGGACTCTACGTCTCCGTGGGACCTTTATATACATCAATAATGTAATATAACCTAACCTAACAGAACCTAACATCTCGGCGGTAATATTTGACAACATTCCTGGCGAGTTGGCCTCTACGTCTCCGTGGGACCTTCCTATACATCAATAACGTAATATAACCGAACCTAACCCAACCTATCATCTCGGCGGTAATATTTGACAACATTCCTGGCGAATTGGCCTCCACGTCTCCGTGGGACCTTTGTATACATCAATAACGTAATATAACCTAACCTAACCCAACCTATCATCTCGGCGGTAATATTTGACCACATTCCTGGCTCGTTCGCCTCTAAGTCTCCATGGGACCCTTATATACATCAAGAACGTAATATAACTTAACCTAACACAACCTAACATCTCGGCGGTAATATTTGGCAACATTCCTGGCTTGCTGGCCTCTATGTCTCCGTGGGACGTTTATATACATCAGTAACGTAATATAACCTAACCTAACCCAACCTAACATCTCGGCGGTAATATTTGACAACATTCCTGTCTTGTTGGCCTCTACGTCTCCGTGGGACGTTTATATACATCAATAATGTAATATAACCTAACCTAACCCAACCTAATATCTCGGCACTAATATTTGACCACATTCCTGGTGAGTTGTCTTCTACGTCTCCGTGGGACCTTCCTATACATCAATAACGTAATATAGCCGAACCTAACCCAACCTAACATCTCGGCGGTAATATTTGACAACATTCCTGGTGAGTTGGCCTCTACGGCTCCGTGGGACCTTTATATACATCAATAACGTAATATAACATAACCTACCCAACCTAACATCTCGGCGGTAATATTTGGCAACATTCCTGGCTTGCTGGCCTCTACGGCTCCGTGGGACCTTTATATACATCAATAATGTAATATAAACTAACCTAGCAGAACCTAACATCTCGGCGGTAATATTTGACAACATTCCTGGCGAGTTGGCCTCTACGGCTCCGTGGGACCCTTATATGCATCAATAACGTAATATAACCTAACCTAACAGAACCTAACATCTCGGCGGTAATATTTGACAACATTCCTGGCGTGTTGGCCTCTACGACTCCGTGGGACCTTTATATACATCAATAACGTAATATAAACTAACCTAACCCAATCTAACATCTCGGCGGTAATATTTGACTACATTCCTGTCTTGTTGGCCTCTACGTCTCCGTGGGACGTTTATATACATCAATAACGTAATATAAACTAACCTAACCCAACCTAACATCTCGACGGTAATATTTGACAACATTCCCGGCGAGTTGGCCTCTAAGTCTCCATGGGACCTTCATATACATCAATAACGTAATATAACCTAACCTAACCCAATCTAACATCTCGGCGGTAATATTTGACCACATTCCTGTCTTGTTGGCCTCTACGTCCCGTGGGACGTTTATATACATCAATAACGTAATATAACCTAACCTAACCCAATCTAACATCTCGGCGGTAATATTTGACCACATTCCTGTCTTGTTGGCCTCTACGTCTCCGTGGGACGTTTCTATACATCAATAACGTAATATAACCTAACCTAACCCAACCTAACATCTCGGCGGTAATATTTGACAACATTCCCGGCGAGTTGGCCTCTAAGTCTCCATGGGACCTTTATATACATCAAGAACGTAATATAACTTAACCTAACCCAACCTAACATCTCGGCGGTAATATTTGGCAACATTCCTGGCTTGCTGGACTCTACGTCTCCGTGGGACCTTTATATACATCAATAATGTAATATAACCTAACCTAACAGAACCTAACATCTCGGCGGTAATATTTGACAACATTCCTGGCGAGTTGGCCTCTACGTCTCCGTGGGACCTTCCTATACATCAATAACGTAATATAACCGAACCTAACCCAACCTATCATCTCGGCGGTAATATTTGACAACATTCCTGGCGAATTGGCCTCCACGTCTCCGTGGGACCTTTGTATACATCAATAACGTAATATAACCTAACCTAACCCAACCTATCATCTCGGCGGTAATATTTGACCACATTCCTGGCTCGTTCGCCTCTAAGTCTCCATGGGACCCTTATATACATCAAGAACGTAATATAACTTAACCTAACACAACCTAACATCTCGGCGGTAATATTTGGCAACATTCCTGGCTTGCTGGCCTCTATGTCTCCGTGGGACGTTTATATACATCAGTAACGTAATATAACCTAACCTAACCCAACCTAACATCTCGGCGGTAATATTTGACAACATTCCTGTCTTGTTGGCCTCTACGTCTCCGTGGGACGTTTATATACATCAATAATGTAATATAACCTAACCTAACCCAACCTAATATCTCGGCACTAATATTTGACCACATTCCTGGTGAGTTGTCTTCTACGTCTCCGTGGGACCTTCCTATACATCAATAACGTAATATAGCCGAACCTAACCCAACCTAACATCTCGGCGGTAATATTTGACAACATTCCTGGTGAGTTGGCCTCTACGGCTCCGTGGGACCTTTATATACATCAATAACGTAATATAACATAACCTACCCAACCTAACATCTCGGCGGTAATATTTGGCAACATTCCTGGCTTGCTGGCCTCTACGGCTCCGTGGGACCTTTATATACATCAATAATGTAATATAAACTAACCTAGCAGAACCTAACATCTCGGCGGTAATATTTGACAACATTCCTGGCGAGTTGGCCTCTACGGCTCCGTGGGACCCTTATATGCATCAATAACGTAATATAACCTAACCTAACAGAACCTAACATCTCGGCGGTAATATTTGACAACATTCCTGGCGTGTTGGCCTCTACGACTCCGTGGGACCTTTATATACATCAATAACGTAATATAAACTAACCTAACCCAATCTAACATCTCGGCGGTAATATTTGACTACATTCCTGTCTTGTTGGCCTCTACGTCTCCGTGGGACGTTTATATACATCAATAACGTAATATAAACTAACCTAACCCAACCTAACATCTCGACGGTAATATTTGACAACATTCCCGGCGAGTTGGCCTCTAAGTCTCCATGGGACCTTCATATACATCAATAACGTAATATAACCTAACCTAACCCAATCTAACATCTCGGCGGTAATATTTGACCACATTCCTGTCTTGTTGGCCTCTACGTCCCGTGGGACGTTTATATACATCAATAACGTAATATAACCTAACCTAACCCAATCTAACATCTCGGCGGTAATATTTGACCACATTCCTGTCTTGTTGGCCTCTACGTCTCCGTGGGACGTTTCTATACATCAATAACGTAATATAACCTAACCTAACCCAACCTAACATCTCGGCGGTAATATTTGACAACATTCCCGGCGAGTTGGCCTCTAAGTCTCCATGGGACCTTTATATACATCAAGAACGTAATATAACTTAACCTAACCCAACCTAACATCTCGGCGGTAATATTTGGCAACATTCCTGGCTTGCTGGACTCTACGTCTCCGTGGGACCTTTATATACATCAATAATGTAATATAACCTAACCTAACAGAACCTAACATCTCGGCGGTAATATTTGACAACATTCCTGGCGAGTTGGCCTCTACGTCTCCGTGGGACCTTCCTATACATCAATAACGTAATATAACCGAACCTAACCCAACCTATCATCTCGGCGGTAATATTTGACAACATTCCTGGCGAATTGGCCTCCACGTCTCCGTGGGACCTTTGTATACATCAATAACGTAATATAACCTAACCTAACCCAACCTATCATCTCGGCGGTAATATTTGACCACATTCCTGGCTTGTTGGCTTCTACGTCTCCGTGGGACCTTTATATACATCAATAATGTAATATAAGCTAACCTAACAGAACCTAACATCTCGGCGGTAATATTTGACAACATTCCTGGCATGTTGGCCTCTACGGCTCCGTGGGACCTTTATATACATCAATAACGTAATATAACCTAACCTAACAGAACCTAACATCTCGGCGGTAATATTTGACAACATTCCTGGTGAGTTGGCCTCTACGTCTCCGTGAGTCCTTCCTATACATCAATAACGTAATATAACCGAACCTAACCCAACCTAACATCTCGGCGTTAATATTTGACAACATTCCTGGCGAATTGGCCTCCACGTCTCCGTGGGACCTTTGTATACATCAATAACGTAATATAACCTAACCTAACCCAACCTATCATCTCGGCGGTAATATTTGACCACATTCCTGGCTTGTTGGCCTCTACGTCTCCGTGGGACATTTATATACATCAATAACGTAATATAACCTAACCTAACAGAACCTAACATCTCGGCGGTAATATTTGACAACATTCCTGGCGTGTTGGCCTCTACGGCTCCGTGGAACCTTTATATACATCAATAACGTAATATAACCGAACCTAACCCAACCTATCATCTCGGCGGTAATATTTGACAACATTCCTGGCGAATTGGCCTCCACGTCTCCGTGGGACCTTTGTATACATCAATAACGTAATATAACCTAACCTAACAGAACCTAACATCTCGGCGGTAATATTTGACAACATTCCCGGCGAGTTGGCCTCTAAGTCTCCATGGGACCTTTATATACATCAAGAACGTAATATAACTTAACCTAACCCAACCTAACATCTCGGCGGTAATATTTGGCAACATTCCTGGCTTGCTGGACTCTACGTCTCCGTGGGACCTTTATATACATCAATAATGTAATATAACCTAACCTAACAGAACCTAACATCTCGGCGGTAATATTTGACAACATTCCTGGCGAGTTGGCCTCTACGTCTCCGTGGGACCTTCCTATACATCAATAACGTAATATAACCGAACCTAACCCAACCTATCATCTCGGCGGTAATATTTGACAACATTCCTGGCGAATTGGCCTCCACGTCTCCGTGGGACCTTTGTATACATCAATAACGTAATATAACCTAACCTAACAGAACCTAACATCTCGGCGGTAATATTTGACAACATTCCCGGCGAGTTGGCCTCTAAGTCTCCATGGGACCTTTATATACATCAAGAACGTAATATAACTTAACCTAACCCAACCTAACATCTCGGCGGTAATATTTGGCAACATTCCTGGCTTGCTGGACTCTACGTCTCCGTGGGACCTTTATATACATCAATAATGTAATATAACCTAACCTAACAGGACCTAACATCTCGGCGGTAATATTTGACCACATTCCTGGCTTGTTGGCTTCTACGTCTCCGTGGGACATTTATATACATCAATAACGTAATATAACCTAACCTAACAGAACCTAACATCTCGGCGGTAATATTTGACCACATTCCTGGCTTGTTTGCCTCTACGTCTCCGTGGGACCTTTGTATACATCAATAACGTAATATAACCTAACCTAACCCAATCTAACATCTCTGCGGTAATATTTGACCACATTCCCGGCGAGTTGGCCTCTACGCCTCCGTGGGACATTTATATACATCAATAGCGTAATATAACCTAACCTAACCCAACCTAACATCTCGGCGGTAATATTTGACAACATTCCTGGCGAATTGGCCTCCACGTCTCCGTGGGACCTTTGTATACATTAATAACGTAATATAACCTAACCTAACCCAACCTAACATCTCGGCGGTAATATTTGACAACATTCCTGGCGAATTAGCCTCCACGTCTCCGTGGGTCCTTTATATACATCAATAACGTAATATAACATAACCTACCCAACCTAACTTCTCGGCGGTAATATTTGACAACATTCCTGGCGAATTGGCCTCTACGTCTCCTTGGGACCTTTATATACATCAATACCGTAATATAACCTAACCTAACCCAATCTAACATCTCGGCGGTAATATTTGACCACATTCCTGGCTTGTTTGCCTCTACGTCTCCGTGGGACCTTTGTATACATCAATAACGTAATATAACCTAACCTAACCCAATCTAACATCTCTGCGGTAATATTTGACCACATTCCCGGCGAGTTGGCCTCTACATCTCCGTGGGACATTTATATACATCAATAGCGTAATATAACCTAACCTAACCCAACCTAACATCTCGGCGGTAATATTTGACAACATTCCTGGCGAATTGGCCTCCACGTCTCCGTGGGACCTTTGTATACATCAATAACGTAATATAACATAACCTAACCCAATCTACCATCTCGGCGGTAATATTTGACAACATTCCTGGCGAGTTGGCCTCTACGGCTCCGTGAGACCTTCATATACATCAATAACGTAATATAAACTAACCTAACCCAATCTAACATCTCGGCGGTAATATTTGACCACATTCCTGTCTTGTTGGCCTCTACGTCTCCGTGGGACGTTTATATACATCAATAACGTAATATAACCTAACCTAACCCAACCTAACATCTCGGCGGTAATATTTGACAACATTCCCGGCGAGTTGGCCTCTAAGTCTCCGTGGGACCTTTATATACATCAATAGCGTAATATAACCTAACCTAACCCAACCTAACATCTCGGCGGTAATATTTGACAACATTCCTGTCTTGTTGGCCTCTACGTCTCCGTGGGACGTTTATATACATCAATAACGTAATATGAACGAACCTAACCCAACCTAACATCTCGGCGGTAATATTTGACAACATTCCTGGCGAATTGGCCTCCACGTCTCCGTGGGTCCTTTATATACATCAATAACGTAATATAACATAACCTACCCAACCTAACTTCTCGGCGGTAATATTTGACAACATTCCTGGCGAATTGGCCTCTACGTCTCCGTGGGACCTTTATATACATCAATACCGTAATATAACCTAACCTAACCCAATCTAACATCTCGGTGGTAATATTTGGCAACATTCCTGGCTTGCTCTCCTCTACGTCTCCGTGGGACCTTTATATACATCAATAATGTAATATAACCTAACCTAACAGAACCTAACATCTTGGCGGTAATATTTGACGACATTCCTGGCGAATTGGCCTCCACGTCTCCGTGGGACCTTTATATACATCAATAACGTAATATAACATAACCTACCCAACCTAACTTCTCGGCCGTAATATTTGACAACATTCCTGGCGAATTGGCCTCTACGTCTCCTTGGGACCTTTATATACATCAATACCGTAATATAACCCAACCTAACCCAATCTAACATCTCGGCGGTAATATTTGACCACATTGCCGGCGAGTTGGCCTCTAAGTCTCCATGGGACCTTTATATACATCAAGAACGTAATATAACTTAACCTAACCCAACCTAACATCTCGGCGGTAATATTTGACAACATTCCTGGCGAGTTTGCCTCTACGGCTCCGTGGAACCTTCATATACATCAATAACGTAATATAACCTAACCTAACCCAATCTAACATCTCGGCGGTAATATTTGACCACATTCCTGTCTTGTTGGCCTCTACGTCTCCGTGGGACGTTTATATACATCAATAACGTAATATAACCTAACCTAACAGAACCTAACATCTCGGCGGTAATATTTGACAACATTCCTGGCGTGTTGGCCTCTACGACTCCGTGGGACCTTTATATACATCAATAACGTAATATAACCTAACCTAACCCAATCTAACATCTCGGCGGTAATATTTGACTACATTCCTGTCTTGTTGGCCTCTACGTCTCCGTGGGACGTTTATATACATCAATAACGTAATATAAACTAACCTAACCCAACCTAACATCTCGACGGTAATATTTGACAACATTCCCGGCGAGTTGGCCTCTAAGTCTCCATGGGACCTTCATATACATCAATAACGTAATATAACCTAACCTAACCCAATCTAACATCTCGGCGGTAATATTTGACCACATTCCTGTCTTGTTGGCCTCTACGTCCCGTGGGACGTTTATATACATCAATAACGTAATATAACCTAACCTAACCCAATCTAACATCTCGGCGGTAATATTTGACCACATTCCTGTCTTGTTGGCCTCTACGTCTCCGTGGGACGTTTCTATACATCAATAACGTAATATAACCTAACCTAACCCAACCTAACATCTCGGCGGTAATATTTGACAACATTCCCGGCGAGTTGGCCTCTAAGTCTCCATGGGACCTTTATATACATCAAGAACGTAATATAACTTAACCTAACCCAACCTAACATCTCGGTGGTAATATTTGGCAACATTCCTGGCTTGCTGGCCTCTACGTCTCCGTGGGACCTTTATATACATCAATAATGTAATATAACCTAACCTAACAGAACCTAACATCTCGGCGGTAATATTTGACGACATTCCTGGCGAGTTGGCCTCTACGTCTCCGTGGGACCTTCCTATACATCAATAACGTAATATAACCGAACCTAACCCAACCTATCATCTCGGCGGTAATATTTGACAACATTCCTGGCGAATTGGCCTCCACGACTCCGTGGGACCTTTGTATACATCAATAACGTAATATAACCTAACCTAACCCAACCTATCATCTCGGCGGTAATATTTGACCACATTCCTGGCTTTTTGGCTTCTACGTCTCCGTGGGACCTTTATATACATCAATAATGTAATATAAGCTAACCTAACAGAACCTAACATCTCGGCGGTAATATTTGACAACATTCCTGGCATGTTGGCCTCTACGGCTCCGTGGGACCTTTATATACATCAATAACGTAATATAACCTAACCTAACAGAACCTAACATCTCGGCGGTAATATTTGACAACATTCCTGGTGAGTTGGCCTCTACGTCTCCGTGAGTCCTTCCTATACATCAATAACGTAATGTAACCGAACCTAACCCAACCTAACATCTCGGCGTTAATATTTGACAACATTCCTGGCGAATTGGCCTCCACGTCTCCGTGGGACCTTTGTATACATCAATAACGTAATATAACCTAACCTAACCCAACCTATCATCTCGGCGGTAATATTTGACCACATTCCTGGCTTGTTGGCCTCTACGTCTCCGTGGGACATTTATATACATCAATAACGTAATATAACCTAACCTAACAGAACCTAACATCTCGGCGGTAATATTTGACAACATTCCTGGCGTGTTGGCCTCTACGGCTCCGTGGGACCCTTATATGCATCAATAACGTAATATAACCTAACCTAACAGAACCTAACATCTCGGCGGTAATATTTGACAACATTCCTGGCGTGTTGGCCTCTACGACTCCGTGGGACCTTTATATACATCAATAACGTAATATAACCTAACCTAACCCAATCTAACATCTCGGCGGTAATATTTGACTACATTCCTGTCTTGTTGGCCTCTACGTCTCCGTGGGACGTTTATATACATCAATAACGTAATATAAACTAACCTAACCCAACCTAACATCTCGACGGTAATATTTGACAACATTCCCGGCGAGTTGGCCTCTAAGTCTCCATGGGACCTTCATATACATCAATAACGTAATATAACCTAACCTAACCCAATCTAACATCTCGGCGGTAATATTTGACCACATTCCTGTCTTGTTGGCCTCTACGTCCCGTGGGACGTTTATATACATCAATAACGTAATATAACCTAACCTAACCCAACCTAACATCTCGGCGGTAATATTTGACAACATTCCCGGCGAGTTGGCCTCTAAGTCTCCATGGGACCTTTATATACATCAAGAACGTAATATAACTTAACCTAACCCAACCTAACATCTCGGTGGTAATATTTGGCAACATTCCTGGCTTGCTGGCCTCTACGTCTCCGTGGGACCTTTATATACATCAATAATGTAATATAACCTAACCTAACAGAACCTAACATCTCGGCGGTAATATTTGACGACATTCCTGGCGAGTTGGCCTCTACGTCTCCGTGGGACTTTCCTATACATCAATAACGTAATATAACCGAACCTAACCCAACCTAACATATCGGCGGTAATATTTGACAAAATTCCTGGCGAATTGGCCTCCACGTCTCCGTGGGACCTTTGTATACATCAATAACGTAATATAACCTAACCTAACCCAACCTATCATCTCGGCGGTAATATTTGACCACATTCCTGGCTTGTTGGCCTCTAAGTCTCCATGGGACCCTTATATACATCAAGAACGTAATATAACTTAACCTAACCCAACCTAACATCTCGGCGGCAATATTTGGCAACATTCCTGGCTTGCTGGCCTCTACGTCTCCGTGGGACATTTATATACATCAATAACGTAATATAACCTAACCTAACCCAACCTAACATCTCGGCGGTAATATTTGACAACATTCCCGGCGAGTTGGCCTCTAAGTCTCCATGGGACCTTTATATACATCAAGAACGTAATATAACTTAACCTAACCCAACCTAACATCTCGGCGGTAATATTTGGCAACATTCCTGGCTTGCTGGACTCTACGTCTCCGTGGGACCTTTATATACATCAATAATGTAATATAACCTAACCTAACAGGACCTAACATCTCGGCGGTAATATTTGACAACATTCCTGGCGAGTTGGCCTCTACGTCCCCGTGGGACCTTCCTATACATCAATAACGTAATATAACCGATCCTAACCCAACCTATCATCTCGGCGGTAATATTTGACAACATTCCTGGCGAATTGGCCTCCACGTCTCCGTGGGACCTTTGTATACATCAATAACGTAATATAACCTAACCTAACCCAACCTATCATCTCGGCAGTAATATTTGACCACATTCCTGGCTTGTTGGCTTCTACGTCTCCGTGGGACATTTATATACATCAATAACGTAATATAACCTAACCTAACAGAACCTAACATCTCGGCGGTAATATTTGACCACATTCCTGGCTTGTTTGCCTCTACGTCTCCGTGGGACCTTTGTATACATCAATAACGTAATATAACCTAACCTAACCCAATCTAACATCTCTGCGGTAATATTTGACCACATTCCCGGCGAGTTGGCCTCTACGTCTCCGTGGGACATTTATATACATCAATAGCGTAATATAACCTAACCTAACCCAACCTAACATCTCGGCGGTAATATTTGACAACATTCCTGGCGAATTGGCCTCCACGTCTCCGTGGGACCTTTGTATACATTAATAACGTAATATAACCTAACCTAACCCAACCTAACATCTCGGCGGTAATATTTGACAACATTCCTGGCGAATTAGCCTCCACGTCTCCGTGGGTCCTTTATATACATCAATAACGTAATATAACATAACCTACCCAACCTAACTTCTCGGCGGTAATATTTGACAACATTCCTGGCGAATTGGCCTCTACGTCTCCTTGGGACCTTTATATACATCAATACCGTAATATAACCTAACCTAACCCAATCTAACATCTCGGCGGTAATATTTGACCACATTCCTGGCTTGTTTGCCTCTACGTCTCCGTGGGACCTTTGTATACATCAATAACGTAATATAACCTAACCTAACCCAATCTAACATCTCTGCGGTAATATTTGACCACATTCCCGGCGAGTTGGCCTCTACATCTCCGTGGGACATTTATATACATCAATAGCGTAATATAACCTAACCTAACCCAACCTAACATCTCGGCGGTAATATTTGACAACATTCCTGGCGAATTGGCCTCCACGTCTCCGTGGGACCTTTGTATACATCAATAACGTAATATAACATAACCTAACCCAATCTACCATCTCGGCGGTAATATTTGACAACATTCCTGGCGAGTTGGCCTCTACGGCTCCGTGAGACCTTCATATACATCAATAACGTAATATAAACTAACCTAACCCAATCTAACATCTCGGCGGTAATATTTGACCACATTCCTGTCTTGTTGGCCTCTACGTCTCCGTGGGACGTTTATATACATCAATAACGTAATATAACCTAACCTAACCCAACCTAACATCTCGGCGGTAATATTTGACAACATTCCCGGCGAGTTGGCCTCTAAGTCTCCGTGGGACCTTTATATACATCAATAGCGTAATATAACCTAACCTAACCCAACCTAACATCTCGGCGGTAATATTTGACAACATTCCTGTCTTGTTGGCCTCTACGTCTCCGTGGGACGTTTATATACATCAATAACGTAATATGAACGAACCTAACCCAACCTAACATCTCGGCGGTAATATTTGACAACATTCCTGGCGAATTGGCCTCCACGTCTCCGTGGGTCCTTTATATACATCAATAACGTAATATAACATAACCTACCCAACCTAACTTCTCGGCGGTAATATTTGACAACATTCCTGGCGAATTGGCCTCTACGTCTCCGTGGGACCTTTATATACATCAATACCGTAACATAACCTAACCTAACCCAATCTAACATCTCGGTGGTAATATTTGGCAACATTCCTGGCTTGCTCTCCTCTACGTCTCCGTGGGACCTTTATATACATCAATAATGTAATATAACCTAACCTAACAGAACCTAACATCTTGGCGGTAATATTTGACGACATTCCTGGCGAATTGGCCTCCACGTCTCCGTGGGACCTTTATATACATCAATAACGTAATATAACATAACCTACCCAACCTAACTTCTCGGCCGTAATATTTGACAACATTCCTGGCGAATTGGCCTCTACGTCTCCTTGGGACCTTTATATACATCAATACCGTAATATAACCCAACCTAACCCAATCTAACATCTCGGCGGTAATATTTGACCACATTGCCGGCGAGTTGGCCTCTAAGTCTCCATGGGACCTTTATATACATCAAGAACGTAATATAACTTAACCTAACCCAACCTAACATCTCGGCGGTAATATTTGACAACATTCCTGGCGAGTTTGCCTCTACGGCTCCGTGGAACCTTCATATACATCAATAACGTAATATAACCTAACCTAACCCAATCTAACATCTCGGCGGTAATATTTGACCACATTCCTGTCTTGTTGGCCTCTACGTCTCCGTGGGACGTTTATATACATCAATAACGTAATATAACCTAACCTAACAGAACCTAACATCTCGGCGGTAATATTTGACAACATTCCTGGCGTGTTGGCCTCTACGACTCCGTGGGACCTTTATATACATCAATAACGTAATATAACCTAACCTAACCCAATCTAACATCTCGGCGGTAATATTTGACTACATTCCTGTCTTGTTGGCCTCTACGTCTCCGTGGGACGTTTATATACATCAATAACGTAATATAAACTAACCTAACCCAACCTAACATCTCGACGGTAATATTTGACAACATTCCCGGCGAGTTGGCCTCTAAGTCTCCATGGGACCTTCATATACATCAATAACGTAATATAACCTAACCTAACCCAATCTAACATCTCGGCGGTAATATTTGACCACATTCCTGTCTTGTTGGCCTCTACGTCCCGTGGGACGTTTATATACATCAATAACGTAATATAACCTAACCTAACCCAATCTAACATCTCGGCGGTAATATTTGACCACATTCCTGTCTTGTTGGCCTCTACGTCTCCGTGGGACGTTTCTATACATCAATAACGTAATATAACCTAACCTAACCCAACCTAACATCTCGGCGGTAATATTTGACAACATTCCCGGCGAGTTGGCCTCTAAGTCTCCATGGGACCTTTATATACATCAAGAACGTAATATAACTTAACCTAACCCAACCTAACATCTCGGTGGTAATATTTGGCAACATTCCTGGCTTGCTGGCCTCTACGTCTCCGTGGGACCTTTATATACATCAATAATGTAATATAACCTAACCTAACAGAACCTAACATCTCGGCGGTAATATTTGACGACATTCCTGGCGAGTTGGCCTCTACGTCTCCGTGGGACCTTCCTATACATCAATAACGTAATATAACCGAACCTAACCCAACCTATCATCTCGGCGGTAATATTTGACAACATTCCTGGCGAATTGGCCTCCACGACTCCGTGGGACCTTTGTATACATCAATAACGTAATATAACCTAACCTAACCCAACCTATCATCTCGGCGGTAATATTTGACCACATTCCTGGCTTTTTGGCTTCTACGTCTCCGTGGGACCTTTATATACATCAATAATGTAATATAAGCTAACCTAACAGAACCTAACATCTCGGCGGTAATATTTGACAACATTCCTGGCATGTTGGCCTCTACGGCTCCGTTGGACCTTTATATACATCAATAACGTAATATAACCTAACCTAACAGAACCTAACATCTCGGCGGTAATATTTGACAACATTCCTGGTGAGTTGGCCTCTACGTCTCCGTGAGTCCTTCCTATACATCAATAACGTAATGTAACCGAACCTAACCCAACCTAACATCTCGGCGTTAATATTTGACAACATTCCTGGCGAATTGGCCTCCACGTCTCCGTGGGACCTTTGTATACATCAATAACGTAATATAACCTAACCTAACCCAACCTATCATCTCGGCGGTAATATTTGACCACATTCCTGGCTTGTTGGCCTCTACGTCTCCGTGGGACATTTATATACATCAATAACGTAATATAACCTAACCTAACAGAACCTAACATCTCGGCGGTAATATTTGACAACATTCCTGGCGTGTTGGCCTCTACGGCTCCGTGGGACCCTTATATGCATCAATAACGTAATATAACCTAACCTAACAGAACCTAACATCTCGGCGGTAATATTTGACAACATTCCTGGCGTGTTGGCCTCTACGACTCCGTGGGACCTTTATATACATCAATAACGTAATATAACCTAACCTAACCCAATCTAACATCTCGGCGGTAATATTTGACTACATTCCTGTCTTGTTGGCCTCTACGTCTCCGTGGGACGTTTATATACATCAATAACGTAATATAAACTAACCTAACCCAACCTAACATCTCGACGGTAATATTTGACAACATTCCCGGCGAGTTGGCCTCTAAGTCTCCATGGGACCTTCATATACATCAATAACGTAATATAACCTAACCTAACCCAATCTAACATCTCGGCGGTAATATTTGACCACATTCCTGTCTTGTTGGCCTCTACGTCCCGTGGGACGTTTATATACATCAATAACGTAATATAACCTAACCTAACCCAATCTAACATCTCGGCGGTAATATTTGACCACATTCCTGTCTTGTTGGCCTCTACGTCTCCGTGGGACGTTTCTATACATCAATAACGTAATATAACCTAACCTAACCCAACCTAACATCTCGGCGGTAATATTTGACAACATTCCCGGCGAGTTGGCCTCTAAGTCTCCATGGGACCTTTATATACATCAAGAACGTAATATAACTTAACCTAACCCAACCTAACATCTCGGTGGTAATATTTGGCAACATTCCTGGCTTGCTGGCCTCTACGTCTCCGTGGGACCTTTATATACATCAATAATGTAATATAACCTAACCTAACAGAACCTAACATCTCGGCGGTAATATTTGACGACATTCCTGGCGAGTTGGCCTCTACGTCTCCGTGGGACTTTCCTATACATCAATAACGTAATATAACCGAACCTAACCCAACCTAACATATCGGCGGTAATATTTGACAAAATTCCTGGCGAATTGGCCTCCACGTCTCCGTGGGACCTTTGTATACATCAATAACGTAATATAACCTAACCTAACCCAACCTATCATCTCGGCGGTAATATTTGACCACATTCCTGGCTTGTTGGCCTCTAAGTCTCCATGGGACCCTTATATACATCAAGAACGTAATATAACTTAACCTAACCCAACCTAACATCTCGGCGGCAATATTTGGCAACATTCCTGGCTTGCTGGCCTCTACGTCTCCGTGGGACATTTATATACATCAATAACGTAATATAACCTAACCTAACCCAACCTAACATCTCGGCGGTAATATTTGACAACATTCCCGGCGAGTTGGCCTCTAAGTCTCCATGGGACCTTTATATACATCAAGAACGTAATATAACTTAACCTAACCCAACCTAACATCTCGGCGGTAATATTTGGCAACATTCCTGGCTTGCTGGACTCTACGTCTCCGTGGGACCTTTATATACATCAATAATGTAATATAACCTAACCTAACAGGACCTAACATCTCGGCGGTAATATTTGACAACATTCCTGGCGAGTTGGCCTCTACGTCCCCGTGGGACCTTCCTATACATCAATAACGTAATATAACCGAACCTAACCCAACCTATCATCTCGGCGGTAATATTTGACAACATTCCTGGCGAATTGGCCTCCACGTCTCCGTGGGACCTTTGTATACATCAATAACGTAATATAACCTAACCTAACCCAACCTATCATCTCGGCAGTAATATTTGACCACATTCCTGGCTTGTTGGCTTCTACGTCTCCGTGGGACATTTATATACATCAATAACGTAATATAACCTAACCTAACAGAACCTAACATCTCGGCGGTAATATTTGACCACATTCCTGGCTTGTTTGCCTCTACGTCTCCGTGGGACCTTTGTATACATCAATAACGTAATATAACCTAACCTAACCCAATCTAACATCTCTGCGGTAATATTTGACCACATTCCCGGCGAGTTGGCCTCTACGTCTCCGTGGGACATTTATATACATCAATAGCGTAATATAACCTAACCTAACCCAACCTAACATCTCGGCGGTAATATTTGACAACATTCCTGGCGAATTGGCCTCCACGTCTCCGTGGGACCTTTGTATACATTAATAACGTAATATAACCTAACCTAACCCAACCTAACATCTCGGCGGTAATATTTGACAACATTCCTGGCGAATTAGCCTCCACGTCTCCGTGGGTCCTTTATATACATCAATAACGTAATATAACATAACCTACCCAACCTAACTTCTCGGCGGTAATATTTGACAACATTCCTGGCGAATTGGCCTCTACGTCTCCTTGGGACCTTTATATACATCAATACCGTAATATAACCTAACCTAACCCAATCTAACATCTCGGCGGTAATATTTGACCACATTCCTGGCTTGTTTGCCTCTACGTCTCCGTGGGACCTTTGTATACATCAATAACGTAATATAACCTAACCTAACCCAATCTAACATCTCTGCGGTAATATTTGACCACATTCCCGGCGAGTTGGCCTCTACATCTCCGTGGGACATTTATATACATCAATAGCGTAATATAACCTAACCTAACCCAACCTAACATCTCGGCGGTAATATTTGACAACATTCCTGGCGAATTGGCCTCCACGTCTCCGTGGGACCTTTGTATACATCAATAACGTAATATAACATAACCTAACCCAATCTACCATCTCGGCGGTAATATTTGACAACATTCCTGGCGAGTTGGCCTCTACGGCTCCGTGAGACCTTCATATACATCAATAACGTAATATAAACTAACCTAACCCAATCTAACATCTCGGCGGTAATATTTGACCACATTCCTGTCTTGTTGGCCTCTACGTCTCCGTGGGACGTTTATATACATCAATAACGTAATATAACCTAACCTAACCCAACCTAACATCTCGGCGGTAATATTTGACAACATTCCCGGCGAGTTGGCCTCTAAGTCTCCGTGGGACCTTTATATACATCAATAGCGTAATATAACCTAACCTAACCCAACCTAACATCTCGGCGGTAATATTTGACAACATTCCTGTCTTGTTGGCCTCTACGTCTCCGTGGGACGTTTATATACATCAATAACGTAATATGAACGAACCTAACCCAACCTAACATCTCGGCGGTAATATTTGACAACATTCCTGGCGAATTGGCCTCCACGTCTCCGTGGGTCCTTTATATACATCAATAACGTAATATAACATAACCTACCCAACCTAACTTCTCGGCGGTAATATTTGACAACATTCCTGGCGAATTGGCCTCTACGTCTCCGTGGGACCTTTATATACATCAATACCGTAACATAACCTAACCTAACCCAATCTAACATCTCGGTGGTAATATTTGGCAACATTCCTGGCTTGCTCTCCTCTACGTCTCCGTGGGACCTTTATATACATCAATAATGTAATATAACCTAACCTAACAGAACCTAACATCTTGGCGGTAATATTTGACGACATTCCTGGCGAATTGGCCTCCACGTCTCCGTGGGACCTTTGTATACATCAATAACGTAATATAACCTAACCTAACCCAATCTAACATCTCTGCGGTAATATTTGACCACATTCCCGGCGAGTTGGCCTCTACGTCTCCGTGGGACATTTATATACATCAATAGCGTAATATAACCTAACCTAACCCAACCTAACATCTCGGCGGTAATATTTGACAACATTCCTGGCGAATTGGCCTCCACGTCTCCGTGGGACCTTTGTATACATTAATAACGTAATATAACCTAACCTAACCCAACCTAACATCTCGGCGGTAATATTTGACAACATTCCTGGCGAATTAGCCTCCACGTCTCCGTGGGTCCTTTATATACATCAATAACGTAATATAACATAACCTACCCAACCTAACTTCTCGGCGGTAATATTTGACAACATTCCTGGCGAATTGGCCTCTACGTCTCCTTGGGACCTTTATATACATCAATACCGTAATATAACCTAACCTAACCCAATCTAACATCTCGGCGGTAATATTTGACCACATTCCTGGCTTGTTTGCCTCTACGTCTCCGTGGGACCTTTGTATACATCAATAACGTAATATAACCTAACCTAACCCAATCTAACATCTCTGCGGTAATATTTGACCACATTCCCGGCGAGTTGGCCTCTACATCTCCGTGGGACATTTATATACATCAATAGCGTAATATAACCTAACCTAACCCAACCTAACATCTCGGCGGTAATATTTGACAACATTCCTGGCGAATTGGCCTCCACGTCTCCGTGGGACCTTTGTATACA
Source organism: Xylocopa violacea (assembly GCA_963969225.1). Taxonomy (NCBI): domain Eukaryota; kingdom Metazoa; phylum Arthropoda; class Insecta; order Hymenoptera; family Apidae; genus Xylocopa; species Xylocopa violacea. The sequence continues at coordinate 2,006,661 of CAXAJV010000484.1, forward strand.
TCAATAACGTAATATAACATAACCTAACCCAATCTACCATCTCGGCGGTAATATTTGACAACATTCCTGGCGAGTTGGCCTCTACGGCTCCGTGAGACCTTCATATACATCAATAACGTAATATAAACTAACCTAACCCAATCTAACATCTCGGCGGTAATATTTGACCACATTCCTGTCTTGTTGGCCTCTACGTCTCCGTGGGACGTTTATATACATCAATAACGTAATATAACCTAACCTAACCCAACCTAACATCTCGGCGGTAATATTTGACAACATTCCCGGCGAGTTGGCCTCTAAGTCTCCGTGGGACCTTTATATACATCAATAGCGTAATATAACCTAACCTAACCCAACCTAACATCTCGGCGGTAATATTTGACAACATTCCTGTCTTGTTGGCCTCTACGTCTCCGTGGGACGTTTATATACATCAATAACGTAATATGAACGAACCTAACCCAACCTAACATCTCGGCGGTAATATTTGACAACATTCCTGGCGAATTGGCCTCCACGTCTCCGTGGGTCCTTTATATACATCAATAACGTAATATAACATAACCTACCCAACCTAACTTCTCGGCGGTAATATTTGACAACATTCCTGGCGAATTGGCCTCTACGTCTCCGTGGGACCTTTATATACATCAATACCGTAACATAACCTAACCTAACCCAATCTAACATCTCGGTGGTAATATTTGGCAACATTCCTGGCTTGCTCTCCTCTACGTCTCCGTGGGACCTTTATATACATCAATAATGTAATATAACCTAACCTAACAGAACCTAACATCTTGGCGGTAATATTTGACGACATTCCTGGCGAATTGGCCTCCACGTCTCCGTGGGACCTTTATATACATCAATAACGTAATATAACATAACCTACCCAACCTAACTTCTCGGCCGTAATATTTGACAACATTCCTGGCGAATTGGCCTCTACGTCTCCTTGGGACCTTTATATACATCAATACCGTAATATAACCCAACCTAACCCAATCTAACATCTCGGCGGTAATATTTGACCACATTGCCGGCGAGTTGGCCTCTAAGTCTCCATGGGACCTTTATATACATCAAGAACGTAATATAACTTAACCTAACCCAACCTAACATCTCGGCGGTAATATTTGACAACATTCCTGGCGAGTTTGCCTCTACGGCTCCGTGGAACCTTCATATACATCAATAACGTAATATAACCTAACCTAACCCAATCTAACATCTCGGCGGTAATATTTGACCACATTCCTGTCTTGTTGGCCTCTACGTCTCCGTGGGACGTTTATATACATCAATAACGTAATATAACCTAACCTAACCCAATCTAACATCTCGGCGGTAATATTTGACCACATTCCTGTCTTGTTGGCCTCTACGTCTCCGTGGGACGTTTATATACATCAATAACGTAATATAACCTAACCTAACCCAATCTAACATCTCGGCGGTAATATTTGACCACATTCCTGTCTTGTTGGCCTCTACGTCTCCGTGGGACGTTTCTATACACCAATAACGTAATATAACCTAACCTAACCCAACCTAACATCTCGGCGGTAATATTTGACAACATTCCCGGCGAGTTGGCCTCTAAGTCTCCATAGGACCTTTATATACATCAAGAACGTAATATAACTTAACCTAACCCAACCTAACATCTCGGCGGTAATATTTGGCAGCATTCCTGGCTTGCTGGCCTCTACGTCTCCGTGGGACCTTTATATACATCAATAATGTAATATAACCTAACCTAACAGAACCTAACATCTCGGCGTTAATATTTGACAACATTCCTGGCGAGTTGGCCTCTACGTCTCCGTGGGACCTTCCTATACATCAATAACGTAATATAACCGAACCTAACCCAACCTAACATCTCGGCGGTAATATTTGACAACATTCCTGGCGAATTGGCCTCCACGTCTCCGTGGGACCTTTGTATACATCAATAACGTAATATAAACTAACCTAACCCAACCTATCATCTCGGCGGTAATATTTGACCACATTCCTGGCTCGTTCGCCTCTAAGTCTCCATGGGACCCTTATATACATCAAGAACGTAATATAACTTAACCTAACACAACCTAACATCTCGGCGGTAATATTTGGCAACATTCCTGGCTTGCTGGCCTCTATGTCTCCGTGGGACGTTTATATACATCAGTAACGTAATATAACCTAACCTAACCCAACCTAACATCTCGGCGGTAATATTTGACAACATTCCTGTCTTGTTGGCCTCTACGTCTCCGTGGGACGTTTATATACATCAATAATGTAATATAACCTAACCTAACCCAACCTAATATCTCGGCACTAATATTTGACCACATTCCTGGTGAGTTGTCTTCTACGTCTCCGTGGGACCTTCCTATACATCAATAACGTAATATAGCCGAACCTAACCCAACCTAACATCTCGGCGGTAATATTTGACAACATTCCTGGTGAGTTGGCCTCTACGGCTCCGTGGGACCTTTATATACATCAATAACGTAATATAACATAACCTACCCAACCTAACATCTCGGCGGTAATATTTGGCAACATTCCTGGCTTGCTGGCCTCTACGGCTCCGTGGGACCTTTATATACATCAATAATGTAATATAACCTAACCTAGCAGAACCTAACATCTCGGCGGTAATATTTGACAACATTCCGGGCGAGTTGGCCTCTACGGCTCCGTGGGACCCTTATATGCATCAATAACGTAATATAACCTAACCTAACAGAACCTAACATCTCGGCGGTAATATTTGACAACATTCCTGGCGTGTTGGCCTCTACGACTCCGTGGGACCTTTATATACATCAATAACGTAATATAACCTAACATAACCCAATCTAACATCTCGGCGGTAATATTTGACTACATTCCTGTCTTGTTGGCCTCTACGTCTCCGTGGGACGTTTATATACATCAATAACGTAATATAAACTAACCTAACCCAACCTAACATCTCGACGGTAATATTTGACAACATTCCCGGCGAGTTGGCCTCTAAGTCTCCATGGGACCTTCATATACATCAATAACGTAATATAACCTAACCTAACCCAATCTAACATCTCGGCGGTAATATTTGACCACATTCCTGTCTTGTTGGCCTCTACGTCCCGTGGGACGTTTATATACATCAATAACGTAATATAACCTAACCTAACCCAATCTAACATCTCGGCGGTAATATTTGACCACATTCCTGTCTTGTTGGCCTCTACGTCTCCGTGGGACGTTTCTATACATCAATAACGTAATATAACCTAACCTAACCCAACCTAACATCTCGGCGGTAATATTTGACAACATTCCCGGCGAGTTGGCCTCTAAGTCTCCATGGGACCTTTATATACATCAAGAACGTAATATAACTTAACCTAACCCAACCTAACATCTCGGTGGTAATATTTGGCAACATTCCTGGCTTGCTGGCCTCTACGTCTCCGTGGGACCTTTATATACATCAATAATGTAATATAACCTAACCTAACAGAACCTAACATCTCGGCGGTAATATTTGACGACATTCCTGGCGAGTTGGCCTCTACGTCTCCGTGGGACCTTCCTATACATCAATAACGTAATATAACCGAACCTAACCCAACCTATCATCTCGGCGGTAATATTTGACAACATTCCTGGCGAATTGGCCTCCACGTCTCCGTGGGACCTTTGTATACATCAATAACGTAATATAACCTAACCTAACCCAACCTATCATCTCGGCGGTAATATTTGACCACATTCCTGGCTTGTTGGCTTCTACGTCTCCGTGGGACCTTTATATACATCAATAATGTAATATAAGCTAACCTAACAGAACCTAACATCTCGGCGGTAATATTTGACAACATTCCTGGCATGTTGGCCTCTACGGCTCCGTGGGACCTTTATATACATCAATAACGTAATATAACCTAACCTAACAGAACCTAACATCTCGGCGGTAATATTTGACAACATTCCTGGTGAGTTGGCCTCTACGTCTCCGTGAGTCCTTCCTATACATCAATAACGTAATGTAACCGAACCTAACCCAACCTAACATCTCGGCGTTAATATTTGACAACATTCCTGGCGAATTGGCCTCCACGTCTCCGTGGGACCTTTGTATACATCAATAACGTAATATAACCTAACCTAACCCAACCTATCATCTCGGCGGTAATATTTGACCACATTCCTGGCTTGTTGGCCTCTACGTCTCCGTGGGACATTTATATACATCAATAACGTAATATAACCTAACCTAACAGAACCTAACATCTCGGCGGTAATATTTGACAACATTCCTGGCGTGTTGGCCTCTACGGCTCCGTGGGACCCTTATATGCATCAATAACGTAATATAACCTAACCTAACAGAACCTAACATCTCGGCGGTAATATTTGACAACATTCCAGGCGTGTTGGCCTCTACGACTCCGTGGGACCTTTATATACATCAATAACGTAATATAACCTAACCTAACCCAATCTAACATCTCGGCGGTAATATTTGACTACATTCCTGTCTTGTTGGCCTCTACGTCTCCGTGGGACGTTTATATACATCAATAACGTAATATAAACTAACCTAACCCAACCTAACATCTCGACGGTAATATTTGACAACATTCCCGGCGAGTTGGCCTCTAAGTCTCCATGGGACCTTCATATACATCAATAACGTAATATAACCTAACCTAACCCAATCTAACATCTCGGCGGTAATATTTGACCACATTCCTGTCTTGTTGGCCTCTACGTCCCGTGGGACGTTTATATACATCAATAACGTAATATAACCTAACCTAACCCAATCTAACATCTCGGCGGTAATATTTGACCACATTCCTGTCTTGTTGGCCTCTACGTCTCCGTGGGACGTTTCTATACATCAATAACGTAATATAACCTAACCTAACCCAACCTAACATCTCGGCGGTAATATTTGACAACATTCCCGGCGAGTTGGCCTCTAAGTCTCCATGGGACCTTTATATACATCAAGAACGTAATATAACTTAACCTAACCCAACCTAACATCTCGGTGGTAATATTTGGCAACATTCCTGGCTTGCTGGCCTCTACGTCTCCGTGGGACCTTTATATACATCAATAATGTAATATAACCTAACCTAACAGAACCTAACATCTCGGCGGTAATATTTGACGACATTCCTGGCGAGTTGGCCTCTACGTCTCCGTGGGACTTTCCTATACATCAATAACGTAATATAACCGAACCTAACCCAACCTAACATCTCGGCGGTAATATTTGACAAAATTCCTGGCGAATTGGCCTCCACGTCTCCGTGGGACCTTTGTATACATCAGTAACGTAATATAACCTAACCTAACCCAACCTATCATCTCGGCGGTAATATTTGACCACATTCCTGGCTTGTTGGCCTCTAATTCTCCATGGGACCCTTATATACATCAAGAACGTAATATAACTTAACCTAACCCAACCTAACATCTCGGCGGCAATATTTGGCAACATTCCTGGCTTGCTGGCCTCTACGTCTCCGTGGGACATTTATATACATCAATAACGTAATATAACCTAACCTAACCCAACCTAACATCTCGGCGGTAATATTTGACAACATTCCCGGCGAGTTGGCCTCTAAGTCTCCATGGGACCTTTATATACATCAAGAACGTAATATAACTTAACCTAACCCAACCTAACATCTCGGCGGTAATATTTGGCAACATTCCTGGCTTGCTGGACTCTACGTCTCCGTGGGACCTTTATATACATCAATAATGTAATATAACCTAACCTAACAGGACCTAACATCTCGGCGGTAATATTTGACAACATTCCTGGCGAGTTGGCCTCTACGTCCCCGTGGGACCTTCCTATACATCAATAACGTAATATAACCGAACCTAACCCAACCTATCATCTCGGCGGTAATATTTGACAACATTCCTGGCGAATTGGCCTCCACGTCTCCGTGGGACCTTTGTATACATCAATAACGTAATATAACCTATCCTAACCCAACCTATCATCTCGGCGGTAATATTTGACCACATTCCTGGTTTGTTGGCCTCTACGTCTCCGTGGGACCTTTATATACATCAATAATGTAATATAACCTAACCTAACAGAACCTAACATCTCGGCGGTAATATTTGACAACATTCCTGGCGAGTTGGCCTCTACGTCTCCGTGGGACCTTCCTATACATCAATAACGTAATATAACCGAACCTAACCCAACCTATCATCTCGGCGGTAATATTTGACAACATTCCTGGCGAATTGGCCTCCACGTCTCCGTGGGACCTTTGTATACATCAATAACGTAATATAACCTAACCTAACCCAACCTATCATCTCGGCGGTAATATTTGACCACATTCCTGGCTTGTTGGCTTCTACGTCTCCGTGGGACCTTTATATACATCAATAATGTAATATAAGCTAACCTAACAGAACCTAACATCTCGGCGGTAATATTTGACAACATTCCTGGCATGTTGGCCTCTACGGCTCCGTGGGACCTTTATATACATCAATAACGTAATATAACCTAACCTAACAGAACCTAACATCTCGGCGGTAATATTTGACAACATTCCTGGTGAGTTGGCCTCTACGTCTCCGTGAGTCCTTCCTATACATCAATAACGTAATATAACCGAACCTAACCCAACCTATCATCTCGGCGGTAATATTTGACAACATTCCTGGCGAATTGGCCTCCACGTCTCCGTGGGACCTTTGTATACATCAATAACGTAATATAACCTATCCTAACCCAACCTATCATCTCGGCGGTAATATTTGACCACATTCCTGGTTTGTTGGCCTCTACGTCTCCGTGGGACCTTTATATACATCAATAATGTAATATAACCTAACCTAACAGAACCTAACATCTCGGCGGTAATATTTGACAACATTCCTGGCATGTTGGCCTCTACGGCTCCGTGGGACCTTTATATACATCAATAACGTAATATAACCTAACCTAACAGAACCTAACATCTCGCCGGTAATATTTGACAACATTCCCGGCGAGTTGGCCTCTAAGTCTCCATGGGACCTTTATATACATCAATAACGTAATATAACCTAACCTAACAGAACCTAACATCTCGGCGGTAATATTTGACAACATTCCTGGTGAGTTGGCCTCTACGTCTCCGTGAGTCCTTCCTATACATCAATAACGTAATGTAACCGAACCTAACCCAACCTAACATCTCGGCGTTAATATTTGACAACATTCCTGGCGAATTGGCCTCCACGTCTCCGTGGGACCTTTGTATACATCAATAACGTAATATAACCTAACCTAACCCAACCTATCATCTCGGCGGTAATATTTGACCACATTCCTGGCTTGTTGGCCTCTACGTCTCCGTGGGACATTTATATACATCAATAACGTAATATAACCTAACCTAACAGAACCTAACATCTCGGCGGTAATATTTGACAACATTCCTGGCGTGTTGGCCTCTACGGCTCCGTGGAACCTTTATATACATCAATAACGTAATATAACCGAACCTAACCCAACCTATCATCTCGGCGGTAATATTTGACAACATTCCTGGCGAATTGGCCTCCACGTCTCCGTGGGACCTTTGTATACATCAATAACGTAATATAACCTAACCTAACCCAACCTATCATCTCGGCGGTAATATTTGACCACATTCCTGGCTTGTTGGCCTCTACGTCTCCGTGGGACCTTTATATACATCAATAATGTAATATAACCTAACCTAACAGAACCTAACATCTCGGCGGTAATATTTGACAACATTCCTGGCATGTTGGCCTCTACGGCTCCGTGGGACCTTTATATACATCAATAACGTAATATAACCTAACCTAACAGAACCTAACATCTCGGCGGTAATATTTGACAACATTCCTGGCGTGTTGGCCTCTGCGGCTCCGTGGGACCTTTATATACATCAATAACGTAATATAACCTAACCTAACCCAATCTAACATCTCGGCGGTAATATTTGACCACATTCCTGTCTTGTTGGCCTCTACGTCTCCGTGGGACGTTTATATACATCAATAACGTAATGTAACCTAACCTAACCCAACCTAACATCTCGGCGGTAATATTTGACAACATTCCCGGCGAGTTGGCCTCTAAGTCTCCATGGGACCTTTATATACATCAAGAACGTAATATAACTTAACCTAACCCAACCTAACATCTCGGCGGTAATATTTGGCAACATTCCTGGCTTGCTGGACTCTACGTCTCCGTGGGACCTTTATATACATCAATAATGTAATATAACCTAACCTAACAGAACCTAACATCTCGGCGGTAATATTTGACAACATTCCTGGCATGTTGGCCTCTACGGCTCCGTGGGACCTTTATATACATCAATAACGTAATATAACCTAACCTAACAGAACCTAACATCTCGGCGGTAATATTTGACAACATTCCTGGCGAGTTGGCCTCTACGTCTCCGTGGGACCTTCCTATACATCAATAACGTAATATAACCGAACCTAACCCAACCTAACATCTCGGCGGTAATATTTGACAACATTCCTGGCGAATTGGCCTCCACGTCTCCGTGGGACCTTTATATACGTCAATAACGTAATATAACCTAACCTAACCCAACCTAACATCTCGGCGGTAATATTTGACAACATTCCCGGCGAGTTGGCCTCTAAGTCTCCATGGGACCTTTATATACATCAAGAACGTAATATAACTTAACCTAACCCAACCTAACATCTCGGTGGTAATATTTGGCAACATTCCTGGCTTGCTGGCCTCTACGTCTCCGTGGGACCTTTATATACACCAATAATGTAATATAACCTAACCTAACAGAACCTAACATCTCGGCGGTAATATTTGACGACATTCCTGGCGAGTTGGCCTCTACGTCTCCGTGGGACCTTCCTATACATCAATAACGTAATATAACCGAACCTAACCCAACCTAACATCTCGGCGGTAATATTTGACAAAATTCCTGGCGAATTGGCCTCCACGTCTCCGTGGGAACTGTATATACATCAATAACGTAATATAACATAACCTCCCCGACCTAACTTCTCGGCGGTAATATTTGAAAACATTCCTGGCGAATTGGCCTCTGCGTCTCCTTGGGACCTTTATATACATCAATACCGTAATATAACCTAACCTGAACCAATCTAACATCTCGGCGGTAATATTTGACCACATTCCTGGCTTGTTTGCCTCTACGTCTCCGTGGGACCTTTGTATACATCAATAACGTAATATAACCTAACCTAACCCAATCTAACATCTCTGCGGTAATATTCGACCACATTCCCGGCGAGTTGGCCTCTACGTCTCCGTGGGTCATTTATATACATCAATAGCGTAATATAACCTAACCTAACCCAACCTAACATCTCGGCGGTAATATTTGACAACATTCCCGGCGAGTTGGCCTCTAAGTCTCCATGGGACCTTTATATACATCAAGAACGTAATATAACTTAACCTAACCCAACCTAACATCTCGGCGGTAATATTTGGCAACATTCCTGGCTTGCTGGACTCTACGTCTCCGTGGGACCTTTATATACATCAATAATGTAATATAACCTAACCTAACAGAACCTAACATCTCGGCGGTAATATTTGACAACATTCCTGGCGAGTTGGCCTCTACGTCCCCGTGGGACCTTCCTATACATCAATAACGTAATATAACCGAACCTAACCCAACCTATCATCTCGGCGGTAATATTTGACTACATTCCTGGCGAATTGGCCTCCACGTCTCCGTGGGACCTTTGTATACATCAATAACGTAATATAACCTATCCTAACCCAACCTATCATCTCGGCGGTAATATTTGACCACATTCCTGGTTTGTTGGCCTCTACGTCTCCGTGGGACCTTTATATACATCAATAATGTAATATAACCTAACCTAACAGAACCTAACATCTCGGCGGTAATATTTGACAACATTCCTGGCATGTTGGCCTCTACGGCTCCGTGGGACCTTTATATACATCAATAACGTAATATAACCTAACCTAACAGAACCTAACATCTCGGCGGTAATATTTGACAACATTCCTGGCGTGTTGGCCTCTGCGGCTCCGTGGGACCTTTATATACATCAATAACGTAATATAACCTAACCTAACCCAATCTAACATCTCGGCGGTAATATTTGACCACATTCCTGTCTTGTTGGCCTCTACGTCTCCGTGGGACGTTTATATACATCAATAACGTAATATAACCTAACCTAACCCAACCTAACATCTCGGCGGTAATATTTGACAACATTCCCGGCGAGTTGGCCTCTAAGTCTCCATGGGACCTTTATATACATCAAGAACGTAATATAACTTAACCTAACCCAACCTAACATCTCGGTGGTAATATTTGGCAACATTCCTGGCTTGCTGGCCTCTACGTCTCCGTGGGACCTTTATATACATCAATAATGTAATATAACCTAACCTAACAGAACCTAACATCTCGGCGGTAATATTTGACGACATTCCTGGCGAGTTGGCCTCTACGTCTCCGTGGGACCTTCCTATACATCAATAACGTAATATAACCGAACCTAACCCAACCTAACATCTCGGCGGTAATATTTGACAAAATTCCTGGCGAATTGGCCTCCACGTCTCCGTGGGAACTGTATATACATCAATAACGTAATATAACATAACCTCCCCGACCTAACTTCTCGGCGGTAATATTTGAAAACATTCCTGGCGAATTGGCCTCTACGTCTCCTTGGGACCTTTATATACATCAATACCGTAATATAACCTAACCTGAACCAATCTAACATCTCGGCGGTAATATTTGACCACATTCCTGGCTTGTTTGCCTCTACGTCTCCGTGGGACCTTTGTATACATCAATAACGTAATATAACCTAACCTAACCCAATCTAACATCTCTGCGGTAATATTCGACCACATTCCCGGCGAGTTGGCCTCTACGTCTCCGTGGGTCATTTATATACATCAATAGCGTAATATAACCTAACCTAACCCAACCTAACATCTCGGCGGTAATATTTGACAACATTGCCGGCGAGTTGGCCTCTAAGTCTCCATGGGACCTTTATATACATTAAGAACGTAATATAACTTAACCTAACACAACCTAACATCTCGGCGGTAATATTTGACAACATTCCTGGCGAGTTGGCCTCTACGGCTCCGTGGGACCTTCATATACATCAATAACGTAATATAACCTAACCTAACCCAATCTAACATGTCGGCGGTAATATTTGACCACATTCCTGTCTTGTTGGCCTCTACGTCTCCGTGGGACGTTTATATACATCAATAACGTAATATAACCTAACCTAACCCAACCTAACATCTCGGCGGTAATATTTGACCACATTCCCGGCGAGTTGGCCTCTAAGTCTCCATGGGACCTTTATATACATCAAGAACGTAATATAACTTAACCTAACCCAACCTAACATCTCGGCGGTAATATTTGGCAACATTCCTGGCTTGCTGGACTCTACGTCTCCGTGGGACCTTTATATACATCAATAATGTAATATAACCTAACCTAACAGAACCTAACATCTCGGCGGTAATATTTGACAACATTCCTGGCATGTTGGCCTCTACGGCTCCGTGGGACCTTTATATACATCAATAACGTAATATAACCTAACCTAACAGAACCTAACATCTCGGCGGTAATATTTGACAACATTCCTGGCGAGTTGGCCTCTACGTCTCCGTGGGACCTTCCTATACATCAATAACGTAATATAACCGAACCTAACCCAACCTAACATCTCGGCGGTAATATTTGACAACATTCCTGGCGAATTGGCCTCCACGTCTCCGTGGGACCTTTATATACGTCAATAACGTAATATAACCTAACCTAACCCAACCTAACATCTCGGCGGTAATATTTGACAACATTCCCGGCGAGTTGGCCTCTAAGTCTCCATGGGACCTTTATATACATCAAGAACGTAATATAACTTAACCTAACCCAACCTAACATCTCGGTGGTAATATTTGGCAACATTCCTGGCTTGCTGGCCTCTACGTCTCCGTGGGACCTTTATATACACCAATAATGTAATATAACCTAACCTAACAGAACCTAACATCTCGGCGGTAATATTTGACGACATTCCTGGCGAGTTGGCCTCTACGTCTCCGTGGGACCTTCCTATACATCAATAACGTAATATAACCGAACCTAACCCAACCTAACATCTCGGCGGTAATATTTGACAAAATTCCTGGCGAATTGGCCTCCACGTCTCCGTGGGAACTGTATATACATCAATAACGTAATATAACATAACCTCCCCGACCTAACTTCTCGGCGGTAATATTTGAAAACATTCCTGGCGAATTGGCCTCTGCGTCTCCTTGGGACCTTTATATACATCAATACCGTAATATAACCTAACCTGAACCAATCTAACATCTCGGCGGTAATATTTGACCACATTCCTGGCTTGTTTGCCTCTACGTCTCCGTGGGACCTTTGTATACATCAATAACGTAATATAACCTAACCTAACCCAATCTAACATCTCTGCGGTAATATTCGACCACATTCCCGGCGAGTTGGCCTCTACGTCTCCGTGGGTCATTTATATACATCAATAGCGTAATATAACCTAACCTAACCCAACCTAACATCTCGGCGGTAATATTTGACAACATTCCCGGCGAGTTGGCCTCTAAGTCTCCATGGGACCTTTATATACATCAAGAACGTAATATAACTTAACCTAACCCAACCTAACATCTCGGCGGTAATATTTGGCAACATTCCTGGCTTGCTGGACTCTACGTCTCCGTGGGACCTTTATATACATCAATAATGTAATATAACCTAACCTAACAGAACCTAACATCTCGGCGGTAATATTTGACAACATTCCTGGCGAGTTGGCCTCTACGTCCCCGTGGGACCTTCCTATACATCAATAACGTAATATAACCGAACCTAACCCAACCTATCATCTCGGCGGTAATATTTGACTACATTCCTGGCGAATTGGCCTCCACGTCTCCGTGGGACCTTTGTATACATCAATAACGTAATATAACCTATCCTAACCCAACCTATCATCTCGGCGGTAATATTTGACCACATTCCTGGTTTGTTGGCCTCTACGTCTCCGTGGGACCTTTATATACATCAATAATGTAATATAACCTAACCTAACAGAACCTAACATCTCGGCGGTAATATTTGACAACATTCCTGGCATGTTGGCCTCTACGGCTCCGTGGGACCTTTATATACATCAATAACGTAATATAACCTAACCTAACAGAACCTAACATCTCGCCGGTAATATTTGACAACATTCCCGGCGAGTTGGCCTCTAAGTCTCCATGGGACCTTTATATACATCAAGAACGTAATATAACTTAACCTAACCCAACCTAACATCTCGGCGGTAATATTTGGCAACATTCCTGGCTTGCTGGACTCTACGTCTCCGTGGGACCTTTATATACATCAATAATGTAATATAACCTAACCTAACAGAACCTAACATCTCGGCGGTAATATTTGACAACATTCCTGGCGAGTTGGCCTCTACGTCTCCGTGGGACCTTCCTATACATCAATAACGTAATATAACCGAACCTAACCCAACCTATCATCTCGGCGGTAATATTTGACAACATTCCTGGCGAATTGGCCTCCACGTCTCCGTGGGACCTTTGTATACATCAATAACGTAATATAACCTAACCTAACCCAACCTATCATCTCGGCGGTAATATTTGACCACATTCCTGGCTTGTTGGCTTCTACGTCTCCGTGGGACCTTTATATACATCAATAATGTAATATAAGCTAACCTAACAGAACCTAACATCTCGGCGGTAATATTTGACAACATTCCTGGCATGTTGGCCTCTACGGCTCCGTGGGACCTTTATATACATCAATAACGTAATATAACCTAACCTAACAGAACCTAACATCTCGGCGGTAATATTTGACAACATTCCTGGTGAGTTGGCCTCTACGTCTCCGTGAGTCCTTCCTATACATCAATAACGTTATATAACCGAACCTAACCCAACCTAACATCTCGGCGTTAATATTTGACAACATTCCTGGCGAATTGGCCTCCACGTCTCCGTGGGACCTTTGTATACATCAATAACGTAATATAACCTAACCTAACCCAACCTATCATCTCGGCGGTAATATTTGACCACATTCCTGGCTTGTTGGCCTCTACGTCTCCGTGGGACATTTATATACATCAATAACGTAATATAACCTAACCTAACAGAACCTAACATCTCGGCGGTAATATTTGACAACATTCCTGGCGTGTTGGCCTCTACGGCTCCGTGGAACCTTTATATACATCAATAACGTAATATAACCGAACCTAACCCAACCTATCATCTCGGCGGTAATATTTGACAACATTCCTGGCGAATTGGCCTCCACGTCTCCGTGGGACGTTTGTATACATCAATAACGTAATATAACCTAACCTAACAGAACCTAACATCTCGGCGGTAATATTTGACAACATTCCCGGCGAGTTGGCCTCTAAGTCTCCATGGGACCTTTATATACATCAAGAACGTAATATAACTTAACCTAACCCAACCTAACATCTCGGCGGTAATATTTGGCAACATTCCTGGCTTGCTGGACTCTACGTCTCCGTGGGACCTTTATATACATCAATAATGTAATATAACCTAACCTAACAGAACCTAACATCTCGGCGGTAATATTTGACAACATTCCTGGCGAGTTGGCCTCTACGTCTCCGTGGGACCTTCCTATACATCAATAACGTAATATAACCGAACCTAACCCAACCTATCATCTCGGCGGTAATATTTGACAACATTCCTGGCGAATTGGCCTCCACGTCTCCGTGGGACCTTTGTATACATCAATAACGTAATATAACCTAACCTAACCCAACCTATCATCTCGGCGGTAATATTTGACCACATTCCTGTCTTGTTGGCTTCTACGTCTCCGTGGGACCTTTATATACATCAATAATGTAATATAAGCTAACCTAACAGAACCTAACATCTCGGCGGTAATACTTGACAACATTCCTGGCATGTTGGCCTCTACGGCTCCGTGGGACCTTTATATACATCAATAACGTAATATAACCTAACCTAACAGAACCTAACATCTCGGCGGTAATATTTGACAACATTCCTGGTGAGTTGGCCTCTACGTCTCCGTGAGTCCTTCCTATACATCAATAACGTAATGTAACCGAACCTAACCCAACCTAACATCTCGGCGTTAATATTTGACAACATTCCTGGCGAATTGGCCTCCACGTCTCCGTGGGACCTTTGTATACATCAATAACGTAATATAACCTAACCTAACCCAACCTATCATCTCGGCGGTAATATTTGACCACATTCCTGGCTTGTTGGCCTCTACGTCTCCGTGGGACATTTATATACATCAATAACGTAATATAACCTAACCTAACAGAACCTAAAATCTCGGCGGTAATATTTGACAACATTCCTGGCGTGTTGGCCTCTACGGCTCCGTGGAACCTTTATATACATCAATAACGTAATATAACCGAACCTAACCCAACCTATCATCTCGGCGGTAATATTTGACAACATTCCTGGCGAATTGGCCTCCACGTCTCCGTGGGACCTTTGTATACATCAATAACGTAATATAACCTAACCTAACCCAACCTATCATCTCGGCGGTAATATTTGACCACATTCCTGGCTTGTTGGCCTCTACGTCTCCGTGGGACCTTTATATACATCAATAATGTAATATAACCTAACCTAACAGAACCTAACATCTCGGCGGTAATATTTGACAACATTCCTGGCATGTTGGCCTCTACGGCTCCGTGGGACCTTTATATACATCAATAACGTAATATAACCTAACCTAACAGAACCTAACATCTCGGCGGTAATATTTGACAACATTCCTGGCGTGTTGGCCTCTACGGCTCCGTGGAACCTTTATATACATCAATAACGTAATATAACCGAACCTAACCCAACCTATCATCTCGGCGGTAATATTTGACAACATTCCTGGCGAATTGGCCTCCACGTCTCCGTGGGACGTTTGTATACATCAATAACGTAATATAACCTAACCTAACAGAACCTAACATCTCGGCGGTAATATTTGACAACATTCCCGGCGAGTTGGCCTCTAAGTCTCCATGGGACCTTTATTTACATCAAGAACGTAATATAACCTAACCTAACCCAATCTAACATCTCTGCGGTAATATTCGACCACATTCCCGGCGAGTTGGCCTCTACGTCTCCGTGGGTCATTTATATACATCAATAGCGTAATATAACCTAACCTAACCCAACCTAACATCTCGGCGGTAATATTTGACAACATTCCCGGCGAGTTGGCCTCTAAGTCTCCATGGGACCTTTATATACATCAAGAACGTAATATAACTTAACCTAACCCAACCTAACATCTCGGCGGTAATATTTGGCAACATTCCTGGCTTGCTGGACTCTACGTCTCCGTGGGACCTTTATATACATCAATAATGTAATATAACCTAACCTAACAGAACCTAACATCTCGGCGGTAATATTTGACAACATTCCTGGCGAGTTGGCCTCTACGTCCCCGTGGGACCTTCCTATACATCAATAACGTAATATAACCGAACCTAACCCAACCTATCATCTCGGCGGTAATATTTGACTACATTCCTGGCGAATTGGCCTCCACGTCTCCGTGGGACCTTTGTATACATCAATAACGTAATATAACCTATCCTAACCCAACCTATCATCTCGGCGGTAATATTTGACCACATTCCTGGTTTGTTGGCCTCTACGTCTCCGTGGGACCTTTATATACATCAATAATGTAATATAACCTAACCTAACAGAACCTAACATCTCGGCGGTAATATTTGACAACATTCCTGGCATGTTGGCCTCTACGGCTCCGTGGGACCTTTATATACATCAATAACGTAATATAACCTAACCTAACAGAACCTAACATCTCGCCGGTAATATTTGACAACATTCCCGGCGAGTTGGCCTCTAAGTCTCCATGGGACCTTTATATACATCAAGAACGTAATATAACTTAACCTAACCCAACCTAACATCTCGGCGGTAATATTTGGCAACATTCCTGGCTTGCTGGACTCTACGTCTCCGTGGGACCTTTATATACATCAATAATGTAATATAACCTAACCTAACAGAACCTAACATCTCGGCGGTAATATTTGACAACATTCCTGGCGAGTTGGCCTCTACGTCTCCGTGGGACCTTCCTATACATCAATAACGTAATATAACCGAACCTAACCCAACCTATCATCTCGGCGGTAATATTTGACAACATTCCTGGCGAATTGGCCTCCACGTCTCCGTGGGACCTTTGTATACATCAATAACGTAATATAACCTAACCTAACCCAACCTATCATCTCGGCGGTAATATTTGACCACATTCCTGGCTTGTTGGCTTCTACGTCTCCGTGGGACCTTTATATACATCAATAATGTAATATAAGCTAACCTAACAGAACCTAACATCTCGGCGGTAATATTTGACAACATTCCTGGCATGTTGGCCTCTACGGCTCCGTGGGACCTTTATATACATCAATAACGTAATATAACCTAACCTAACAGAACCTAACATCTCGGCGGTAATATTTGACAACATTCCTGGTGAGTTGGCCTCTACGTCTCCGTGAGTCCTTCCTATACATCAATAACGTTATATAACCGAACCTAACCCAACCTAACATCTCGGCGTTAATATTTGACAACATTCCTGGCGAATTGGCCTCCACGTCTCCGTGGGACCTTTGTATACATCAATAACGTAATATAACCTAACCTAACCCAACCTATCATCTCGGCGGTAATATTTGACCACATTCCTGGCTTGTTGGCCTCTACGTCTCCGTGGGACATTTATATACATCAATAACGTAATATAACCTAACCTAACAGAACCTAACATCTCGGCGGTAATATTTGACAACATTCCTGGCGTGTTGGCCTCTACGGCTCCGTGGAACCTTTATATACATCAATAACGTAATATAACCGAACCTAACCCAACCTATCATCTCGGCGGTAATATTTGACAACATTCCTGGCGAATTGGCCTCCACGTCTCCGTGGGACGTTTGTATACATCAATAACGTAATATAACCTAACCTAACAGAACCTAACATCTCGGCGGTAATATTTGACAACATTCCCGGCGAGTTGGCCTCTAAGTCTCCATGGGACCTTTATATACATCAAGAACGTAATATAACTTAACCTAACCCAACCTAACATCTCGGCGGTAATATTTGGCAACATTCCTGGCTTGCTGGACTCTACGTCTCCGTGGGACCTTTATATACATCAATAATGTAATATAACCTAACCTAACAGAACCTAACATCTCGGCGGTAATATTTGACAACATTCCTGGCGAGTTGGCCTCTACGTCTCCGTGGGACCTTCCTATACATCAATAACGTAATATAACCGAACCTAACCCAACCTATCATCTCGGCGGTAATATTTGACAACATTCCTGGCGAATTGGCCTCCACGTCTCCGTGGGACCTTTGTATACATCAATAACGTAATATAACCTAACCTAACCCAACCTATCATCTCGGCGGTAATATTTGACCACATTCCTGTCTTGTTGGCTTCTACGTCTCCGTGGGACCTTTATATACATCAATAATGTAATATAAGCTAACCTAACAGAACCTAACATCTCGGCGGTAATACTTGACAACATTCCTGGCATGTTGGCCTCTACGGCTCCGTGGGACCTTTATATACATCAATAACGTAATATAACCTAACCTAACAGAACCTAACATCTCGGCGGTAATATTTGACAACATTCCTGGTGAGTTGGCCTCTACGTCTCCGTGAGTCCTTCCTATACATCAATAACGTAATGTAACCGAACCTAACCCAACCTAACATCTCGGCGTTAATATTTGACAACATTCCTGGCGAATTGGCCTCCACGTCTCCGTGGGACCTTTGTATACATCAATAACGTAATATAACCTAACCTAACCCAACCTATCATCTCGGCGGTAATATTTGACCACATTCCTGGCTTGTTGGCCTCTACGTCTCCGTGGGACATTTATATACATCAATAACGTAATATAACCTAACCTAACAGAACCTAAAATCTCGGCGGTAATATTTGACAACATTCCTGGCGTGTTGGCCTCTACGGCTCCGTGGAACCTTTATATACATCAATAACGTAATATAACCGAACCTAACCCAACCTATCATCTCGGCGGTAATATTTGACAACATTCCTGGCGAATTGGCCTCCACGTCTCCGTGGGACCTTTGTATACATCAATAACGTAATATAACCTAACCTAACCCAACCTATCATCTCGGCGGTAATATTTGACCACATTCCTGGCTTGTTGGCCTCTACGTCTCCGTGGGACCTTTATATACATCAATAATGTAATATAACCTAACCTAACAGAACCTAACATCTCGGCGGTAATATTTGACAACATTCCTGGCATGTTGGCCTCTACGGCTCCGTGGGACCTTTATATACATCAATAACGTAATATAACCTAACCTAACAGAACCTAACATCTCGGCGGTAATATTTGACAACATTCCTGGCGTGTTGGCCTCTACGGCTCCGTGGAACCTTTATATACATCAATAACGTAATATAACCGAACCTAACCCAACCTATCATCTCGGCGGTAATATTTGACAACATTCCTGGCGAATTGGCCTCCACGTCTCCGTGGGACGTTTGTATACATCAATAACGTAATATAACCTAACCTAACAGAACCTAACATCTCGGCGGTAATATTTGACAACATTCCCGGCGAGTTGGCCTCTAAGTCTCCATGGGACCTTTATTTACATCAAGAACGTAATATAACTTAACCTAACCCAACCTAACATCTCGGCGGTAATATTTGGCAACATTCCTGGCTTGCTGGACTCTACGTCTCCGTGGGACCTTTATATACATCAATAATGTAATATAACCTAACCTAACAGAACCTAACATCTCGGCGGTAATATTTGACAACATTCCTGGCGAGTTGGCCTCTACGTCTCCGTGGGACCTTCCTATACATCAATAACGTAATATAACCTAACCTAACAGAACCTAACATCTCGGCGGTAATATTTGACAACATTCCTGGCGTGTTGGCCTCTACGGCTCCGTGGGACCTTTATATACATCAATAACGTAATATAACCTAACCTAACCCAATCTAACATCTCGGCGGTAATATTTGACCACATTCCTGTCTTGTTGGCCTCTACGTCTCCGTGGGACGTTTATATACATCAATAACGTAATATAACCTAACCTAACCCAACCTAACATCTCGGCGGTAATATTTGACAACATTCCCGGCGAGTTGGCCTCTAAGTCTCCATGGGACCTTTATATACATCAAGAACGTAATATAACTTAACCTAACCCAACCTAACATCTCGGCGGTAATATTTGGCAACATTCCTGGCTTGCTGGACTCTACGTCTCCTTGGGACCTTTATATACATCAATAATGTAATATAACCTAACCTAATAGAACCTAACATCTCGGCGGTAATATTTGACAACATTCCTGGCATGTTGGCCTCTACGGCTCCGTGGGACCTTTATATACATCAATAACGTAATATAACCTAACCTAACAGAACCTAACATCTCGGCGGTAATATTTGACAACATTCCTGGCGAGTTGGCCTCTACGTCTCCGTGGGACCTTCCTATACATCAATAACGTAATATAACCGAACCTAACCCAACCTAACATCTCGGCGGTAATATTTGACAACATTCCTGGCGAATTGGCCTCCACGTCTCCGTGGGACCTTTATATACGTCAATAACGTAATATAACCTAACCTAACCCAACCTAACATCTCGGCGGTAATATTTGACAACATTCCCGGCGAGTTGGCCTCTAAGTCTCCATGGGACCTTTATATACATCAAGAACGTAATATAACTTAACCTAACCCAACCTAACATCTCGGTGGTAATATTTGGCAACATTCCTGGCTTGCTGGCCTCTACGTCTCCGTGGGACCTTTATATACATCAATAATGTAATATAACCTAACCTAACAGAACCTAACATCTCGGCGGTAATATTTGACGACATTCCTGGCGAGTTGGCCTCTACGTCTCCGTGGGACCTTCCTATACATCAATAACGTAATATAACCGAACCTAACCCAACCTAACATCTCGGCGGTAATATTTGACAAAATTCCTGGCGAATTGGCCTCCACGTCTCCGTGGGAACTGTATATACATCAATAACGTAATATAACCTAACCTAACCCAATGTAACATCTCTGCGGTAATATTCGACCACATTCCCGGCGAGTTGGCCTCTACGTCTCCGTGGGTCATTTATATACATCAATAGCGTAATATAACCTAACCTAACCCAACCTAACATCTCGGCGGTAATATTTGACAACATTGCCGGCGAGTTGGCCTCTAAGTCTCCATGGGACCTTTATATACATTAAGAACGTAATATAACTTAACCTAACACAACCTAACATCTCGGCGGTAATATTTGACAACATTCCTGGCGAGTTGGCCTCTACGGCTCCGTGGGACCTTCATATACATCAATAACGTAATATAACCTAACCTAACCCAATCTAACATGTCGGCGGTAATATTTGACCACATTCCTGTCTTGTTGGCCTCTACGTCTCCGTGGGACGTTTATATACATCAATAACGTAATATAACCTAACCTAACCCAACCTAACATCTCGGCGATAATATTTGACAACATTCCCGGCGAGTTGGCCTCTAAGTCTCCATGGGACCTTTATATACATCAAGAACGTAATATAACTTAACCTAACCCAACCTAACATCCCGGCGGTAATATTTGGCAGCATTCCTGGCTTGCTGGCCTCTACGTCTCCGTGGGACCTTTATATACATCAATACCGTAATATAACCGAACCTAACAGAACCTAACATCTCGGCGGTAATATTTGACAACATTCCCGGCGAGTTGGCCTCTAAGTCTCCATGGGACCTTTATATACATCAAGAACGTAATATAACTTAACCTAACCCAACCTAACATCTCGGCGGTAATATTTGGCAACATTCCTGGCTTGCTGGACTCTACGTCTCCGTGGGACCTTTATATACATCAATAATGTAATATAACCTAACCTAACAGAACCTAACATCTCGGCGGTAATATTTGACAACATTCCTGGCGAGTTGGCCTCTACGTCTCCGTGGGACCTTCCTATACATCAATAACGTAATATAACCGAACCTAACCCAACCTATCATCTCGGCGGTAATATTTGACAACATTCCTGGCGAATTGGCCTCCACGTCTCCGTGGGACCTTTGTATACATCAATAACGTAATATAACCTAACCTAACCCAACCTATCATCTCGGCGGTAATATTTGACCACATTCCTGGCTTGTTGGCTTCTACGTCTCCGTGGGACCTTTATATACATCAATAATGTAATATAAGCTAACCTAACAGAACCTAACATCTCGGCGGTAATACTTGACAACATTCCTGGCATGTTGGCCTCTACGGCTCCGTGGGACCTTTATATACATCAATAACGTAATATAACCTAACCTAACAGAACCTAACATCTCGGCGGTAATATTTGACAACATTCCTGGTGAGTTGGCCTCTACGTCTCCGTGAGTCCTTCCTATACATCAATAACGTAATGTAACCGAACCTAACCCAACCTAACATCTCGGCGTTAATATTTGACAACATTCCTGGCGAATTGGCCTCCACGTCTCCGTGGGACCTTTGTATACATCAATAACGTAATATAACCTAACCTAACCCAACCTATCATCTCGGCGGTAATATTTGACCACATTCCTGGCTTGTTGGCCTCTACGTCTCCGTGGGACATTTATATACATCAATAACGTAATATAACCTAACCTAACAGAACCTAAAATCTCGGCGGTAATATTTGACAACATTCCTGGCGTGTTGGCCTCTACGGCTCCGTGGAACCTTTATATACATCAATAACGTAATATAACCGAACCTAACCCAACCTATCATCTCGGCGGTAATATTTGACAACATTCCTGGCGAATTGGCCTCCACGTCTCCGTGGGACCTTTGTATACATCAATAACGTAATATAACCTAACCTAACCCAACCTATCATCTCGGCGGTAATATTTGACCACATTCCTGGCTTGTTGGCCTCTACGTCTCCGTGGGACCTTTATATACATCAATAATGTAATATAACCTAACCTAACAGAACCTAACATCTCGGCGGTAATATTTGACAACATTCGTGGCATGCTGGCCTCTACGGCTCCGTGGGACCTTTATATACATCAATAACGTAATATAACCTAACCTAACAGAACCTAACATCTCGGCGGTAATATTTGACAACATTCCTGGCGTGTTGGCCTCTACGGCTCCGTGGGACCTTTATATACATCAATAACGTAATATAACCTAACCTAACCCAATCTAACATCTCGGCGGTAATATTTGACCACATTCCTGTCTTGTTGGCCTCTACGTCTCCGTGGGACGTTTATATACATCAATAACGTAATATAACCTAACCTAACCCAACCTAACATCTCGGCGGTAATATTTGACAACATTCCCGGCGAGTTGGCCTCTAAGTCTCCATGGGACCTTTATATACATCAAGAACGTATTATAACTTAACCTAACCCAACCTAACATCTCGGCGGTAATATTTGGCAACATTCCTGGCTTGCTGGACTCTACGTCTCCGTGGGACCTTTATATACATCAATAATGTAATATAACCTAACCTAACAGAACCTAACATCTCGGCGGTAATATTTGACAACATTCCTGGCATGTTGGCCTCTACGGCTCCGTGGGACCTTTATATACATCAATAACGTAATATAACCTAACCTAACAGAACCTAACATCTCGGCGGTAATATTTGACAACATTCCTGGCGAGTTGGCCTCTACGTCTCCGTGGGACCTTCCTATACATCAATAACGTAATATAACCGAACCTAACCCAACCTAACATCTCGGCGGTAATATTTGACAACATTCCTGGCGAATTGGCCTCCACGTCTCCGTGGGACCTTTATATACGTCAATAACGTAATATAACCTAACCTAACCCAACCTAACATCTCGGCGGTAATATTTGACAACATTCCCGGCGAGTTGGCCTCTAAGTCTCCATGGGACCTTTATATACATTAAGAACGTAATATAACTTAACCTAACACAACCTAACATCTCGGCGGTAATATTTGACAACATTCCTGGCGAGTTGGCCTCTACGGCTCCGTGGGACCTTCATATACATCAATAACGTAATATAACCTAACCTAACCCAATCTAACATGTCGGCGGTAATATTTGACCACATTCCTGTCTTGTTGGCCTCTACGTCTCCGTGGGACGTTTATATACATCAATAACGTAATATAACCTAACCTAACCCAATCTAACATCTCGGCGGTAATATTTGACCACATTCCTGTCTTGTTGGCCTCTACGTCTCCGTGGGACGTTTCTATACATCAATAACGTAATATAACCTAACCTAACCCAACCTAACATCTCGGCGATAATATTTGACAACATTCCCGGCGAGTTGGCCTCTAAGTCTCCATGGGACCTTTATATACATCAAGAACGTAATATAACTTAACCTAACCCAACCTAACATCCCGGCGGTAATATTTGGCAGCATTCCTGGCTTGCTGGCCTCTACGTCTCCGTGGGACCTTTATATACATCAATACCGTAATATAACCGAACCTAACAGAACCTAACATCTCGGCGGTAATATTTGACAACATTCCCGGCGAGTTGGCCTCTAAGTCTCCATGGGACCTTTATTTACATCAAGAACGTAATATAACTTAACCTAACCCAACCTAACATCTCGGCGGTAATATTTGGCAACATTCCTGGCTTGCTGGACTCTACGTCTCCGTGGGACCTTTATATACATCAATAATGTAATATAACCTAACCTAACAGAACCTAACATCTCGGCGGTAATATTTGACAACATTCCTGGCGAGTTGGCCTCTACGTCTCCGTGGGACCTTCCTATACATCAATAACGTAATATAACCGAACCTAACCCAACCTATCATCTCGGCGGTAATATTTGACAACATTCCTGGCGAATTGGCCTCCACGTCTCCGTGGGACCTTTGTATACATCAATAACGTAATATAACCTAACCTAACCTAACCTATCATCTCGGCGGTAATATTTGACCACATTCCTGGCTTGTTGGCTTCTACGTCTCCGTGGGACCTTTATATACATCAATAATGTAATATAAGCTAACCTAACAGAACCTAACATCTCGGCGGTAATACTTGAAAACATTCCTGGCATGTTGGCCTCTACGGCTCCGTGGGACCTTTATATACATCAATAACGTAATATAACCTAACCTAACAGAACCTAACATCTCGGCGGTAATATTTGACAACATTCCTGGCGTGTTGGCCTCTACGGCTCCGTGGGACCTTTATATACATCAATAACGTAATATAACCTAACCTAACCCAATCTAACATCTCGGCGGTAATATTTGACCACATTCCTGTCTTGTTGGCCTCTACGTCTCCGTGGGACGTTTATATACATCAATAACGTAATATAACCTAACCTAACCCAACCTAACATCTCGGCGGTAATATTTGACAACATTCCCGGCGAGTTGGCCTCTAAGTCTCCATGGGACCTTTATATACATCAAGAACGTAATATAACTTAACCTAACCCAACCTAACATCTCGGCGGTAATATTTGGCAACATTCCTGGCTTGCTGGACTCTACGTCTCCTTGGGACCTTTATATACATCAATAATGTAATATAACCTAACCTAACAGAACCTAACATCTCGGCGGTAATATTTGACAACATTCCTGGCATGTTGGCCTCTACGGCTCCGTGGGACCTTTATATACATCAATAACGTAATATAACCTAACCTAACAGAACCTAACATCTCGGCGGTAATATTTGACAACATTCCTGGCGAGTTGGCCTCTACGTCTCCGTGGGACCTTCCTATACATCAATAACGTAATATAACCGAACCTAACCCAACCTAACATCTCGGCGGTAATATTTGACAACATTCCTGGCGAATTGGCCTCCACGTCTCCGTGGGACCTTTATATACGTCAATAACGTAATATAACCTAACCTAACCCAACCTAACATCTCGGCGGTAATATTTGACAACATTCCCGGCGAGTTGGCCTCTAAGTCTCCATGGGACCTTTATATACATCAAGAACGTAATATAACTTAACCTAACCCAACCTAACATCTCGGTGGTAATATTTGGCAACATTCCTGGCTTGCTGGCCTCTACGTCTCCGTGGGACCTTTATATACATCAATAATGTAATATAACCTAACCTAACAGAACCTAACATCTCGGCGGTAATATTTGACGACATTCCTGGCGAGTTGGCCTCTACGTCTCCGTGGGACCTTCCTATACATCAATAACGTAATATAACCGAACCTAACCCAACCTAACATCTCGGCGGTAATATTTGACAAAATTCCTGGCGAATTGGCCTCCACGTCTCCGTGGGAACTGTACATACATCAATAACGTAATATAACCTAACCTAACCCAATGTAACATCTCTGCGGTAATATTCGACCACATTCCCGGCGAGTTGGCCTCTACGTCTCCGTGGGTCATTTATATACATCAATAGCGTAATATAACCTAACCTAACCCAACCTAACATCTCGGCGGTAATATTTGACAACATTGCCGGCGAGTTGGCCTCTAAGTCTCCATGGGACCTTTATATACATTAAGAACGTAATATAACTTAACCTAACACAACCTAACATCTCGGCGGTAATATTTGACAACATTCCTGGCGAGTTGGCCTCTACGGCTCCGTGGGACCTTCATATACATCAATAACGCAATATAACCTAACCTAACCCAATCTAACATGTCGGCGGTAATATTTGACCACATTCCTGTCTTGTTGGCCTCTACGTCTCCGTGGGACGTTTATATACATCAATAACGTAATATAACCTAACCTAACCCAATCTAACATCTCGGCGGTAATATTTGACCACATTCCTGTCTTGTTGGCCTCTACGTCTCCGTGGGACGTTTCTATACATCAATAACGTAATATAACCTAACCTAACCCAACCTAACATCTCGGCGATAATATTTGACAACATTCCCGGCGAGTTGGCCTCTAAGTCTCCATGGGACCTTTATATACATCAAGAACGTAATATAACTTAACCTAACCCAACCTAACATCCCGGCGGTAATATTTGGCAGCATTCCTGGCTTGCTGGCCTCTACGTCTCCGTGGGACCTTTATATACATCAATACCGTAATATAACCGAACCTAACAGAACCTAACATCTCGGCGGTAATATTTGACAACATTCCCGGCGAGTTGGCCTCTAAGTCTCCATGGGACCTTTATATACATCAAGAACGTAATATAACTTAACCTAACCCAACCTAACATCTCGGCGGTAATATTTGGCAACATTCCTGGCTTGCTGGACTCTACGTCTCCGTGGGACCTTTATATACATCAATAATGTAATATAACCTAACCTAACAGAACCTAACATCTCGGCGGTAATATTTGACAACATTCCTGGCGAGTTGGCCTCTACGTCTCCGTGGGACCTTCCTATACATCAATAACGTAATATAACCGAACCTAACCCAACCTATCATCTCGGCGGTAATATTTGACAACATTCCTGGCGAATTGGCCTCCACGTCTCCGTGGGACCTTTGTATACATCAATAACGTAATATAACCTAACCTAACCCAACCTATCATCTCGGCGGTAATATTTGACCACATTCCTGGCTTGTTGGCTTCTACGTCTCCGTGGGACCTTTATATACATCAATAATGTAATATAAGCTAACCTAACAGAACCTAACATCTCGGCGGTAATACTTGACAACATTCCTGGCATGTTGGCCTCTACGGCTCCGTGGGACCTTTATATACATCAATAACGTAATATAACCTAACCTAACAGAACCTAACATCTCGGCGGTAATATTTGACAACATTCCTGGTGAGTTGGCCTCTACGTCTCCGTGAGTCCTTCCTATACATCAATAACGTAATGTAACCGAACCTAACCCAACCTAACATCTCGGCGTTAATATTTGACAACATTCCTGGCGAATTGGCCTCCACGTCTCCGTGGGACCTTTGTATACATCAATAACGTAATATAACCTAACCTAACCCAACCTATCATCTCGGCGGTAATATTTGACCACATTCCTGGCTTGTTGGCCTCTACGTCTCCGTGGGACATTTATATACATCAATAACGTAATATAACCTAACCTAACAGAACCTAAAATCTCGGCGGTAATATTTGACAACATTCCTGGCGTGTTGGCCTCTACGGCTCCGTGGAACCTTTATATACATCAATAACGTAATATAACCGAACCTAACCCAACCTATCATCTCGGCGGTAATATTTGACAACATTCCTGGCGAATTGGCCTCCACGTCTCCGTGGGACCTTTGTATACATCAATAACGTAATATAACCTAACCTAACCCAACCTATCATCTCGGCGGTAATATTTGACCACATTCCTGGCTTGTTGGCCTCTACGTCTCCGTGGGACCTTTATATACATCAATAATGTAATATAACCTAACCTAACAGAACCTAACATCTCGGCGGTAATATTTGACAACATTCGTGGCATGTTGGCCTCTACGGCTCCGTGGGACCTTTATATACATCAATAACGTAATATAACCTAACCTAACAGAACCTAACATCTCGGCGGTAATATTTGACAACATTCCTGGCGTGTTGGCCTCTACGGCTCCGTGGGACCTTTATATACATCAATAACGTAATATAACCTAACCTAACCCAATCTAACATCTCGGCGGTAATATTTGACCACATTCCTGTCTTGTTGGCCTCTACGTCTCCGTGGGACGTTTATATACATCAATAACGTAATATAACCTAACCTAACCCAACCTAACATCTCGGCGGTAATATTTGACAACATTCCCGGCGAGTTGGCCTCTAAGTCTCCATGGGACCTTTATATACATCAAGAACGTATTATAACTTAACCTAACCCAACCTAACATCTCGGCGGTAATATTTGGCAACATTCCTGGCTTGCTGGACTCTACGTCTCCGTGGGACCTTTATATACATCAATAATGTAATATAACCTAACCTAACAGAACCTAACATCTCGGCGGTAATATTTGACAACATTCCTGGCATGTTGGCCTCTACGGCTCCGTGGGACCTTTATATACATCAATAACGTAATATAACCTAACCTAACAGAACCTAACATCTCGGCGGTAATATTTGACAACATTCCTGGCGAGTTGGCCTCTACGTCTCCGTGGGACCTTCCTATACATCAATAACGTAATATAACCGAACCTAACCCAACCTAACATCTCGGCGGTAATATTTGACAACATTCCTGGCGAATTGGCCTCCACGTCTCCGTGGGACCTTTATATACGTCAATAACGTAATATAACCTAACCTAACCCAACCTAACATCTCGGCGGTAATATTTGACAACATTCCCGGCGAGTTGGCCTCTAAGTCTCCATGGGACCTTTATATACATTAAGAACGTAATATAACTTAACCTAACACAACCTAACATCTCGGCGGTAATATTTGACAACATTCCTGGCGAGTTGGCCTCTACGGCTCCGTGGGACCTTCATATACATCAATAACGTAATATAACCTAACCTAACCCAATCTAACATGTCGGCGGTAATATTTGACCACATTCCTGTCTTGTTGGCCTCTACGTCTCCGTGGGACGTTTATATACATCAATAACGTAATATAACCTAACCTAACCCAATCTAACATCTCGGCGGTAATATTTGACCACATTCCTGTCTTGTTGGCCTCTACGTCTCCGTGGGACGTTTCTATACATCAATAACGTAATATAACCTAACCTAACCCAACCTAACATCTCGGCGATAATATTTGACAACATTCCCGGCGAGTTGGCCTCTAAGTCTCCATGGGACCTTTATATACATCAAGAACGTAATATAACTTAACCTAACCCAACCTAACATCCCGGCGGTAATATTTGGCAGCATTCCTGGCTTGCTGGCCTCTACGTCTCCGTGGGACCTTTATATACATCAATACCGTAATATAACCGAACCTAACAGAACCTAACATCTCGGCGGTAATATTTGACAACATTCCCGGCGAGTTGGCCTCTAAGTCTCCATGGGACCTTTATATACATCAAGAACGTAATATAACTTAACCTAACCCAACCTAACATCTCGGCGGTAATATTTGGCAACATTCCTGGCTTGCTGGACTCTACGTCTCCGTGGGACCTTTATATACATCAATAATGTAATATAACCTAACCTAACAGAACCTAACATCTCGGCGGTAATATTTGACAACATTCCTGGCGAGTTGGCCTCTACGTCTCCGTGGGACCTTCCTATACATCAATAACGTAATATAACCGAACCTAACCCAACCTATCATCTCGGCGGTAATATTTGACAACATTCCTGGCGAATTGGCCTCCACGTCTCCGTGGGACCTTTGTATACATCAATAACGTAATATAACCTAACCTAACCCAACCTATCATCTCGGCGGTAATATTTGACCACATTCCTGGCTTGTTGGCTTCTACGTCTCCGTGGGACATTTATATACATCAATAACGTAATATAACCTAACCTAACAGAACCTAAAATCTCGGCGGTAATATTTGACAACATTCCTGGCGTGTTGGCCTCTACGGCTCCGTGGAACCTTTATATACATCAATAACGTAATATAACCGAACCTAACCCAACCTATCATCTCGGCGGTAATATTTGACAACATTCCTGGCGAATTGGCCTCCACGTCTCCGTGGGACCTTTGTATACATCAATAACGTAATATAACCTAACCTAACCCAACCTATCATCTCGGCGGTAATATTTGACCACATTCCTGGCTTGTTGGCCTCTACGTCTCCGTGGGACCTTTATATACATCAATAATGTAATATAACCTAACCTAACAGAACCTAACATCTCGGCGGTAATATTTGACAACATTCCTGGCATGTTGGCCTCTACGGCTCCGTGGGACCTTTATATACATCAATAACGTAATATAACCTAACCTAACAGAACCTAACATCTCGGCGGTAATATTTGACAACATTCCTGGCGTGTTGGCCTCTACGGCTCCGTGGGACCTTTATATACATCAATAACGTAATATAACCTAACCTAACCCAATCTAACATCTCGGCGGTAATATTTGACCACATTCCTGTCTTGTTGGCCTCTACGTCTCCGTGGGACGTTTATATACATCAATAACGTAATATAACCTAACCTAACCCAACCTAACATCTCGGCGGTAATATTTGACAACATTCCCGGCGAGTTGGCCTCTAAGTCTCCATGGGACCTTTATATACATCAAGAACGTATTATAACTTAACCTAACCCAACCTAACATCTCGGCGGTAATATTTGGCAACATTCCTGGCTTGCTGGACTCTACGTCTCCGTGGGACCTTTATATACATCAATAATGTAATATAACCTAACCTAACAGAACCTAACATCTCGGCGGTAATATTTGACAACATTCCTGGCATGTTGGCCTCTACGGCTCCGTGGGACCTTTATATACATCAATAACGTAATATAACCTAACCTAACAGAACCTAACATCTCGGCGGTAATATTTGACAACATTCCTGGCGAGTTGGCCTCTACGTCTCCGTGGGACCTTCCTATACATCAATAACGTAATATAACCGAACCTAACCCAACCTAACATCTCGGCGGTAATATTTGACAACATTCCTGGCGAATTGGCCTCCACGTCTCCGTGGGACCTTTATATACGTCAATAACGTAATATAACCTAACCTAACCCAACCTAACATCTCGGCGGTAATATTTGACAACATTCCCGGCGAGTTGGCCTCTAAGTCTCCATGGGACCTTTATATACATCAAGAACGTAATATAACTTAACCTAACCCAACCTAACATCTCGGTGGTAATATTTGGCAACATTCCTGGCTTGCTGGCCTCTACGTCTCCGTGGGACCTTTATATACATCAATAATGTAATATAACCTAACCTAACAGAACCTAACATCTCGGCGGTAATATTTGACGACATTCCTGGCGAGTTGGCCTCTACGTCTCCGTGGGACCTTCCTATACATCAATAACGTAATATAACCGAACCTAACACAACCTAACATCTCGGCGGTAATATTTGACAAAATTCCTGGCGAATTGGCCTCCACGTCTCCGTGGGAACTGTATATACATCAATAACGTAATATAACCTAACCTAATCCAATGTAACATCTCTGCGGTAATATTCGACCACATTCCCGGCGAGTTGGCCTCTACGTCTCCGTGGGTCATTTATATACATCAATAGCGTAATATAACCTAACCTAACCCAACCTAACATCTCGGCGGTAATATTTGACAACATTGCCGGCGAGTTGGCCTCTAAGTCTCCATGGGACCTTTATATACATTAAGAACGTAATATAACTTAACCTAACACAACCTAACATCTCGGCGGTAATATTTGACAACATTCCTGGCGAGTTGGCCTCTACGGCTCCGTGGGACCTTCATATACATCAATAACGTAATATAACCTAACCTAACCCAATCTAACATGTCGGCGGTAATATTTGACCACATTCCTGTCTTGTTGGCCTCTACGTCTCCGTGGGACGTTTATATACATCAATAACGTAATATAACCTAACCTAACCCAATCTAACATCTCGGCGGTAATATTTGACCACATTCCTGTCTTGTTGGCCTCTACGTCTCCGTGGGACGTTTCTATACATCAATAACGTAATATAACCTAACCTAACCCAACCTAACATCTCGGCGATAATATTTGACAACATTCCCGGCGAGTTGGCCTCTAAGTCTCCATGGGACCTTTATATACATCAAGAACGTAATATAACTTAACCTAACCCAACCTAACATCCCGGCGGTAATATTTGGCAGCATTCCTGGCTTGCTGGCCTCTACGTCTCCGTGGGACCTTTATATACATCAATAATGTAATATAACCTAACCTAACAGAACCTAACATCTCGGCGTTAATATTTGACAACATTCCTGGCGAGTTGGACTCTACGTCCCCGTGGGACCTTCCTATACATCAATAACGTAATATAACCGAACCTAACCCAACCTAACATCTCGGCGGTAATATTTGACAACATTCCTGGCGAATTGGCCTCCACGTCTCCGTGGGACCTTTGTATACATCAATAACGTAATATAACCTAACCTAACCCAACCTATCATCCCGGCGGTAATATTGACCACATTCCTGGCTTGTTGGCCTTTAAGTCTCCATGGGACCCTTATATACATCAAGAACGTAATATAACTTAACCTAACCCAACCTAACATCTCGGCGGTAATATTTGGCAACATTCCTGGCTTGCTGGCCTCTACGTCTCCGTGGGACCTTCCTATACATCAATAACGTAATATAACCTAACCTAACCCAACCTAACATCTCGGCGGTAATATTTGACAACATTCCTGGCGAATTAGCCTCTACGTCTCCCTGGGACCTTTATATACATCAATACCGTAATATAACTTAACCTCACCCAACCTACCATCTCGGCGGTAATATTTGGCAACATTCCTGGCGAGTTGGCCTCTACGTCTCCGTGGGACCTTCCTATACATCAATAACGTAATATAACCGAACCTAACCCAACCTATCATCTCGGCGGTAATATTTGACAACATTCCTGGCGAATTGGCCTCCACGTCTCCGTGGGACCTTTGTATACATCAATAACGTAATATAACCTAACCTAACCCAACCTATCATCTCGGCGGTAATATTTGACCACATTCCTGGCTTGTTGGCTTCTACGTCTCCGTGGGACCTTTATATACATCAATAATGTAATATAAGCTAACCTAACAGAACCTAACATCTCGGCGGTAATATTTGACAACATTCCTGGCATGTTGGCCTCTACGGCTCCGTGGGACCTTTATATACATCAATAACGTAATATAACCTAACCTAACAGAACCTAACATCTCGGCGGTAATATTTGACAACATTCCTGGTGAGTTGGCCTCTACGTCTCCGTGAGTCCTTCCTATACATCAATAACGTTATATAACCGAACCTAACCCAACCTAACATCTCGGCGTTAATATTTGACAACATTCCTGGCGAATTGGCCTCCACGTCTCCGTGGGACCTTTGTATACATCAATAACGTAATATAACCTAACCTAACCCAACCTATCATCTCGGCGGTAATATTTGACCACATTCCTGGCTTGTTGGCCTCTACGTCTCCGTGGGACATTTATATACATCAATAACGTAATATAACCTAACCTAACAGAACGTAACATCTCGGCGGTAATATTTGACAACATTCCTGGCGTGTTGGCCTCTACGGCTCCGTGGAACCTTTATATACATCAATAACGTAATATAACCGAACCTAACCCAACCTATCATCTCGGCGGTAATATTTGACAACATTCCTGGCGAATTGGCCTCCACGTCTCCGTGGGACCTTTGTATACATCAATAACGTAATATAACCTAACCTAACAGAACCTAACATCTCGGCGGTAATATTTGACAACATTCCCGGCGAGTTGGCCTCTAAGTCTCCATGGGACCTTTATATACATCAAGAACGTAATATAACTTAACCTAACCCAACCTAACATCTCGGCGGTAATATTTGGCAACATTCCTGGCTTGCTGGACTCTACGTCTCCGTGGGACCTTTATATACATCAATAATGTAATATAACCTAACCTAACAGAACCTAACATCTCGGCGGTAATATTTGACAACATTCCTGGCGAGTTGGCCTCTACGTCTCCGTGGGACCTTCCTATACATCAATAACGTAATATAACCGAACCTAACCCAACCTATCATCTCGGCGGTAATATTTGACAACATTCCTGGCGAATTGGCCTCCACGTCTCCGTGGGACCTTTGTATACATCAATAACGTAATATAACCTAACCTAACCCAACCTATCATCTCGGCGGTAATATTTGACCACATTCCTGGCTTGTTGGCTTCTACGTCTCCGTGGGACCTTC
Organism: Xylocopa violacea; assembly: GCA_963969225.1. Taxonomy (NCBI): domain Eukaryota; kingdom Metazoa; phylum Arthropoda; class Insecta; order Hymenoptera; family Apidae; genus Xylocopa; species Xylocopa violacea. The sequence continues at coordinate 2,041,961 of CAXAJV010000484.1, forward strand.
CTATACATCAATAACGTAATATAACCTAACCTAACCCAATCTAACATCTCTGCGGTAATATTCGACCACATTCCCGGCGAGTTGGCCTCTACGTCTCCGTGGGTCATTTATATACATCAATAGCGTAATATAACCTAACCTAACCCAACCTAACATCTCGGCGGTAATATTTGACAACATTGCCGGCGAGTTGGCCTCTAAGTCTCCATGGGACCTTTATATACATTAAGAACGTAATATAACTTAACCTAACACAACCTAACATCTCGGCGGTAATATTTGACAACATTCCTGGCGAGTTGGCCTCTACGGCTCCGTGGGACCTTCATATACATCAATAACGTAATATAACCTAACCTAACCCAATCTAACATGTCGGCGGTAATATTTGACCACATTCCTGTCTTGTTGGCCTCTACGTCTCCGTGGGACGTTTATATACATCAATAACGTAATATAACCTAACCTAACCCAATCTAACATCTCGGCGGTAATATTTGACCACATTCCTGTCTTGTTGGCCTCTACGTCTCCGTGGGACGTTTCTATACATCAATAACGTAATATAACCTAACCTAACCCAACCTAACATCTCGGCGATAATATTTGACAACATTCCCGGCGAGTTGGCCTCTAAGTCTCCATGGGACCTTTATATACATCAAGAACGTAATATAACTTAACCTAACCCAACCTAACATCCCGGCGGTAATATTTGGCAGCATTCCTGGCTTGCTGGCCTCTACGTCTCCGTGGGACCTTTATATACATCAATAATGTAATATAACCTAACCTAACAGAACCTAACATCTCGGCGTTAATATTTGACAACATTCCTGGCGAGTTGGACTCTACGTCCCCGTGGGACCTTCCTATACATCAATAACGTAATATAACCGAACCTAACCCAACCTAACATCTCGGCGGTAATATTTGACAACATTCCTGGCGAATTGGCCTCCACGTCTCCGTGGGACCTTTGTATACATCAATAACGTAATATAACCTAACCTAACCCAACCTATCATCCCGGCGGTAATATTGACCACATACCTGGCTTGTTGGCCTTTAAGTCTCCATGGGACCCTTATATACATCAAGAACGTAATATAACTTAACCTAACCCAACCTAACATCTCGGCGGTAATATTTGGCAACATTCCTGGCTTGCTGGCCTCTACGTCTCCGTGGGACCTTCCTATACATCAATAACGTAATATAACCTAACCTAACCCAACCTAACATCTCGGCGGTAATATTTGACAACATTCCTGGCGAATTAGCCTCTACGTCTCCCTGGGACCTTTATATACATCAATACCGTAATATAACTTAACCTCACCCAACCTACCATCTCGGCGGTAATATTTGGCAACATTCCTGGCTTGCTGGCCTCTACGTCTCCGTGGGACCTTTATATACATCAATAATGTAATATAACCTAACCTAACAGAACCTAACATCTCGGCGGTAATATTTGACAACATTCCTGGCGAGTTGGCCTCTACGTCTCCGTGGGACCTTCCTATACATCAATAACGTAATATAACCGAACCTAACCCAACCTAACATCTCGGCGGTAATATTTGACAACATTCCTGGCGAATTGGCCTCCACGTCTCCGTGGGACCTTTATATTCGTCAATAACGTAATATAACCTAACCTAACCCAACCTAACATCTCGGCGGTAATATTTGACAACATTCCCGGCGAGTTGGCCTCTAAGTCTCCATGGGACCTTTATAGACATCAAGAACGTAATATAACTTAACCTAACAGAACCTAACATCTCGGCGGTAATATTTGACGACATTCCTGGCGAGTTGGCCTCTACGTCTCCGTGGGACCTTCCTATACATCAATAACGTAATATAACCGAACCTAACCCAACCTAACATCTCGGCGGTAATATTTGACAAAATTACTGGCGAATTGGCCTCCACGTCTCCGTGGGAACTGTATATACATCAATAACGTAATATAACATAACCTCCCCGACCTAACTTCTCGGCGGTAATATTTGACAACATTCCTGGCGAATTGGCCTCTACGTCTCCTTGGGACCTTTATATACATCAATACCGTAATATAACCTAACCTGACCCAATCTAACATCTCGGCGGTAATATTTGACCACATTCCTGGCTTGTTTGCCTCTACGTCTCCGTGGGACCTTTGTATACATCAATAACGTAATATAACCTAACCTAACCCAATCTAACATCTCTGCGGTAATATTCGACCACATTCCCGGCGAGTTGGCCTCTACGTCTCCGTGGGACATTTATATACATCAATAGCGTAATATAACCTAACCTAACCCAACCTAACATCTCGGCGGTAATATTTGACAACATTGCCGGCGAGTTGGCCTCTAAGTCTCCATGGGACCTTTATATACATCAAGAACGTAATATAACTTAACCTAACCCAACCTAACATCTCGGCGGTAATATTTGACAACATTCCTGACGAGTTGGCCTCTACGGCTCCGTGGGACCTTCATATACATCAATAACGTAATATAACCTAACCTAACCCAATCTAACATGTCGGCGGTAATATGTGACCACATTCCTGTCTTGTTGGCCTCTACGTCTCCGTGGGACGTTTATATACATCAATAACGTAATATAACCTAACCTAACCCAATCTAACATCTCGGCGGTAATATTTGACCACATTCCTGTCTTGTTGGCCTCTACGTCTCCGTGGGACGTTTCTATACATCAATAACGTAATATAACCTAACCTAACCCAACCTAACATCTCGGCGGTAATATTTGACAACATTCCCGGCGAGTTGGCCTCTAAGTCTCCATGGGACCTTTATATACATCAAGAACGTAATATAACTTAACCTAACCCAACCTAACATCTCGGTGGTAATATTTGGCAACATTCCTGGCTTGCTGGCCTCTACGTCTCCGTGGGACCTTTATATACATCAATAATGTAATATAACCTAACCTAACAGAACCTAACATCTCGGCGGTAATATTTGACGACATTCCTGGCGAGTTGGCCTCTACGTCTCCGTGGGACCTTCCTATACATCAATAACGTAATATAACCGAACCTAACCCAACCTAACATCTCGGCGGTAATATTTGACAAAATTCCTGGCGAATTGGCCTCCACGTCTCCGTGGGACCTTTGTATACATCAATAACGTAATATAACCTATCCTAACCCAACCTATCATCTCGGCGGTAATATTTGACCACATTCCTGGTTTGTTGGCCTCTACGTCTCCGTGGGACCTTTATATACATCAATAATGTAATATAACCTAACCTAACAGAACCTAACATCTCGGCGGTAATATTTGACAACATTCCTGGCATGTTGGCCTCTACGGCTCCGTGGGACCTTTATATACATCAATAACGTAATATAACCTAACCTAACAGAACCTAACATCTCGGCGGTAATATTTGACAACATTCCCGGCGAGTTGGCCTCTAAGTCTCCATGGGACCTTTATATACATCAAGAACGTAATATAACTTAACCTAACCCAACCTAACATCTCGGCGGTAATATTTGGCAACATTCCTGGCTTGCTGGACTCTACGTCTCCGTGGGACCTTTATATACATCAATAATGTAATATAACCTAACCTAACAGAACCTAACATCTCGGCGGTAATATTTGACAACATTCCTGGCGAGTTGGCCTCTACGTCTCCGTGGGACCTTCCTATACATCAATAACGTAATATAACCGAACCTAACCCAACATATCATCTCGGCGGTAATATTTGACAACATTCCTGGCGAATTGGCCTCCACGTCTCCGTGGGACCTTTGTATACATCAATAACGTAATATAACCTAACCTAACCCAACCTATCATCTCGGCGGTAATATTTGACCACATTCCTGGCTTGTTGGCCTCTACGTCTCCGTGGGACATTTATATACATCAATAACGTAATATAACCTCAACCTAACAGAACCTAACATCTCGGCGGTAATATTTGACAACATTCCTGGCGTGTTGGCCTCTACGGCTCCGTGGAACCTTTATATACATCAATAACGTAATATAACCGAACCTAACCCAACCTATCATCTCGGCGGTAATATTTGACAACATTCCTGGCGAATTGGCCTCCACGTCTCCGTGGGACCTTTGTATACATCAATAACGTAATATAACCTAACCTAACAGAACCTAACATCTCGGCGGTAATATTTGACAACATTCCCGGCGAGTTGGCCTCTAAGTCTCCATGGGACCTTTATATACATCAAGAACGTAATATAACTTAACCTAACCCAACCTAACATCTCGGCGGTAATATTTGGCAACATTCCTGGCTTTTTGGACTCTACGTCTCCGTGGGACCTTTATATACATCAATAATGTAATATAACCTAATCTAACAGAACCTAACATCTCGGCGGTAATATTTGTCAACATTCCTGGCGAGTTGGCCTCTACGTCTCCGTGGGACCTTCCTATACATCAATAACGTAATATAACCGAACCTAACCCAACCTATCATCTCGGCGGTAATATTTGACAACATTCCTGGCGAATTGGCCTCCACGTCTCCGTGGGACCTTTGTATACATCAATAACGTAATATAACCTAACCTAACCCAACCTATCATCTCGGCGGTAATATTTGACCACATTCCTGGCTTGTTGGCTTCTACGTCTCCGTGGGACCTTTATATACATCAATAATGTAATATAAGCTAACCTAACAGAACCTAACATCTCGGCGGTAATATTTGACAACATTCCTGGCATGTTGGCCTCTACGGCTCCGTGGGACCTTTATATACATCAATAACGTAATATAACCTAACCTAACAGAACCTAACATCTCGGCGGTAATATTTGACAACATTCCTGGTGAGTTGGCCTCTACGTCTCCGTGAGTCCTTCCTATACATCAATAACGTAATATAACCGAACCTAACCCAACCTAACATCTCGGCGTTAATATTTGACAACATTCCTGGCGAATTGGCCTCCACGTCTCCGTGGGACCTTTGTATACATCAATAACGTAATATAACCTAACCTAACCCAACCTATCATCTCGGCGGTAATATTTGACCACATTCCTGGCTTGTTGGCCTCTACGTCTCCGTGGGACATTTATATACATCAATAACGTAATATAACCTAACCTAACAGAACCTAACATCTCGGCGGTAATATTTGACAACATTCCTGGCGTGTTGGCATCTACGGCTCCGTGGAACCTTTATATACATCAATAACGTAATATAACCGAACCTAACCCAACCTATCATCTCGGCGGTAATATTTGACAACATTCCTGGCGAATTGGCCTCCACGTCTCCGTGGGACCTTTATATACATCAATAATGTAATATAACCTAACCTAACAGAACCTAACATCTCGGCGGTAATATTTGACAACATTCCTGGCGAGTTGGCCTCTACGGCTCCGTGGGACCTTCATATACATCAATAACGTAATATAACCTAACCTAACCCAATCTAACATGTCGGCGGTAATATTTGACCACATTCCTGTCTTGTTGGCCTCTACGTCTCCGTGGGACGTTTATATACATCAATAACGTAATATAACCTAACCTAACCCAATCTAACATCTCGGCGGTAATATTTGACCACATTCCTGTCTTGTTGGCCTCTACGTCTCCGTGGGACGTTTATATACATCAATAACGTAATATAACCTAACCTAACCCAACCTAACATCTCGGCGGTAATATTTGACAACATTCCCGGCGAGTTGGCCTCTAAGTCTCCATGGGACCTTTATATACATCAAGTACGTAATATAACTTAACCTAACCCAACCTAACATCTCGGCGGTAATATTTGGCAACATTCCTGGCTTGCTGGACTCTACGTCTCCGTGGGACCTTTATATACATCAATAATGTAATATAACCTAACCTAACAGAACCTAACATCTCGGCGGTAATATTTGACAACATTCCTGGCGAGTTGGCCTCTACGGCTCCGTGGGACCTTCATATACATCAATATCGTAATATAACCTAACCTAACCCAACCTATCATCTCGGCGGTAATATTTGACAACATTCCTGGCGAATTGGCCTCCACGTCTCCGTGGGACCTTTGTATACATCAATAACGTAATATAACCTAACCTAACCCAACCTATCATCTCGGCGGTAATATTTGACCACATTCCTGGCTTGTTGGCCTCTACCTCTCCGTGGGACCTTTATATACATCAATAATGTAATATAACCTAACCTAACAGAACCTAACATCTCGGCGGTAATATTTGACAACATTCCTGGCATGTTGGCCTCTACGGCTCCGTGGGACCTTTATATACATCAATAACGTAATATAACCTAACCTAACAGAACCTAACATCTCGGCGGTAATATTTGACAACATTCCTGGCGTGTTGGCCTCTACGGCTCCGTGGGACCTTTATATACATCAATAACGTAATATAACCTAACCTAACCCAATCTAACATCTCGGCGGTAATATTTGACCACATTCCTGTCTTGTTGGCCTCTACGTCTCCGTGGGACGTTTATATACATCAATAACGTAATATAACCTAACCTAACCCAACCTAACATCTCGGCGGTAATATTTGACAACATTCCCGGCGAGTTGGCCTCTAAGTCTCCATGGGACCTTTATATACATCAAGTACGTAATATAACTTAACCTAACCCAACCTAACATCTCGGCGGTAATATTTGGCAACATTCCTGGCTTGCTGGACTCTACGTCTCCGTGGGACCTTTATATACATCAATAATGTAATATAACCTAACCTAACAGAACCTAACATCTCGGCGGTAATATTTGACAACATTCCTGGCGAGTTGGCCTCTACGGCTCCGTGGGACCTTCATATACATCAATATCGTAATATAACCTAACCTAACCCAATCTAACATGTCGGCGGTAATATTTGACCACATTCCTGTCTTGTTGGCCTCTACGTCTCCGTGGGACGTTTATATACATCAATAACGCAATATAACCTAACCTAACCCAATCTAACATCTCGGCGGTAATATTTGACCACATTCCTGTCTTGTTGGCCTCTACGTCTCCGTGGGACGTTTCTATACATCAATAACGTAATATAACCTAACCTAACCCAACCTAACATCTCGGCGGTAATATTTGACAACATTCCCGGCGAGTTGGCCTCTAAGTCTCCTTGGGACCTTTATATACATCAAGAACGTAATATAACTTAACCTAACCCAACCTAACATCTCGGTGGTAATATTTGGCAACATTCCTGGCTTGCTGGCCTCTACGTCTCCGTGGGACCTTTATATACATCAATAATGTAATATAACCTAACCTAACAGAACCTAACATCTCGGCGGTAATATTTGACGACATTCCTGGCGAGTTGGCCTCTACGTCTCCGTGGGACCTTCCTATACATCAATAACGTAATATAACCGAACCTAACCCAACCTAACATCTCGGCGGTAATATTTGACAAAATTCCTGGCGAATTGGCCTCCACGTCTCCGTGGGACCTTTGTATACATCAATAACGTAATATAACCTAACCTAACCCAACCTATCATCTCGGCGGTAATATTTGACCACATTCCTGGCTTGTTGGCCTCTAAGTCTCCATGGGACCCTTATATACATCAAGAACGTAATATAACTTAACCTAACCCAACCTAACATCTCGGCGGCAATATTTGGCAACATTCCTGGCTTGCTGGCCTCTACGTCTCCGTGGGACATTTATATACATCAATAACGTAATATAACCTAACCTAACCCAACCTAACATCTCGGCGGTAATATTTGACAACATTCCCGGCGAGTTGGCCTCTAAGTCTCCATGGGACCTTTATATACATCAAGAACGTAATATAACTTAACCTAACCCAACCTAACATCTCGGCGGTAATATTTGGCAACATTCCTGGCTTGCTGGACTCTACGTCTCCGTGGGACCTTTATATACATCAATAATGTAATATAACCTAACCTAACAGAACCTAACATCTCGGCGGTAATATTTGACAACATTCCTGGCGAGTTGGCCTCTACGTCTCCGTGGGACCTTCCTATACATCAATAACGTAATATAACCGAACCTAACCCAACCTATCATCTCGGCGGTAATATTTGACAACATTCCTGGCGAATTGGCCTCCACGTCTCCGTGGGACCTTTGTATACATCAATAACGTAATATAACCTAACCTAACAGAACCTAACATCTCGGCGGTAATATTTGACAACATTCCTGGCGAGTTGGCCTCTACGTCTCCGTGGGACCTTCCTATACATCAATAACGTAATATAACCGAACCTAACCCAACCTAACATCTCGGCGGTAATATTTGACAACATTCCTGGCGAATTGGCCTCCACGTCTCCGTGGGACCTTTATATTCGTCAATAACGTAATATAACCTAACCTAACCCAACCTAACATCTCGGCGGTAATATTTGACAACATTCCCGGCGAGTTGGCCTCTAAGTCTCCATGGGACCTTTATAGACATCAAGAACGTAATATAACTTAACCTAACAGAACCTAACATCTCGGCGGTAATATTTGACGACATTCCTGGCGAGTTGGCCTCTACGTCTCCGTGGGACCTTCCTATACATCAATAACGTAATATAACCGAACCTAACCCAACCTAACATCTCGGCGGTAATATTTGACAAAATTACTGGCGAATTGGCCTCCACGTCTCCGTGGGAACTGTATATACATCAATAACGTAATATAACATAACCTCCCCGACCTAACTTCTCGGCGGTAATATTTGACAACATTCCTGGCGAATTGGCCTCTACGTCTCCTTGGGACCTTTATATACATCAATACCGTAATATAACCTAACCTGACCCAATCTAACATCTCGGCGGTAATATTTGACCACATTCCTGGCTTGTTTGCCTCTACGTCTCCGTGGGACCTTTGTATACATCAATAACGTAATATAACCTAACCTAACCCAATCTAACATCTCTGCGGTAATATTCGACCACATTCCCGGCGAGTTGGCCTCTACGTCTCCGTGGGACATTTATATACATCAATAGCGTAATATAACCTAACCTAACCCAACCTAACATCTCGGCGGTAATATTTGACAACATTGCCGGCGAGTTGGCCTCTAAGTCTCCATGGGACCTTTATATACATCAAGAACGTAATATAACTTAACCTAACCCAACCTAACATCTCGGCGGTAATATTTGACAACATTCCTGACGAGTTGGCCTCTACGGCTCCGTGGGACCTTCATATACATCAATAACGTAATATAACCTAACCTAACCCAATCTAACATGTCGGCGGTAATATGTGACCACATTCCTGTCTTGTTGGCCTCTACGTCTCCGTGGGACGTTTATATACATCAATAACGTAATATAACCTAACCTAACCCAACCTAACATCTCGGCGATAATATTTGACAACATTCCCGGCGAGTTGGCCTCTAAGTCTCCATGGGACCTTTATATACATCAAGAACGTAATATAACTTAACCTAACCCAACCTAACATCCCGGCGGTAATATTTGGCAGCATTCCTGGCTTGCTGGCCTCTACGTCTCCGTGGGACCTTTATATACATCAATAATGTAATATAACCTAACCTGACAGAACCTAACATCTCGGCGTTAATATTTGACAACATTCCTGGCGAGTTGGACTCTACGTCCCCGTGGGACCTTCCTATACATCAATAACGTAATATAACCGAACCTAACCCAACCTAACATCTCGGCGGTAATATTTGACAACATTCCTGGCGAATTGGCCTCCACGTCTCCGTGGGACCTTTGTATACATCAATAACGTAATATAACCTAACCTAACCCAACCTATCATCCCGGCGGTAATATTGACCACATACCTGGCTTGTTGGCCTTTAAGTCTCCATGGGACCCTTATATACATCAAGAACGTAATATAACTTAACCTAACCCAACCTAACATCTCGGCGGTAATATTTGGCAACATTCCTGGCTTGCTGGCCTCTACGTCTCCGTGGGACCTTCCTATACATCAATAACGTAATATAACCTAACCTAACCCAACCTAACATCTCGGCGGTAATATTTGACAACATTCCTGGCGAATTAGCCTCTACGTCTCCCTGGGACCTTTATATACATCAATACCGTAATATAACTTAACCTCACCCAACCTACCATCTCGGCGGTAATATTTGGCAACATTCCTGGCTTGCTGGCCTCTACGTCTCCGTGGGACCTTTATATACATCAATAATGTAATATAACCTAACCTAACAGAACCTAACATCTCGGCGGTAATATTTGACAACATTCCTGGCGAGTTGGCCTCTACGTCTCCGTGGGACCTTCCTATACATCAATAACGTAATATAACCGAACCTAACCCAACCTAACATCTCGGCGGTAATATTTGACAACATTCCTGGCGAATTGGCCTCCACGTCTCCGTGGGACCTTTATATTCGTCAATAACGTAATATAACCTAACCTAACCCAACCTAACATCTCGGCGGTAATATTTGACAACATTCCCGGCGAGTTGGCCTCTAAGTCTCCATGGGACCTTTATAGACATCAAGAACGTAATATAACTTAACCTAACAGAACCTAACATCTCGGCGGTAATATTTGACGACATTCCTGGCGAGTTGGCCTCTACGTCTCCGTGGGACCTTCCTATACATCAATAACGTAATATAACCGAACCTAACCCAACCTAACATCTCGGCGGTAATATTTGACAAAATTACTGGCGAATTGGCCTCCACGTCTCCGTGGGAACTGTATATACATCAATAACGTAATGTAACATAACCTCCCCGACCTAACTTCTCGGCGGTAATATTTGACAACATTCCTGGCGAATTGGCCTCTACGTCTCCTTGGGACCTTTATATACATCAATACCGTAATATAACCTAACCTGACCCAATCTAACATCTCGGCGGTAATATTTGACCACATTCCTGGCTTGTTTGCCTCTACGTCTCCGTGGGACCTTTGTATACATCAATAACGTAATATAACCTAACCTAACCCAATCTAACATCTCTGCGGTAATATTCGACCACATTCCCGGCGAGTTGGCCTCTACGTCTCCGTGGGACATTTATATACATCAATAGCGTAATATAACCTAACCTAACCCAACCTAACATCTCGGCGGTAATATTTGACAACATTGCCGGCGAGTTGGCCTCTAAGTCTCCATGGGACCTTTATATACATCAAGAACGTAATATAACTTAACCTAACCCAACCTAACATCTCGGCGGTAATATTTGACAACATTCCTGACGAGTTGGCCTCTACGGCTCCGTGGGACCTTCATATACATCAATAACGTAATATAACCTAACCTAACCCAATCTAACATGTCGGCGGTAATATGTGACCACATTCCTGTCTTGTTGGCCTCTACGTCTCCGTGGGACGTTTATATACATCAATAACGTAATATAACCTAACCTAACCCAATCTAACATCTCGGCGGTAATATTTGACCACATTCCTGTCTTGTTGGCCTCTACGTCTCCGTGGGACGTTTCTATACATCAATAACGTAATATAACCTAACCTAACCCAACCTAACATCTCGGCGGTAATATTTGACAACATTCCCGGCGAGTTGGCCTCTAAGTCTCCATGGGACCTTTATATACATCAAGAACGTAATATAACTTAACCTAACCCAACCTAACATCTCGGTGGTAATATTTGGCAACATTCCTGGCTTGCTGGCCTCTACGTCTCCGTGGGACCTTTATATACATCAATAATGTAATATAACCTAACCTAACAGAACCTAACATCTCGGCGGTAATATTTGACGACATTCCTGGCGAGTTGGCCTCTACGTCTCCGTGGGACCTTCCTATACATCAATAACGTAATATAACCGAACCTAACCCAACCTAACATCTCGGCGGTAATATTTGACAAAATTCCTGGCGAATTGGCCTCCACGTCTCCGTGGGACCTTTGTATACATCAATAACGTAATATAACCTATCCTAACCCAACCTATCATCTCGGCGGTAATATTTGACCACATTCCTGGTTTGTTGGCCTCTACGTCTCCGTGGGACCTTTATATACATCAATAATGTAATATAACCTAACCTAACAGAACCTAACATCTCGGCGGTAATATTTGACAACATTCCTGGCATGTTGGCCTCTACGGCTCCGTGGGACCTTTATATACATCAATAACGTAATATAACCTAACCTAACAGAACCTAACATCTCGGCGGTAATATTTGACAACATTCCCGGCGAGTTGGCCTCTAAGTCTCCATGGGACCTTTATATACATCAAGAACGTAATATAACTTAACCTAACCCAACCTAACATCTCGGCGGTAATATTTGGCAACATTCCTGGCTTGCTGGACTCTACGTCTCCGTGGGACCTTTATATACATCAATAATGTAATATAACCTAACCTAACAGAACCTAACATCTCGGCGGTAATATTTGACAACATTCCTGGCGAGTTGGCCTCTACGTCTCCGTGGGACCTTCCTATACATCAATAACGTAATATAACCGAACCTAACCCAACATATCATCTCGGCGGTAATATTTGACAACATTCCTGGCGAATTGGCCTCCACGTCTCCGTGGGACCTTTGTATACATCAATAACGTAATATAACCTAACCTAACCCAACCTATCATCTCGGCGGTAATATTTGACCACATTCCTGGCTTGTTGGCCTCTACGTCTCCGTGGGACATTTATATACATCAATAACGTAATATAACCTCAACCTAACAGAACCTAACATCTCGGCGGTAATATTTGACAACATTCCTGGCGTGTTGGCCTCTACGGCTCCGTGGAACCTTTATATACATCAATAACGTAATATAACCGAACCTAACCCAACCTATCATCTCGGCGGTAATATTTGACAACATTCCTGGCGAATTGGCCTCCACGTCTCCGTGGGACCTTTGTATACATCAATAACGTAATATAACCTAACCTAACAGAACCTAACATCTCGGCGGTAATATTTGACAACATTCCCGGCGAGTTGGCCTCTAAGTCTCCATGGGACCTTTATATACATCAAGAACGTAATATAACTTAACCTAACCCAACCTAACATCTCGGCGGTAATATTTGGCAACATTCCTGGCTTTTTGGACTCTACGTCTCCGTGGGACCTTTATATACATCAATAATGTAATATAACCTAATCTAACAGAACCTAACATCTCGGCGGTAATATTTGTCAACATTCCTGGCGAGTTGGCCTCTACGTCTCCGTGGGACCTTCCTATACATCAATAACGTAATATAACCGAACCTAACCCAACCTATCATCTCGGCGGTAATATTTGACAACATTCCTGGCGAATTGGCCTCCACGTCTCCGTGGGACCTTTGTATACATCAATAACGTAATATAACCTAACCTAACCCAACCTATCATCTCGGCGGTAATATTTGACCACATTCCTGGCTTGTTGGCTTCTACGTCTCCGTGGGACCTTTATATACATCAATAATGTAATATAAGCTAACCTAACAGAACCTAACATCTCGGCGGTAATATTTGACAACATTCCTGGCATGTTGGCCTCTACGGCTCCGTGGGACCTTTATATACATCAATAACGTAATATAACCTAACCTAACAGAACCTAACATCTCGGCGGTAATATTTGACAACATTCCTGGTGAGTTGGCCTCTACGTCTCCGTGAGTCCTTCCTATACATCAATAACGTAATATAACCGAACCTAACCCAACCTAACATCTCGGCGTTAATATTTGACAACATTCCTGGCGAATTGGCCTCCACGTCTCCGTGGGACCTTTGTATACATCAATAACGTAATATAACCTAACCTAACCCACCCTATCATCTCGGCGGTAATATTTGACCACATTCCTGGCTTGTTGGCCTCTACGTCTCCGTGGGACATTTATATACATCAATAACGTAATATAACCTAACCTAACAGAACCTAACATCTCGGCGGTAATATTTGACAACATTCCTGGCGTGTTGGCATCTACGGCTCCGTGGAACCTTTATATACATCAATAACGTAATATAACCGAACCTAACCCAACCTATCATCTCGGCGGTAATATTTGACAACATTCCTGGCGAATTGGCCTCCACGTCTCCGTGGGACCTTTATATACATCAATAATGTAATATAACCTAACCTAACAGAACCTAACATCTCGGCGGTAATATTTGACAACATTCCTGGCGAGTTGGCCTCTACGGCTCCGTGGGACCTTCATATACATCAATAACGTAATATAACCTAACCTAACCCAATCTAACATGTCGGCGGTAATATTTGACCACATTCCTGTCTTGTTGGCCTCTACGTCTCCGTGGGACGTTTATATACATCAATAACGTAATATAACCTAACCTAACCCAATCTAACATCTCGGCGGTAATATTTGACCACATTCCTGTCTTGTTGGCCTCTACGTCTCCGTGGGACGTTTATATACATCAATAACGTAATATAACCTAACCTAACCCAACCTAACATCTCGGCGGTAATATTTGACAACATTCCCGGCGAGTTGGCCTCTAAGTCTCCATGGGACCTTTATATACATCAAGTACGTAATATAACTTAACCTAACCCAACCTAACATCTCGGCGGTAATATTTGGCAACATTCCTGGCTTGCTGGACTCTACGTCTCCGTGGGACCTTTATATACATCAATAATGTAATATAACCTAACCTAACAGAACCTAACATCTCGGCGGTAATATTTGACAACATTCCTGGCGAGTTGGCCTCTACGGCTCCGTGGGACCTTCATATACATCAATATCGTAATATAACCTAACCTAACCCAATCTAACATGTCGGCGGTAATATTTGACCACATTCCTGTCTTGTTGGCCTCTACGTCTCCGTGGGACGTTTATATACATCAATAACGTAATATAACCGAACCTAACCCAACCTAACATCTCGGCGTTAATATTTGACAACATTCCTGGCGAATTGGCCTCCACGTCTCCGTGGGACCTTTGTATACATCAATAACGTAATATAACCTAACCTAACCCAACCTATCATCTCGGCGGTAATATTTGACCACATTCCTGGCTTGTTGGCCTCTACGTCTCCGTGGGACATTTATATACATCAATAACGTAATATAACCTAACCTAACAGAACCTAACATCTCGGCGGTAATATTTGACAACATTCCTGGCGTGTTGGCCTCTACGGCTCCGTGGAACCTTTATATACATCAATAACGTAATATAACCGAACCTAACCCAACCTATCATCTCGGCGGTAATATTTGACAACATTCCTGGCGAATTGGCCTCCACGTCTCCGTGGGACCTTTGTATACATCAATAACGTAATATAACCTAACCTAACCCAACCTATCATCTCGGCGGTAATATTTGACCACATTCCTGGCTTGTTGGCCTCTACCTCTCCGTGGGACCTTTATATACATCAATAATGTAATATAACCTAACCTAACAGAACCTAACATCTCGGCGGTAATATTTGACAACATTCCTGGCATGTTGGCCTCTACGGCTCCGTGGGACCTTTATATACATCAATAACGTAATATAACCTAACCTAACAGAACCTAACATCTCGGCGGTAATATTTGACAACATTCCTGGCGTGTTGGCCTCTACGGCTCCGTGGGACCTTTATATACATCAATAACGTAATATAACCTAACCTAACCCAATCTAACATCTCGGCGGTAATATTTGACCACATTCCTGTCTTGTTGGCCTCTACGTCTCCGTGGGACGTTTATATACATCAATAACGTAATATAACCTAACCTAACCCAACCTAACATCTCGGCGGTAATATTTGACAACATTCCCGGCGAGTTGGCCTCTAAGTCTCCATGGGACCTTTATATACATCAAGTACGTAATATAACTTAACCTAACCCAACCTAACATCTCGGCGGTAATATTTGGCAACATTCCTGGCTTGCTGGACTCTACGTCTCCGTGGGACCTTTATATACATCAATAATGTAATATAACCTATCCTAACAGAACCTAACATCTCGGCGGTAATATTTGACAACATTCCTGGCGAGTTGGCCTCTACGGCTCCGTGGGACCTTCATATACATCAATAACGTAATATAACCTAACCTAACCCAATCTAACATGTCGGCGGTAATATTTGACCACATTCCTGTCTTGTTGGCCTCTACGTCTCCGTGGGACGTTTATATACATCAATAACGTAATATAACCTAACCTAACCCAATCTAACATCTCGGCGGTAATATTTGACCACATTCCTGTCTTGTTGGCCTCTACGTCTCCGTGGGACGTTTATATACATCAATAACGTAATATAACCTAACCTAACCCAACCTAACATCTCGGCGGTAATATTTGACAACATTCCCGGCGAGTTGGCCTCTAAGTCTCCATGGGACCTTTATATACATCAAGTACGTAATATAACTTAACCTAACCCAACCTAACATCTCGGCGGTAATATTTGGCAACATTCCTGGCTTGCTGGACTCTACGTCTCCGTGGGACCTTTATATACATCAATAATGTAATATAACCTAACCTAACAGAACCTAACATCTCGGCGGTAATATTTGACAACATTCCTGGCGAGTTGGCCTCTACGGCTCCGTGGGACCTTCATATACATCAATATCGTAATATAACCTAACCTAACCCAATCTAACATGTCGGCGGTAATATTTGACCACATTCCTGTCTTGTTGGCCTCTACGTCTCCGTGGGACGTTTATATACATCAATAACGCAATATAACCTAACCTAACCCAATCTAACATCTCGGCGGTAATATTTGACCACATTCCTGTCTTGTTGGCCTCTACGTCTCCGTGGGACGTTTCTATACATCAATAACGTAATATAACCTAACCTAACCCAACCTAACATCTCGGCGGTAATATTTGACAACATTCCCGGCGAGTTGGCCTCTAAGTCTCCTTGGGACCTTTATATACATCAAGAACGTAATATAACTTAACCTAACCCAACCTAACATCTCGGTGGTAATATTTGGCAACATTCCTGGCTTGCTGGCCTCTACGTCTCCGTGGGACCTTTATATACATCAATAATGTAATATAACCTAACCTAACAGAACCTAACATCTCGGCGGTAATATTTGACGACATTCCTGGCGAGTTGGCCTCTACGTCTCCGTGGGACCTTCCTATACATCAATAACGTAATATAACCGAACCTAACCCAACCTAACATCTCGGCGGTAATATTTGACAAAATTCCTGGCGAATTGGCCTCCACGTCTCCGTGGGACCTTTGTATACATCAATAACGTAATATAACCTAACCTAACCCAACCTATCATCTCGGCGGTAATATTTGACCACATTCCTGGCTTGTTGGCCTCTAAGTCTCCATGGGACCCTTATATACATCAAGAACGTAATATAACTTAACCTAACCCAACCTAACATCTCGGCGGCAATATTTGGCAACATTCCTGGCTTGCTGGCCTCTACGTCTCCGTGGGACATTTATATACATCAATAACGTAATATAACCTAACCTAACCCAACCTAACATCTCGGCGGTAATATTTGACAACATTCCCGGCGAGTTGGCCTCTAAGTCTCCATGGGACCTTTATATACATCAAGAACGTAATATAACTTAACCTAACCCAACCTAACATCTCGGCGGTAATATTTGGCAACATTCCTGGCTTGCTGGACTCTACGTCTCCGTGGGACCTTTATATACATCAATAATGTAATATAACCTAACCTAACAGAACCTAACATCTCGGCGGTAATATTTGACAACATTCCTGGCGAGTTGGCCTCTACGTCTCCGTGGGACCTTCCTATACATCAATAACGTAATATAACCGAACCTAACCCAACCTATCATCTCGGCGGTAATATTTGACAACATTCCTGGCGAATTGGCCTCCACGTCTCCGTGGGACCTTTGTATACATCAATAACGTAATATAACCTAACCTAACCCAACCTATCATCTCGGCGGTAATATTTGACCACATTCCTGGCTTGTTGGCTTCTACGTCTCCGTGGGACATTTATATACATCAATAACGTAATATAACCTAACCTAACAGAACCTAACATCTCGGCGGTAATATTTGACAACATTCCTGGCGTGTTGGCATCTACGGCTCCGTGGAACCTTTATATACATCAATAACGTAATATAACCGAACCTAACCCAACCTATCATCTCGGCGGTAATATTTGACAACATTCCTGGCGAATTGGCCTCCACGTCTCCGTGGGACCTTTATATACATCAATAATGTAATATAACCTAACCTAACAGAACCTAACATCTCGGCGGTAATATTTGACAACATTCCTGGCGAGTTGGCCTCTACGGCTCCGTGGGACCTTTATATACATCAAGTACGTAATATAACTTAACCTAACAGAACCTAACATCTCGGCGGTAATATTTGACGACATTCCTGGCGAGTTGGCCTCTACGTCTCCGTGGGACCTTCCTATACATCAATAACGTAATATAACCGAACCTAACCCAACCTAACATCTCGGCGGTAATATTTGACAAAATTCCTGGCGAATTGGCCTCCACGTCTCCGTGGGACCTTTGTATACATCAATAACGTAATATAACCTAACCTAACCCAATCTAACATGTCGGCGGTAATATTTGACCACATTCCTGTCTTGTTGGCCTCTACGTCTCCGTGGGACGTTTATATACATCAATAACGTAACATAACCTAACCTAACCCAATCTAACATCTCGGCGGTAATATTTGACCACATTCCTGTCTTGTTGGCCTCTACGTCTCCGTGGGACGTTTATATACATCAATAACGTAATATAACCTAACCTAACCCAACCTAACATCTCGGCGGTAATATTTGACAACATTCCCGGCGAGTTGGCCTCTAAGTCTCCATGGGACCTTTATATACATCAAGTACGTAATATAACTTAACCTAACCCAACCTAACATCTCGGCGGTAATATTTGGCAACATTCCTGGCTTGCTGGACTCTACGTCTCCGTGGGACCTTTATATACATCAATAATGTAATATAACCTAACCTAACAGAACCTAACATCTCGGCGGTAATATTTGACAACATTCCTGGCGAGTTGGCCTCTACGGCTCCGTGGGACCTTCATATACATCAATATCGTAATATAACCTAACCTAACCCAATCTAACATGTCGGCGGTAATATTTGACCACATTCCTGTCTTGTTGGCCTCTACGTCTCCGTGGGACGTTTATATACATCAATAACGCAATATAACCTAACCTAACCCAATCTAACATCTCGGCGGTAATATTTGACCACATTCCTGTCTTGTTGGCCTCTACGTCTCCGTGGGACGTTTCTATACATCAATAACGTAATATAACCTAACCTAACCCAACCTAACATCTCGGCGGTAATATTTGACAACATTCCCGGCGAGTTGGCCTCTAAGTCTCCTTGGGACCTTTATATACATCAAGAACGTAATATAACTTAACCTAACCCAACCTAACATCTCGGTGGTAATATTTGGCAACATTCCTGGCTTGCTGGCCTCTACGTCTCCGTGGGACCTTTATATACATCAATAATGTAATATAACCTAACCTAACAGAACCTAACATCTCGGCGGTAATATTTGACGACATTCCTGGCGAGTTGGCCTCTACGTCTCCGTGGGACCTTCCTATACATCAATAACGTAATATAACCGAACCTAACCCAACCTAACATCTCGGCGGTAATATTTGACAAAATTCCTGGCGAATTGGCCTCCACGTCTCCGTGGGACCTTTGTATACATCAATAACGTAATATAACCTAACCTAACCCAACCTATCATCTCGGCGGTAATATTTGACCACATTCCTGGCTTGTTGGCCTCTAAGTCTCCATGGGACCCTTATATACATCAAGAACGTAATATAACTTAACCTAACCCAACCTAACATCTCGGCGGCAATATTTGGCAACATTCCTGGCTTGCTGGCCTCTACGTCTCCGTGGGACATTTATATACATCAATAACGTAATATAACCTAACCTAACCCAACCTAACATCTCGGCGGTAATATTTGACAACATTCCCGGCGAGTTGGCCTCTAAGTCTCCATGGGACCTTTATATACATCAAGAACGTAATATAACTTAACCTAACCCAACCTAACATCTCGGCGGTAATATTTGGCAACATTCCTGGCTTGCTGGACTCTACGTCTCCGTGGGACCTTTATATACATCAATAATGTAATATAACCTAACCTAACAGAACCTAACATCTCGGCGGTAATATTTGACAACATTCCTGGCGAGTTGGCCTCTACGTCTCCGTGGGACCTTCCTATACATCAATAACGTAATATAACCGAACCTAACCCAACCTATCATCTCGGCGGTAATATTTGACAACATTCCTGGCGAATTGGCCTCCACGTCTCCGTGGGACCTTTGTATACATCAATAACGTAATATAACCTAACCTAACCCAACCTATCATCTCGGCGGTAATATTTGACCACATTCCTGGCTTGTTGGCTTCTACGTCTCCGTGGGACATTTATATACATCAATAACGTAATATAACCTAACCTAACAGAACCTAACATCTCGGCGGTAATATTTGACAACATTCCTGGCGTGTTGGCATCTACGGCTCCGTGGAACCTTTATATACATCAATAACGTAATATAACCGAACCTAACCCAACCTATCATCTCGGCGGTAATATTTGACAACATTCCTGGCGAATTGGCCTCCACGTCTCCGTGGGACCTTTATATACATCAATAATGTAATATAACCTAACCTAACAGAACCTAACATCTCGGCGGTAATATTTGACAACATTCCTGGCGAGTTGGCCTCTACGGCTCCGTGGGACCTTCATATACATCAATAACGTAATATAACCTAACCTAACCCAATCTAACATGTCGGCGGTAATATTTGACCACATTCCTGTCTTGTTGGCCTCTACGTCTCCGTGGGACGTTTATATACATCAATAACGTAATATAACCTAACCTAACCCAATCTAACATCTCGGCGGTAATATTTGACCACATTCCTGTCTTGTTGGCCTCTACGTCTCCGTGGGACGTTTATATACATCAATAACGTAATATAACCTAACCTAACCCAACCTAACATCTCGGCGGTAATATTTGACAACATTCCCGGCGAGTTGGCCTCTAAGTCTCCATGGGACCTTTATATACATCAAGTACGTAATATAACTTAACCTAACCCAACCTAACATCTCGGCGGTAATATTTGGCAACATTCCTGGCTTGCTGGACTCTACGTCTCCGTGGGACCTTTATATACATCAATAATGTAATATAACCTAACCTAACAGAACCTAACATCTCGGCGGTAATATTTGACAACATTCCTGGCGAGTTGGCCTCTACGGCTCCGTGGGACCTTCATATACATCAATATCGTAATATAACCTAACCTAACCCAATCTAACATGTCGGCGGTAATATTTGACCACATTCCTGTCTTGTTGGCCTCTACGTCTCCGTGGGACGTTTATATACATCAATAACGTAATATAACCGAACCTAACCCAACCTAACATCTCGGCGTTAATATTTGACAACATTCCTGGCGAATTGGCCTCCACGTCTCCGTGGGACCTTTGTATACATCAATAACGTAATATAACCTAACCTAACCCAACCTATCATCTCGGCGGTAATATTTGACCACATTCCTGGCTTGTTGGCCTCTACGTCTCCGTGGGACGTTTATATACATCAATAACGCAATATAACCTAACCTAACCCAATCTAACATCTCGGCGGTAATATTTGACCACATTCCTGTCTTGTTGGCCTCTACGTCTCCGTGGGACGTTTCTATACATCAATAACGTAATATAACCTAACCTAACCCAACCTAACATCTCGGCGGTAATATTTGACAACATTCCCGGCGAGTTGGCCTCTAAGTCTCCTTGGGACCTTTATATACATCAAGAACGTAATATAACTTAACCTAACCCAACCTAACATCTCGGTGGTAATATTTGGCAACATTCCTGGCTTGCTGGCCTCTACGTCTCCGTGGGACCTTTATATACATCAATAATGTAATATAACCTAACCTAACAGAACCTAACATCTCGGCGGTAATATTTGACGACATTCCTGGCGAGTTGGCCTCTACGTCTCCGTGGGACCTTCCTATACATCAATAACGTAATATAACCGAACCTAACCCAACCTAACATCTCGGCGGTAATATTTGACAAAATTCCTGGCGAATTGGCCTCCACGTCTCCGTGGGACCTTTGTATACATCAATAACGTAATATAACCTAACCTAACCCAACCTATCATCTCGGCGGTAATATTTGACCACATTCCTGGCTTGTTGGCCTCTAAGTCTCCATGGGACCCTTATATACATCAAGAACGTAATATAACTTAACCTAACCCAACCTAACATCTCGGCGGCAATATTTGGCAACATTCCTGGCTTGCTGGCCTCTACGTCTCCGTGGGACATTTATATACATCAATAACGTAATATAACCTAACCTAACCCAACCTAACATCTCGGCGGTAATATTTGACAACATTCCCGGCGAGTTGGCCTCTAAGTTTCCATGGGACCTTTATATACATCAAGAACGTAATATAACTTAACCTAACCCAACCTAACATCTCGGCGGTAATATTTGGCAACATTCCTGGCTTGCTGGACTCTACGTCTCCGTGGGACCTTTATATACATCAATAATGTAATATAACCTAACCTAACAGAACCTAACATCTCGGCGGTAATATTTGACAACATTCCTGGCGAGTTGGCCTCTACGTCTCCGTGGGACCTTCCTATACATCAATAACGTAATATAACCGAACCTAACCCAACCTATCATCTCGGCGGTAATATTTGACAACATTCCTGGCGAATTGGCCTCCACGTCTCCGTGGGACCTTTGTATACATCAATAACGTAATATAACCTAACCTAACCCAACCTATCATCTCGGCGGTAATATTTGACCACATTCCTGGCTTGTTGGCTTCTACGTCTCCGTGGGACCATTATATACATCAATAATGTAATATAAGCTAACCTAACAGAACCTAACATCTCGGCGGTAATATTTGACAACATTCCTGGCATGTTGGCGTCTACGGCTCCGTGGGACCTTTATATACATCAATAACGTAATATAACCTAACCTAACAGAACCTAACATCTCGGCGGTAATATTTGACAACATTCCTGGTGAGTTGGCCTCTACGTCTCCGTGAGTCCTTCCTATACATCAATAACGTAATATAACCGAACCTAACCCAACCTAACATCTCGGCGTTAATATTTGACAACATTCCCGGCGAGTTGGCCTCTAAGTCTCCATGGGACCTTTATATACATCAAGTACGTAATATAACTTAACCTAACCCAACCTAACATCTCGGCGGTAATATTTGGCAACATTCCTGGCTTGCTGGACTCTACGTCTCCGTGGGACCTTTATATACATCAATAATGTAATATAACCTAACCTAACAGAACCTAACATCTCGGCGGTAATATTTGACAACATTCCTGGCGAGTTGGCCTCTACGGCTCCGTGGGGCCTTCATATACATCAATAACGTAATATAACCTAACCTAACCCAATCTAACATGTCGGCGGTAATATTTGACCACATTCCTGTCTTGTTGGCCTCTACGTCTCCGTGGGACGTTTATATACATCAATAACGTAATATAACCTAACCTAACCCAATCTAACATCTCGGCGGTAATATTTGACCACATTCCTGTCTTGTTGGCCTCTACGTCTCCGTGGGACGTTTATATACATCAATAACGTAATATAACCTAACCTAACCCAACCTAACATCTCGGCGGTAATATTTGACAACATTCCCGGCGAGTTGGCCTCTAAGTCTCCATGGGACCTTTATATACATCAAGTACGTAATATAACTTAACCTAACCCAACCTAACATCTCGGCGGTAATATTTGGCAACATTCCTGGCTTGCTGGACTCTACGTCTCCGTGGGACCTTTATATACATCAATAATGTAATATAACCTAACCTAACAGAACCTAACATCTCGGCGGTAATATTTGACAACATTCCTGGCGAGTTGGCCTCTACGGCTCCGTGGGACCTTCATATACATCAATATCGTAATATAACCTAACCTAACCCAATCTAACATGTCGGCGGTAATATTTGACCACATTCCTGTCTTGTTGGCCTCTACGTCTCCGTGGGACGTTTATATACATCAATAACGTAATATAACCTAACCTAACCCAATCTAACATCTCGGCGGTAATATTTGACCACATTCCTGTCTTGTTGGCCTCTACGTCTCCGTGGGACGTTTCTATACATCAATAACGTAATATAACCTAACCTAACCCAACCTAACATCTCGGCGGTAATATTTGACAACATTCCCGGCGAGTTGGCCTCTAAGTCTCCTTGGGACCTTTATATACATCAAGAACGTAATATAACTTAACCTAACCCAACCTAACATCTCGGTGGTAATATTTGGCAACATTCCTGGCTTGCTGGCCTCTACGTCTCCGTGGGACCTTTATATACATCAATAATGTAATATAACCTAACCTAACAGAACCTAACATCTCGGCGGTAATATTTGACGACATTCCTGGCGAGTTGGCCTCTACGTCTCCGTGGGACCTTCCTATACATCAATAACGTAATATAACCGAACCTAACCCAACCTAACATCTCGGCGGTAATATTTGACAAAATTCCTGGCGAATTGGCCTCCACGTCTCCGTGGGACCTTTGTATACATCAATAACGTAATATAACCTAACCTAACCCAACCTATCATCTCGGCGGTAATATTTGACCACATTCCTGGCTTGTTGGCCTCTAAGTCTCCATGGGACCCTTATATACATCAAGAACGTAATATAACTTAACCTAACCCAACCTAACATCTCGGCGGCAATATTTGGCAACATTCCTGGCTTGCTGGCCTCTACGTCTCCGTGGGACATTTATATACATCAATAACGTAATATAACCTAACCTAACCCAACCTAACATCTCGGCGGTAATATTTGACAACATTCCCGGCGAGTTGGCCTCTAAGTCTCCATGGGACCTTTATATACATCAAGAACGTAATATAACTTAACCTAACCCAACCTAACATCTCGGCGGTAATATTTGGCAACATTCCTGGCTTGCTGGACTCTACGTCTCCGTGGGACCTTTATATACATCAATAATGTAATATAACCTAACCTAACAGAACCTAACATCTCGGCGGTAATATTTGACAACATTCCTGGCGAGTTGGCCTCTACGTCTCCGTGGGACCTTCCTATACATCAATAACGTAATATAACCGAACCTAACCCAACCTATCATCTCGGCGGTAATATTTGACAACATTCCTGGCGAATTGGCCTCCACGTCTCCGTGGGACCTTTGTATACATCAGTAACGTAATATAACCTAACCTAACCCAACCTATCATCTCGGCGGTAATATTTGACCACATTCCTGGCTTGTTGGCTTCTACGTCTCCGTGGGACCATTATATACATCAATAATGTAATATAAGCTAACCTAACAGAACCTAACATCTCGGCGGTAATATTTGACAACATTCCTGGCATGTTGGCCTCTACGGCTCCGTGGGACCTTTATATACATCAATAACGTAATATAACCTAACCTAACAGAACCTAACATCTCGGCGGTAATATTTGACAACATTCCTGGTGAGTTGGCCTCTACGTCTCCGTGAGTCCTTCCTATACATCAATAACGTAATATAACCGAACCTAACCCAACCTAACATCTCGGCGTTAATATTTGACAACATTCCTGGCGAATTGGCCTCCACGTCTCCGTGGGACCTTTGTATACATCAATAACGTAATCTAACCTAACCTAACCCAACCTATCATCTCGGCGGTAATATTTGACCACATTCCTGGCTTGTTGGCCTCTACGTCTCCGTGGGACATTTATATACATCAATAACGTAATATAACCTAACCTAACAGAACCTAACATCTCGGCGGTAATATTTGACAACATTCCTGGCGTGTTGGCCTCTACGGCTCCGTGGAACCTTTATATACATCAATAACGTAATATAACCGAACCTAACCCAACCTATCATCTCGGCGGTAATATTTGACAACATTCCTGGCGAATTGGCCTCCACGTCTCCGTGGGACCTTTGTATACATCAATAACGTAATATAACCTAACCTAACAGAACCTAACATCTCGGCGGTAATATTTGACAACATTCCCGGCGAGTTGGCCTCTAAGTCTCCATGGGACCTTTATATACATCAAGAACGTAATATAACTTAACCTAACCCAACCTAACATCTCGGCGGCAATATTTGGCAACATTCCTGGCTTGCTGGCCTCTACGTCTCCGTGGGACATTTATATACATCAATAACGTAATATAACCTAACCTAACCCAACCTAACATCTCGGCGGTAATATTTGACAACATTCCCGGCGAGTTGGCCTCTAAGTCTCCATGGGACCTTTATATACATCAAGAACGTAATATAACTTAACCTAACCCAACCTAACATCTCGGCGGTAATATTTGGCAACATTCCTGGCTTGCTGGACTCTACGTCTCCGTGGGACCTTTATATACATCAATAATGTAATATAACCTAACCTAACAGAACCTAACATCTCGGCGGTAATATTTGACAACATTCCTGGCGAGTTGGCCTCTACGTCTCCGTGGGACCTTCCTATACATCAATAACGTAATATAACCGAACCTAACCCAACCTATCATCTCGGCGGTAATATTCGACAACATTCCTGGCGAATTGGCCTCCACGTCTCCGTGGGACCTTTGTATACATCAATAACGTAATATAACCTAACCTAACCCAACCTATCATCTCGGCGGTAATATTTGACCACATTCCTGGCTTGTTGGCTTCTACGTCTCCGTGGGACCATTATATACATCAATAATGTAATATAAGCTAACCTAACAGAACCTAACATCTCGGCGGTAATATTTGACAACATTCCTGGCATGTTGGCCTCTACGGCTCCGTGGGACCTTTGTATACATCAATAACGTAATATAACCTAACCTAACCCAACCTATCATCTCGGCGGTAATATTTGACCACATTCCTGGCTTGTTGGCCTCTACGTCTCCGTGGGACATTTATATACATCAATAACGTAATATAACCTAACCTAACAGAACCTAACATCTCGGCGGTAATATTTGACAACATTCCTGGCGTGTTGGCCTCTACGGCTCCGTGGAACCTTTATATACATCAATAACGTAATATAACCGAACCTAACCCAACCTAACATCTCGGCGGTAATATTTGGCAACATTCCTGGCTTGCTGGACTCTACGTCTCCGTGGGACCTTTATATACATCAATAATGTAATATAACCTAACCTAACAGAACCTAACATCTCGGCGGTAATATTTGACAACATTCCTGGCGAGTTGGCCTCTACGTCTCCGTGGGACCTTCCTATACATCAATAACGTAATATAACCGAACCTAACCCAACCTATCATCTCGGCGGTAATATTTGACAACATTCCTGGCGAATTGGCCTCCACGTCTCCGTGGGACCTTTGTATACATCAATAACGTAATATAACCTAACCTAACCCAACCTATCATCTCGGCGGTAATATTTGACCACATTCCTGGCTTGTTGGCTTCTACGTCTCCGTGGGACCATTATATACATCAATAATGTAATATAAGCTAACCTAACAGAACCTAACATCTCGGCGGTAATATTTGACAACATTCCTGGCATGTTGGCGTCTACGGCTCCGTGGGACCTTTATATACATCAATAACGTAATATAACCTAACCTAACAGAACCTAACATCTCGGCGGTAATATTTGACAACATTCCTGGTGAGTTGGCCTCTACGTCTCCGTGAGTCCTTCCTATACATCAATAACGTAATATAACCGAACCTAACCCAACCTAACATCTCGGCGTTAATATTTGACAACATTCCCGGCGAGTTGGCCTCTAAGTCTCCATGGGACCTTTATATACATCAAGTACGTAATATAACTTAACCTAACCCAACCTAACATCTCGGCGGTAATATTTGGCAACATTCCTGGCTTGCTGGACTCTACGTCTCCGTGGGACCTTTATATACATCAATAATGTAATATAACCTAACCTAACAGAACCTAACATCTCGGCGGTAATATTTGACAACATTCCTGGCGAGTTGGCCTCTACGGCTCCGTGGGGCCTTCATATACATCAATAACGTAATATAACCTAACCTAACCCAATCTAACATGTCGGCGGTAATATTTGACCACATTCCTGTCTTGTTGGCCTCTACGTCTCCGTGGGACGTTTATATACATCAATAACGTAATATAACCTAACCTAACCCAATCTAACATCTCGGCGGTAATATTTGACCACATTCCTGTCTTGTTGGCCTCTACGTCTCCGTGGGACGTTTATATACATCAATAACGTAATATAACCTAACCTAACCCAACCTAACATCTCGGCGGTAATATTTGACAACATTCCCGGCGAGTTGGCCTCTAAGTCTCCATGGGACCTTTATATACATCAAGTACGTAATATAACTTAACCTAACCCAACCTAACATCTCGGCGGTAATATTTGGCAACATTCCTGGCTTGCTGGACTCTACGTCTCCGTGGGACCTTTATATACATCAATAATGTAATATAACCTAACCTAACAGAACCTAACATCTCGGCGGTAATATTTGACAACATTCCTGGCGAGTTGGCCTCTACGGCTCCGTGGGACCTTCATATACATCAATATCGTAATATAACCTAACCTAACCCAATCTAACATGTCGGCGGTAATATTTGACCACATTCCTGTCTTGTTGGCCTCTACGTCTCCGTGGGACGTTTATATACATCAATAACGTAATATAACCTAACCTAACCCAATCTAACATCTCGGCGGTAATATTTGACCACATTCCTGTCTTGTTGGCCTCTACGTCTCCGTGGGACGTTTCTATACATCAATAACGTAATATAACCTAACCTAACCCAACCTAACATCTCGGCGGTAATATTTGACAACATTCCCGGCGAGTTGGCCTCTAAGTCTCCTTGGGACCTTTATATACATCAAGAACGTAATATAACTTAACCTAACCCAACCTAACATCTCGGTGGTAATATTTGGCAACATTCCTGGCTTGCTGGCCTCTACGTCTCCGTGGGACCTTTATATACATCAATAATGTAATATAACCTAACCTAACAGAACCTAACATCTCGGCGGTAATATTTGACGACATTCCTGGCGAGTTGGCCTCTACGTCTCCGTGGGACCTTCCTATACATCAATAACGTAATATAACCGAACCTAACCCAACCTAACATCTCGGCGGTAATATTTGACAAAATTCCTGGCGAATTGGCCTCCACGTCTCCGTGGGACCTTTGTATACATCAATAACGTAATATAACCTAACCTAACCCAACCTATCATCTCGGCGGTAATATTTGACCACATTCCTGGCTTGTTGGCCTCTAAGTCTCCATGGGACCCTTATATACATCAAGAACGTAATATAACTTAACCTAACCCAACCTAACATCTCGGCGGCAATATTTGGCAACATTCCTGGCTTGCTGGCCTCTACGTCTCCGTGGGACATTTATATACATCAATAACGTAATATAACCTAACCTAACCCAACCTAACATCTCGGCGGTAATATTTGACAACATTCCCGGCGAGTTGGCCTCTAAGTCTCCATGGGACCTTTATATACATCAAGAACGTAATATAACTTAACCTAACCCAACCTAACATCTCGGCGGTAATATTTGGCAACATTCCTGGCTTGCTGGACTCTACGTCTCCGTGGGACCTTTATATACATCAATAATGTAATATAACCTAACCTAACAGAACCTAACATCTCGGCGGTAATATTTGACAACATTCCTGGCGAGTTGGCCTCTACGTCTCCGTGGGACCTTCCTATACATCAATAACGTAATATAACCGAACCTAACCCAACCTATCATCTCGGCGGTAATATTTGACAACATTCCTGGCGAATTGGCCTCCACGTCTCCGTGGGACCTTTGTATACATCAGTAACGTAATATAACCTAACCTAACCCAACCTATCATCTCGGCGGTAATATTTGACCACATTCCTGGCTTGTTGGCTTCTACGTCTCCGTGGGACCATTATATACATCAATAATGTAATATAAGCTAACCTAACAGAACCTAACATCTCGGCGGTAATATTTGACAACATTCCTGGCATGTTGGCCTCTACGGCTCCGTGGGACCTTTATATACATCAATAACGTAATATAACCTAACCTAACAGAACCTAACATCTCGGCGGTAATATTTGACAACATTCCTGGTGAGTTGGCCTCTACGTCTCCGTGAGTCCTTCCTATACATCAATAACGTAATATAACCGAACCTAACCCAACCTAACATCTCGGCGTTAATATTTGACAACATTCCTGGCGAATTGGCCTCCACGTCTCCGTGGGACCTTTGTATACATCAATAACGTAATCTAACCTAACCTAACCCAACCTATCATCTCGGCGGTAATATTTGACCACATTCCTGGCTTGTTGGCCTCTACGTCTCCGTGGGACATTTATATACATCAATAACGTAATATAACCTAACCTAACAGAACCTAACATCTCGGCGGTAATATTTGACAACATTCCTGGCGTGTTGGCCTCTACGGCTCCGTGGAACCTTTATATACATCAATAACGTAATATAACCGAACCTAACCCAACCTATCATCTCGGCGGTAATATTTGACAACATTCCTGGCGAATTGGCCTCCACGTCTCCGTGGGACCTTTGTATACATCAATAACGTAATATAACCTAACCTAACAGAACCTAACATCTCGGCGGTAATATTTGACAACATTCCCGGCGAGTTGGCCTCTAAGTCTCCATGGGACCTTTATATACATCAAGAACGTAATATAACTTAACCTAACCCAACCTAACATCTCGGCGGCAATATTTGGCAACATTCCTGGCTTGCTGGCCTCTACGTCTCCGTGGGACATTTATATACATCAATAACGTAATATAACCTAACCTAACCCAACCTAACATCTCGGCGGTAATATTTGACAACATTCCCGGCGAGTTGGCCTCTAAGTCTCCATGGGACCTTTATATACATCAAGAACGTAATATAACTTAACCTAACCCAACCTAACATCTCGGCGGTAATATTTGGCAACATTCCTGGCTTGCTGGACTCTACGTCTCCGTGGGACCTTTATATACATCAATAATGTAATATAACCTAACCTAACAGAACCTAACATCTCGGCGGTAATATTTGACAACATTCCTGGCGAGTTGGCCTCTACGTCTCCGTGGGACCTTCCTATACATCAATAACGTAATATAACCGAACCTAACCCAACCTATCATCTCGGCGGTAATATTCGACAACATTCCTGGCGAATTGGCCTCCACGTCTCCGTGGGACCTTTGTATACATCAATAACGTAATATAACCTAACCTAACCCAACCTATCATCTCGGCGGTAATATTTGACCACATTCCTGGCTTGTTGGCTTCTACGTCTCCGTGGGACCATTATATACATCAATAATGTAATATAAGCTAACCTAACAGAACCTAACATCTCGGCGGTAATATTTGACAACATTCCTGGCATGTTGGCCTCTACGGCTCCGTGGGACCTTTGTATACATCAATAACGTAATATAACCTAACCTAACCCAACCTATCATCTCGGCGGTAATATTTGACCACATTCCTGGCTTGTTGGCCTCTACGTCTCCGTGGGACATTTATATACATCAATAACGTAATATAACCTAACCTAACAGAACCTAACATCTCGGCGGTAATATTTGACAACATTCCTGGCGTGTTGGCCTCTACGGCTCCGTGGAACCTTTATATACATCAATAACGTAATATAACCGAACCTAACCCAACCTCTCATCTCGGCGGTAATATTTGACAACATTCCTGGCGAATTGGCCTCCACGTCTCCGTGGGACCTTTGTATACATCAATAACGTAATATAACCTAACCTAACAGAACCAAACATCTCGGCGGTAATATTTGACAACATTCCCGGCGAGTTGGCCTCTAAGTCTCCATGGGACCTTTATATACATCAAGAACGTAATATAACTTAACCTAACCCAACCTAACATCTCGGCGGTAATATTTGGCAACATTCCTGGCTTTTTGGACTCTACGTCTCCGTGGGACCTTTATATACATCAATAATGTAATATAACCTAACCTAACAGAACCTAACATCTCGGCGGTAATATTTGACAACATTCCTGGCGAGTTGGCCTCTACGTCTCCGTGGGACCTTCCTATACATCAATAACGTAATATAACCGAACCTAACCCAACCTATCATCTCGGCGGTAATATTTGACAACATTCCTGGCGAATTGGCCTCCACGTCTCCGTGGGACCTTTGTATACATCAATAACGTAATATAACATAACCTAACCCAACCTATCATCTCGGCGGTAATATTTGACCACATTCCTGGCTTGTTGGCTTCTACGTCTCCGTGGGACCTTTATATACATCAATAATGTAATATAAGCTAACCTAACAGAACCTAACATCTCGGCGGTAATATTTGACAACATTCCTGGCATGTTGGCCTCTACGGCTCCGTGGGACCTTTATATACATCAATAACGTAATATAACCTAACCTAACAGAACCTAACATCTCGGCGGTAATATTTGACAACATTCCTGGTGAGTTGGCCTCTACGTCTCCGTGAGTCCTTCCTATACATCAATAACGTAATATAACCGAACCTAACCCAACCTAACATCTCGGCGTTAATATTTGACAACATTCCTGGCGAATTGGCCTCCACGTCTTCGTGGGACCTTTGTATACATCAATAACGTAATATAACCTAACCTGACCCAATCTAACATCTCGGCGGTAATATTTGACCACATTCCTGGCTTGTTTGCCTCTACGTCTCCGTGGGACCTTTGTATACATCAATAACGTAATATAACCTAACCTAACCCAATCTAACATCTCTGCGGTAATATTCGACCACATTCCCGGCGAGTTGGCCTCTACGTCTCCGTGGGACATTTGTATACATCAATAGCGTAATATAACCTAACCTAACCCAATCTAACATCTCGGCGGTAATATTTGACCACATTCCTGTCTTGTTGGCCTCTACGTCTCCGTGGGACGTTTCTATACATCAATAACGCAATATAACCTAACCTAACCCAACCTAACATCTCGGCGGTAATATTTGACAACATTCCCGGCGAGTTGGCCTCTAAGTCTCCATGGGACCTTTATATACATCAAGAACGTAATATAACTTAACCTAACCCAACCTAACATCTCGGTGGTAATATTTGGCAACATTCCTGGCTTGCTGGCCTCTACGTCTCCGTGGGACCTTTATATACATCAATAACGTAATATAACCTAACCTAACAGAACCTAACATCTCGGCGGTAATATTTGACAAAATTCCTGGCGAATTGGCCTCCACGTCTCCGTGGGAACTGTATATACATCAATAACGTAATATAACATAACCTCCCCGACCTAACTTCTCGGCGGTAATATTTGACAACATTCCTGGCGAATTGGCCTCTACGTCTCCTTGGGACCTTTATATACATCAATACCGTAATATAACCTAACCTGACCCAATCTAACATCTCGGCGGTAATATTTGACCACATTCCTGGCTTGTTTGCCTCTACGTCTCCGTGGGACCTTTGTATACATCAATAACGTAATATAACCTAACCTAACCCAATCTAACATCTCTGCGGTAATATTCGACCACATTCCCGGCGAGTTGGCCTCTACGTCTCCGTGGGACATTTATATACATCAATAGCGTAATATAACCTAACCTAACCCAACCTAACATCTCGGCGGTAATATTTGACAACATTGCCGGCGAGTTGGCCTCTAAGTCTCCATGGGACCTTTATATACATCAAGAACGTAATATAACCTAACCTAACCCAACCTAACATCTCGGCGGTAATATTTGACAACATTGCCGGCGAGTTGGCCTCTAAGTCTCCATGGGACCTTTATATACATCAAGAACGTAATATAACTTAACCTAACCCAACCTAACATCTCGGCGGTAATATTTGACAACATTCCTGGCGAGTTTGCCTCTACGGCTCCGTGGGACCTTCATATACATCAATAACGTAATATAACCTAACCTAACCCAATCTAACATCTCGGCGGTAATATTTGACCACATTCCTGTCTTGTTGGCCTCTACGTCTCCGTGGGACGTTTCTATACATCAATAACGTAATATAACCTAACCTAACAGAACCTAACATCTCGGCGGTAATATTTGACGACATTCCTGGCGAGTTGGCCTCTACGTCTCCGTGGGACCTTCCTATACATCAATAACGTAATATAACCGAACCTAACCCAACCTAACATCTCGGCGGTAATATTTGACAAAATTCCTGGCGAATTGGCCTCCACGTCTCCGTGGGACCTTTGTATACATCAATAACGTAATATAACCTATCCTAACCCAACCTATCATCTCGGCGGTAATATTTGACCACATTCCTGGTCTGTTGGCCTCTACGTCTCCGTGGGACCTTTATATACATCAATAATGTAATATAACCTAACCTAACAGAACCTAACATCTCGGCGGTAATATTTGACAACATTCCTGGCATGTTGGCCTCTACGGCTCCGTGGGACCTTTATATACATCAATAACGTAATATAACCTAACCTAACAGAACCTAACATCTCGGCGGTAATATTTGACAACATTCCCGGCGAGTTGGCCTCTAAGTCTCCATGGGACCTTTATATACATCAAGAACGTAATATAACTTAACCTAACCCAACCTAACATCTCGGCGGTAATATTTGGCAACATTCCTGGCTTGCTGGACTCTACGTCTCCGTGGGACCTTTATATACATCAATAATGTAATATAACCTAACCTAACAGAACCTAACATCTCGGCGGTAATATTTGACAACATTCATGGCGAGTTGGCCTCTACGTCTCCGTGGGACCTTCCTATACATCAATAACGTAATATAACCGAACCTAACCCAACCTATCATCTCGGCGGTAATATTTGACAACATTCCTGGCGAATTGGCCTCCACGTCTCCGTGGGACCTTTGTATACATCAATAACGTAATATAACCTAACCTAACCCAACCTATCATCTCGGCGGTAATATTTGACCACATTCCTGGCTTGTTGGCTTCTACGTCTCCGTGGGACCATTATATACATCAATAATGTAATATAAGCTAACCTAACAGAACCTAACATCTCGGCGGTAATATTTGACAACATTCCTGGCATGTTGGCCTCTACGGGTCCGTGGGACCTTTATATACATCAATAACGTAATATAACCTAACCTAACAGAACCTAACATCTCGGCGGTAATATTTGACAACATTCCTGGCATGTTGGCCTCTACGGCTCCGTGGGACCTTTATATACATCAATAACGTAATATAACCTAACCTAACAGAACCTAACATCTCGGCGGTAATATTTGACAACATTCCCGGCGAGTTGGCCTCTAAGTCTCCATGGGACCTTTATATACATCAAGAACGTAATATAACTTAACCTAACCCAACCTAACATCTCGGCGGTAATATTTGGCAACATTCCTGGCTTGCTGGACTCTACGTCTCCGTGGGACCTTTATATACATCAATAATGTAATATAACCTAACCTAACAGAACCTAACATCTCGGCGGTAATATTTGACAACATTCATGGCGAGTTGGCCTCTACGTCTCCGTGGGACCTTCCTATACATCAATAACGTAATATAACCGAACCTAACCCAACCTATCATCTCGGCGGTAATATTTGACAACATTCCTGGCGAATTGGCCTCCACGTCTCCGTGGGACCTTTGTATACATCAATAACGTAATATAACCTAACCTAACCCAACCTAACATCTCGGCGGTAATATTTGACAACATTCCCGGCGAGTTGGCTTCTAAGTCTCCATGGGACCTTTATATACATCAAGAACGTAATATAACTTAACCTAACCCAACCTAACATCTCGGCGGTAATATTTGGCAACATTTCTGGCTTGCTGGCCTCTACGTCTCCGTGGGACCTTTATATACATCAATAATGTAATATAACCTAACCTAACAGAACCTAACATCTCGGCGGTAATATTTGACGACATTCCTGGCGAGTTGGCCTCTACGTCTCCGTGGGACCTTCCTATACATCAATAACGTAATATAACCGAACCTAACCCAACCTAACATCTCGGCGGTAATATTTGACAAAATTCCTGGCGAATTGGCCTCCACGTCTCCGTGGGAACTGTATATACATCAATAACGTAATATAACATAACCTCCCCGACCTAACTTCTCGGCGGTAATATTTGACAACATTCCTGGCGAATTGGCCTCTACGTCTCCTTGGGACCTTTATATACATCAATACCGTAATATAACCTAACCTGACCCAATCTAACATCTCGGCGGTAATATTTGACCACATTCCTGGCTTGTTTGCCTCTACGTCTCCGTGGGACCTTTGTATACATCAATAACGTAATATAACCTAACCTAACCCAATCTAACATCTCTGCGGTAATATTCGACCACATTCCCGGCGAGTTGGCCTCTACGTCTCCGTGGGACATTTATATACATCAATAGCGTAATATAACCTAACCTAACCCAACCTAACATCTCGGCGGTAATATTTGACAACATTGCCGGCGAGTTGGCCTCTAAGTCTCCATGGGACCTTTATATACATCAAGAACGTAATATAATTTAACCTAACCCAACCTAACATCTCGGCGGTAATATTTGACAACATTCCTGGCGAGTTGGCCTCTACGGCTCCGTGGGACCTTCATATACATCAATAACGTAATATAACCTAACCTAACCCAATCTAACATGTCGGCGGTAATATTTGACCACATTCCTGTCTTGTTGGCCTCTACGTCTCCGTGGGACGTTTATATACATCAATAACGTAATATAACCTAACCTAACCCAATCTAACATCTCGGCGGTAATATTTGACCACATTCCTGTCTTGTTGGCCTCTACGTCTCCGTGGGACGTTTCTATACATCAATAACGTAATATAACCTAACCTAACAGAACCTAACATCTCGGCGGTAATATTTGACGACATTCCTAGCGAGTTGGCCTCTACGTCTCCGTGGGACCTTCCTATACATCAATAACGTAATATAACCGAACCTAACCCAACCTAACATCTCGGCGGTAATATTTGACAAAATTCCTGGCGAATTGGCCTCCACGTCTCCGTGGGACCTTTGTATACATCAATAACGTAATATAACCTATCCTAACCCAACCTATCATCTCGGCGGTAATATTTGACCACATTCCTGGTCTGTTGGCCTCTACGTCTCCGTGGGACCTTTATATACATCAATAATGTAATATAACCTAACCTAACAGAACCTAACATCTCGGCGGTAATATTTGACAACATTCCTGGCATGTTGGCCTCTACGGCTCCGTGGGACCTTTATATACATCAATAACGTAATATAACCTAACCTAACAGAACCTAACATCTCGGCGGTAATATTTGACAACATTCCCGGCGAGTTGGCCTCTAAGTCTCCATGGGACCTTTATATACATCAAGAACGTAATATAACTTAACCTAACCCAACCTAACATCTCGGCGGTAATATTTGGCAACATTCCTGGCTTGCTGGACTCTACGTCTCCGTGGGACCTTTATATACATCAATAATGTAATATAACCTAACCTAACAGAACCTAACATCTCGGCGGTAATATTTGACAACATTCATGGCGAGTTGGCCTCTACGTCTCCGTGGGACCTTCCTATACATCAATAACGTAATATAACCGAACCTAACCCAACCTATCATCTCGGCGGTAATATTTGACAACATTCCTGGCGAATTGGCCTCCACGTCTCCGTGGGACCTTTGTATACATCAATAACGTAATATAACCTAACCTAACCCAACCTATCATCTCGGCGGTAATATTTGACCACATTCCTGGCTTGTTGGCTTCTACGTCTCCGTGGGACCATTATATACATCAATAATGTAATATAAGCTAACCTAACAGAACCTAACATCTCGGCGGTAATATTTGACAACATTCCTGGCATGTTGGCCTCTACGGGTCCGTGGGACCTTTATATACATCAATAACGTAATATAACCTAACCTAACAGAACCTAACATCTCGGCGGTAATATTTGACAACATTCCTGGCATGTTGGCCTCTACGGCTCCGTGGGACCTTTATATACATCAATAACGTAATATAACCTAACCTAACAGAACCTAACATCTCGGCGGTAATATTTGACAACATTCCCGGCGAGTTGGCCTCTAAGTCTCCATGGGACCTTTATATACATCAAGAACGTAATATAACTTAACCTAACCCAACCTAACATCTCGGCGGTAATATTTGGCAACATTCCTGGCTTGCTGGACTCTACGTCTCCGTGGGACCTTTATATACATCAATAATGTAATATAACCTAACCTAACAGAACCTAACATCTCGGCGGTAATATTTGACAACATTCATGGCGAGTTGGCCTCTACGTCTCCGTGGGACCTTCCTATACATCAATAACGCAATATAACCGAACCTAACCCAACCTATCATTTCGGCGGTAATATTTGACAACATTCCTGGCGAATTGGCCTCCACGTCTCCGTGGGACCTTTGTATACATCAATAACGTAATATAACCTAACCTAACCCAACCTATCATCTCGGCGGTAATATTTGACCACATTCCTGGCTTGTTGGCTTCTACGTCTCCGTGGGACCATTATATACATCAATAGTGTAATATAAGCTAACCTAACAGAACCTAACATCTCGGCGGTAATATTTGACAACATTCCTGGCATGTTGGCCTCTACGGCTCCGTGGGACCTTTATATACATCAATAACGTAATATAACCTAACCTAACAGAACCTAACATCTCGGCGGTAATATTTGACAACATTCCTGGTGAGTTGGCCTCTACGTCTCCGTGAGTCCTTCCTATACATCAATAACGTAATATAACCGAACCTAACCCAACCTAACATCTCGGCGTTAATATTTGACAACATTCCTGGCGAATTGGCCTCCACGTCTCCGTGGGACCTTTGTATACATCAATAACGTAATATAACCTAACCTAACCCAACCTATCATCTCGGCGGTAATATTTGACCACATTCCTGGCTTGTTGGCCTCTACGTCTCCGTGGGACATTTATATACATCAATAACGTAATATAACCTAACCTAACAGAACCTAACATCTCGGCGGTAATATTTGACAACATTCCTGGCGTGTTGGCCTCTACGGCTCCGTGGAACCTTTATATACATCAATAACGTAATATAACCTAACCTAACCCAATCTAACATCTCGGCGGTAATATTTGACCACATTCCTGTCTTGTTGGCCTCTACGTCTCCGTGGGACGTTTATATACATCAATAACGTAATATAACCTAACCTAACCCAACCTAACATCTCGGCGGTAATATTTGACAACATTCCCGGCGAGTTGGCCTCTAAGTCTCCATGGGACCTTTATATACATCAAGAACGTAATATAACTTAACCTAACCCAACCTAACATCTCGGCGGTAATATTTGGCAACATTCCTGGCTTGCTGGACTCTACGTCTCCGTGGGACCTTTATATACATCAATAATGTAATATAACCTAACCTAACAGAACCTAACATCTCGGCGGTAATATTTGACAACATTCCTGGCATGTTGGCCTCTACGGCTCCGTGGGACCTTTATATACATCAATAACGTAATATAACCTAACCTAACAGAACCTAACATCTCGGCGGTAATATTTGACAACATTCCTGGCGAGTTGGCCTCTACGTCTCCGTGGGACCTTCCTATACATCAATAACGTAATATAACCGAACCTAACCCAACCTAACATCTCGGCGGTAATATTTGACAACATTCCTGGCGAATTGGCCTCCACGTCTCCGTGGGACCTTTATATACGTCAATAACGTAATATAACCTAACCTAACCCAACCTAACATCTCGGCGGTAATATTTGACAACATTCCCGGCGAGTTGGCCTCTAAGTCTCCATGGGACCTTTATATACATCAAGAACGTAATATAACTTAACCTAACCCAACCTAACATCTCGGTGGTAATATTTGGCAACATTCCTGGCTTGCTGGCCTCTACGTCTCCGTGGGACCTTTATATACATCAATAATGTAATATAACCTAACCTAACAGAACCTAACATCTCGGCGGTAATATTTGACGACATTCCTGGCGAGTTGGCCTCTACGTCTCCGTGGGACCTTCCTATACATCAATAACGTAATATAACCGAACCTAACCCAACCTAACATCTCGGCGGTAATATTTGACAAAATTCCTGGCGAATTGGCCTCCACGTCTCCGTGGGAACTGTATATACATCAATAACGTAATATAACATAACCTCCCCGACCTAACTTCTCGGCGGTAATATTTGACAACATTCCTGGCGAATTGGCCTCTACGTCTCCTTGGGACCTTTATATACATCAATACCGTAATATAACCTAACCTGAACCAATCTAACATCTCGGCGGTAATATTTGACCACATTCCTGGCTTGTTTGCCTCTACGTCTCCGTGGGACCTTTGTATACATCAATAACGTAATATAACCTAACCTAACCCAATCTAACATCTCTGCGGTAATATTCGACCACATTCCCGGCGAGTTGGCCTCTACGTTTCCGTGGGTCATTTATATACATCAATAGCGTAATATAACCTAACCTAACCCAACCTAACATCTCGGCGGTAATATTTGACAACATTGCCGGCGAGTTGGCCTCTAAGTCTCCATGGGACCTTTATATACATTAAGAACGTAATATAACTTAACCTAACACAACCTAACATCTCGGCGGTAATATTTGACAACATTCCTGGCTTGCTGGCCTCTACGTCTCCGTGGGACCTTTATATACATCAATAATGTAATATAACCTAACCTAACAGAACCTAACATCTCGGCGTTAATATTTGACAACATTCCTGGCGAGTTGGACTCTACGTCCCCGTGGGACCTTCCTATACATCAATAACGTAATATAACCGAACCTAACCCAACCTAACATCTCGGCGGTAATATTTGACAACATTCCTGGCGAATTGGCCTCCACGTCTCCGTGGGACCTTTGTATACATCAATAACGTAATATAACCTAACCTAACCCAACCTATCATCCCGGCGGTAATATTGACCACATTCCTGGCTTGTTGGCCTTTAAGTCTCCATGGGACCCTTATATACATCAAGAACGTAATATAACTTAACCTAACCCAACCTAACATCTCGGCGGTAATATTTGGCAACATTCCTGGCTTGCTGGCCTCTACGTCTCCGTGGGACCTTCCTATACATCAATAACGTAATATAACCAAACCTAACCCAACCTAACATCTCGGCGGTAATATTTGACAACATTCCTGGCGAATTGGCCTCCACGTCTCCGTGGGACTTTTATATACGTCAATAACGTAATATAACCTAACCTAACCCAACCTAACGTCTCGGCGGTAATATTTGACAACATTCCCGGCGAGTTGGCCTCTAAGTCTCCATGGGACCTTTATATACATCAAGAACGTAATATAACTTAACCTAACCCAACCTAACATCTCGGTGGTAATATTTGGCAACATTCCTGGCTTGTTGGCCTCTACGGCTCCGTGGGACCTTTATATACATCAATAACGTAATATAACCTAACCTAACAGAACCTAACATCTCGGCGGTAATATTTGACAACATTCCTGGTGAGTTGGCCTCTACGTCTCCGTGAGTCCTTCCTATACATCAATAACGTAATATAACCGAACCTAACCCAACCTAACATCTCGGCGTTAATATTTGACAACATTCCTGGCGAATTGGCCTCCACGTCTCCGTGGGACCTTTGTATACATCAATAACGTAATATAACCTAACCTAACCCAACCTATCATCTCGGCGGTAATATTTGACCACATTCCTGGCTTGTTGGCCTCTACGTCTCCGTGGGACATTTATATACATCAATAACGTAATATAACCTAACCTAACAGAACCTAACATCTCGGCGGTAATATTTGACAACATTCCTGGCGTGTTGGCCTCTACGGCTCCGTGGAACCTTTATATACATCAATAACGTAATATAACCGAACCTAACCCAACCTATCATCTCGGCGGTAATATTTGACAACATTCCTGGCGAATTGGCCTCCACGTCTCCGTGGGACCTTTGTATACATCAATAACGTAATATAACCTAACCTAACAGAACCTAACATCTCGGCGGTAATATTTGACAACATTCCCGGCTAGTTGGCCTCTAAGTCTCCATGGGACCTTTATATACATCAAGAACGTAATATAACTTAACCTAACCCAACCTAACATCTCGGCGGTAATATTTGGCAACATTCCTGGCTTTTTGGACTCTACGTCTCCGTGGGACCTTTATATACATCAATAATGTAATATAACCTAACCTAATAGAACCTAAC
>CAXAJV010000485.1:0-98000 GCA_963969225.1 Xylocopa violacea
AACATGTCGAATGTAATATTTTACTACATTCCATTCGTGTCGTCGCCTGCTTCTCGATGGGTACATTATATACGTCTATAACGTTGTATATTCTAACCTAACGCAACCTAACATCTGGGATGTAATATTTTACAACATTCCTGGCGTGTCGTCGCAAACTTCTCGATGGGGACATTATATACATCTATAACGTTGTATATCCTAACCTAAGGCAACCTAACATATCGGATGTAATATTTTACAACATTCTGGCGTGTCGTCGCCTGCTTCTCCATGGGGACATTATATACGTCTATAACCTTGTATATACTAACCTAACGCAACCTAACATCTGGGATGTAATGTTTTACAACATTCCTGGCGTGTCGTTGCCTACTTCTCGATGGGGACATTATATACATCTATAGCGTTGTATATCCTAACCTAAGGCAATCTGACATCTCGGATGTAATATTTTACAACATTCTGGCGTGTCGTCGCCTGCTTCTCGATGGGGACATTATATACATCTATAACCTTGTATATCCTAACCTAACGCAACCTAACATCTGGGATGTAGTATTTTAAAACATTCCTGGCATGTCGGTCCCTACGTCTCGGTGGGAACGTTATATACGTCTATAACGATATATATCCTAACCTAAGGGTACCTTACATCTCGGATGTAATTTTTTACAACATTCCTGGTATGTCGGGCCCTACTTCTCGGTGGGAACATTGTATACGTCTATAACGATATATATCCTAGCCTAAGGCAACCTAACATGAAGGAATGTAATATTTTACAACATTCCTGACGTGTCGTCGCCTGCTTCTCGATGGGGAAATTCTATACGTCTATAACGTTGTATATCCTAACCTAAGGGAACCTAACATCTCGGGTTTAATATTTTAGAACATTCCTGACGCGTCAGTCCCTATTTCTCGGTGGGAACATTATATACGTCTATAACGTTATATATCCTAGCCTAAGGCAACCCAACTTGTAGAATGTAATATTTTACAACATTCCTGGCGTGTCGTCGCCTACCTCTCGATGGGGACATTATATACATCTATAACGTTTTATATCATAACCTAAGGGAACCTAACATCTCGGATGATATATTTTAAAACTTTCCTGGCATGTCGGACCCTACGTCTCGGTGGGATCATTATATACGTCTATAACGATATATATCCTAACCTAAGGCAACCTAACATCTCGGATGTAATATTTTACAACATTCCTGGCATGTCGGTCACTAGGTCTCGGTGGGAACATTATATATGTCTGTAACGATATATACCCTAACCTAAGGCAACCTAACATCTCGGATTTAATATTTTACAACATTCCTGGCATGTAGGTCCCTACGTCTCCGTGGGTACATTATATACGTCTGTAACGTTGTATATCCTAACCTAACGCAACCTAACGTCTGGGATGTAATATTTTAAAACAATCCTGGTATGTCGGTCCCTACGTCTCGGTGGGAACATTATATACGTCTGTAACGATATATATCCTAACCTAAGGCGACCTAACACCTCGGATGTAATATTTTACAACATTTCTGGCATGTCGGTCCCTACGTCTCCGTGGGTACATTATATACGTCTGTAACGTTGTATATCCTAACCTAACGCAACCTAAAGTCTGGGATGTAATATTTTAAAACATTCCTGGCATGTCGGTCCCTACGTCTCGGTGGGAACATTATATACGTCTATAACGATATATATCCTAACCTAAGGCAACCTAACATATCGGATGTAATATTCTACAACATTCTGGCGTGTCGTCGCCTGCTTCTCCATGGGGACATTATATACGTCTATAACCTTGTATATACTAACCTAACGCAACCTAACATCTGGGATGTAATGTTTTACAACATTCCTGGCATGTCGGTCCCTACTTCTCGGTGGGAACATTGTATACGTCTATAACGATATATATTCTAGCCTAAGGCAACCTAACATGTCGAATGTAATATTTTACAACATTCCTGTCGTGTCGTCGCCTGCTTCTCGATGGGGACATTATATACCTCTATAACGTTGTATATTCTAACC
Source organism: Xylocopa violacea (assembly GCA_963969225.1). Classification (NCBI taxonomy): domain Eukaryota; kingdom Metazoa; phylum Arthropoda; class Insecta; order Hymenoptera; family Apidae; genus Xylocopa; species Xylocopa violacea. The sequence continues at coordinate 2,059 of CAXAJV010000485.1, forward strand.
TAACGCAACCTAACATCTGGGATGTTATATTTTACAACATTCCTGGCGTGTCGTCGCCTACTTCTCGATGGGAACATTATATACGTCTATAACGTTATATATCCTAGCCTAAGGCAACCTAACGTGTAGAATGTAATATTTTACAACATTCCTGGCGTGTCGTCGCCTACTTCTGGATGGGGACATTATATACATCTATAACGTTGTATATCCTACCCTAAGGCAACCTAACGTCTCGGATGTAATATTTTACAACATTCCTGGCAAGTCGGTCCCTACTTCTCGGTGGGAAAATTGTATACGTCTATAACGATACATATCCTAGCCTAAGGCAACCCAACATGTCGAATGTAATATTTTCCAACATTCCTGGCGTGTCGTCGCCTACTTCTCACTGGGGACATTATATACATCTATAACGTTGTACATCCTACCCTATGGCAGCCTAACACCTCGGATGTAATATTTTACAACATTCCTGGCGTGTCGTCGCCTACTTCTCGGTGGGAACATTGTATACGTCTATAACTATATATATCCTAGCCTAAGGCAACCTAACATGTCGAATGTAATATTTTACAACATTCCTGTCGTGTCGTCTCCTGCATCTCGATGGGGACATTATATACGTCTATAACGTTGAATATCCTAACCTAAAGCAACCTAACATCTGGGATGTAATATTTTACAACATTCCTGGCATGTCGGTCCCTACTTCTCGGTGGGAACATTGTATACGTCTATAACGATATATATTCTAGCCTAAGGCAACCTAACATGTCGAATGTAATATTTTACAACATTCCTGTCGTGTCGTCGCCTGCTTCTCGATGGGGACATTATATACGTCTATAACGTTGTATATTCTAACCTAACGCAACCTAAAATCTGGGATGTAATATTTTACAACATTCCTGGCGTGTCGTGGCCTACTTCTCGATGGGGACAATATATACATCTATAACGTTGTATATCCTAACCTAAGGCAACCTAACATATCGGATGTAATATTTTACAACATTCCTGGCATGTCGGGCCCTACTTCTCGGTGGGAACATTGTATACGTCTATAACGATATATATCCTAGCCTAACGCAACCTAACATGTCGAATGTAATATTTTACAACATTCCTGTCGTGTCGTCGCCTGCTTCTCGATGGGGACATTCTATACGTCTATAACGTTGTATTTCCTAACCTAAGGGAACCTAACATCTCGGGTGTAATATTTTAGAACATTCCTGACGCGTCAGTCCCTATTTCTCGGTGGGAACATTATATACGTCTATAACGTTATATATCCTAGCCTAAGGCAACCTAACTTGTAGAATGTAATATTTTACAACATTCCTGGCGTGTCGTCGCCTACTTCTCTATGCGAACATTATATACATCTATAACGTTGTATATCCTAACCTAAGGCAACCTAACATCTCGGATGTAATATTTTACAACATTCCTGGCATGTCGTCTCCTGCATCTCGATGGGGACATTCTATACGTCTATAACGTTGAATATCCTAACCTAAAGCAACCTAACATCTGGGATGTAATATTTTACAACATTCCTGGCATGTCGGTCCCTACTTCTCGGTGGAAACAATGTATACGTCTATAACGACATATATCCTAGCCTAAGGCAACCCAACATGTAGAATGTAATATTTTACAACATTCCTGGCGTGTCGTCGCCTACTTCTGGATGGGGACATTATATACATCTATAACGTTATATATCCTAACCTAAGGGAACCTAACATCTCGGGTGTAATATTTTACAACATTCCTGGCGTGTCGTCGCCTACTTCTCGATGGGGACATTATGTACATCTATAACGTTGTATATTCTAACCTAACGCAACCTAACATCTGGGATTTAATATTTTAGAACATTCCTGGCATGTAGGTCCCTACTTCTCGGTGGGAACAGTCTATACGTCTATAACGTTGTATATCCTAACCTAAGGGAACCTAACATCTCGGGTGTAATATTTTACAACATTGCTGACGCGTCGGCCCCTCTTTCTCGGTGGGAATATTCTATACGTCTATAACGTTGTATATCCTAACCTAAGGGAACCTAACATCTCGGGTGTAATATTTTAGAACATTCCTGACGCGTCGGTCCCTATTTCTCGGTTGGAACATTATATACGTCTATAAAGTTATATATCCTAGCCTACGGCAACCTAACTTGTCGAATGTAATATTTAACAACAATCCTGGCAAGTCGGTCCCTACTTCTCGGTGGGAACATTGTATACGTCTATAACGATACATATCCTAGCCTAAGGCAACCCAACATGTCGAATGTAATATTTTACAACATTCCTGGCGTGTCGTCGCCTACGTCTCGCAAGGGACATTATGTACATCTATAACGTTGTACATCCTACCCTAAGGCAACCTAACACCTCGGATGTAATATTTTACAACATTCCTGGCATGTCGGTCCCTACCTCTCGGTGGGAACATTCTATAAGTCCATAACGTTGTATATCCTAACCTAAGGGAACCTAACATCTCGGGTGTAATATTTTAGAACATTCCTGACGCGTCGGTCCCTATTTCTCGGTGGGATCATTATATACGTCTATAACGTTATATATCCTAGCATAAGGCAACCTAGCTTGTAGAATGTAATATTTTACAACATTCCTGGCGTGTCGTCGCCTACTTCTCGATGAGGACATTATATACATCTATTACGTTGTATATCCTAACCTAACGCAACCTAACATCTGGGATGTAATATTTTACAACATTCCTGTCATGTCGTCTCCTGCATCTCGATGGGGACATTATATACGTCTATAACGATATATATCCTAACCTAAGGCAACCTAACATCTCGGATGTAATATTTTACAACATTCCTGGCGCTTCGGCTGCTACTTTTCGGTGGGAACATTATATACGTCTATAACGTTACATATCCTAACGTATGGCAACATAACATCTCGGATGTTATATTTTACAACATTCCTGGCGTGTCGTCGCCTGCTTCTCGATGGGGACTTTATGTGCGTCTAGATCGTTGTATATCCTAACCTATCGCAACCTAACATCTGGGATGTAATATTTTCAACATTCCTGGCATGTCGGTCCCTACGTCTCGGTGGGAACGTTATATACGTCTATAACGATATATATCCTAACCTAAGGGAACCTTACATCTCGGATGTAATATTTTACAACATTCCTGGCATGTTGGGCCCTACTTCTCGGTGGGAACATTGTATACGTCTATAACTATATATATCCTAGCCTAAGGCAACCTAACATGTCGAATGTAATATTTTACAACATTCCTGTCGTGTCGTCTCCTGCATCTCGATGGGGACATTATATACGTCTATAAAGTTGAATATCCTAACCTAAAGCAACCTAACATCTGGGATGTAATATTTTACAACATTCCTGGCATGTCGGTACCTACTTCTCGATGGAAACAATGTGTACGTCTATAACGACATATATCGTAGCCTAAGGCAACCCAAAATGTAGAATGTAATATTTTACAACATTCCTGTCGTGTCGTCGCCTACTTCTCGATGGGGACGTTATATACATCTATAACGTTGTATATCCTACCCTAAGGCAACCTAACATCTCGGATGTAATATTTTACAACATTCCTGGCATGTCGGTTCCTACTTCTCGGTGGGAACATTGTATACGTCTATAACGATATATATTCTAGCCTAAGGCAACCTAACATGTCGAATGTAATATTTTACAACATTCCTGTCGTGTCGTCGCCTGCTTCTCGATGGGGACATTATATACGTCTATAACAGTGTATATTCTAACCTAACGCAACCTAAAATCTGGGATGTAATATTTTACAACATTCCTGGCGTGTCGTCGCCTACTTCTGGATAGGGACATTATATACATCTATAACGTCATATATCCTAACCTAAGGGAACCTAACATCTCGGGTGTAATATTTTACAACATTCCTGGCGTGTCGTTGCCTACTTCTCGATGGGGACATTATATACATCTATAACGTTGTATATCCTAACCTAAGGCAACCTAACATCTCGGATGTAATATTTTACAACATTCCTGGCATGTCGGGCACTACTTCTCGGTGGGAACATTGTATACGTCTATAACGATATATATTCTAGCCTAACGCAACCTAACATGTCGAATGTAATATTTTACAACATTGCTGCCGTGTCGGCGCCTGCTTCTCGATGGGGACATTCTATACGTCTATAACGCTGTATGTCCTAACCTAAGGGAACCTAACATCTCGTGTGTAATATTTTACAACATTCCTGGCGTGTCGTCGCCTACTTCTCGGTGGGAACATTGTATACGTCTATAACTATGTATATCCTAGCCTAAGGCAACCTAACATGTCGAATGTAATATTTTACAACATTCCTGTCGTGTCGTCTCCTGCATCTCGATGGGGACATTATATACGTCTATAACGTTGAATATCCTAACCTAAAGCAACCTAACATCTGGGATGTAATATTTTACAACATTCCTCGCAAGTCGGTCCCTACTTCTCGGTGGGAGAATTGTATACGTCTATAACGATATATATCCTAGCCTAACGCAACCTAACATGTCGAATGTAATATTTTACAACATTCCTGTCGTGTCGTCGCCTGCTTCTCGATGGGGACATTCTATACGTCTATAACGCTGTATGTCCTAACCTAAGGGAACCTAACATCTCGGGTGTAATATTTTAGAACATTCCTGACGCGTCAGTACCTATTTCTCGGTGGAAACAATGTATACGTCTATAACGACATATATCCTAGCCTAAGGCAACCCAACATGTAGAATGTAATATTTTACAACATTCCTGGCGTGTCGTCGCCTACTTCTGGATGGGGAGATTATATACATCTATAACGTTATATATCCTAACCTAAGGGAACCTAACATCTCGGGTGTAATATTTCACAACATTCCTGGCGTGTCGTCGCCTACTTCTCGGTGGGAACATTGTATACGTCTATAACTATATATATCCTAGCCTAAGGCAACCTAACATGTCGAATGTAATATTTTACAACATTCCTGTCGTGTCGTCGCCTGCTTCTCGATGGGGATATTATATACGTCTATAACGTTGAATATCCTAACCTAAAGCAACCTAACATCTGGGATGTAATATTTTACAACATTCCTGGCATGTCGGTCCCTACTTCTCGGTGGAAACAATGTATACGTCTATAACGACATATATCCTAGCCTAAGGCAACCCAACATGTAGAATGTAATATTTTACAACATTCCTGGCGTGTCGTCGCCTACTTCTGGACGGGGACATTATATACATCTATAATGTTATATATCCTAACCTAAGGGAACCTAACATCTCGGGTGTAATATTTTACAACATTCCTGGCGTGTCGTCGCCTACTTCTCGGTGGGAACATTGTATACGTCTATAACTATATATATCCTAGCCTAAGGCAACCTAACATGTCGAATGTAATATTTTACAACATTCCTGTCGTGTCGTCGCCTGCTTCTCGATGGGGATATTATATACGTCTATAACGTTGTATATTCTAACCTAACGCAACCTAACATCTGGGATGTAATATTTTACAACATTCCTGGCGTGTCGTCACCTACTTCTGGATGGGGACATTATATACATCTATAACGTCATATATCCTAACCTAAGGGAACCTAACATCTCGGGTGTAATATTTTACAACATTCCTGGCGTGGCGTCGCCTACTTCTCGATGGGGACATTATATACATCTATAACGTTGTATATTCTAACCTAACGCAACCTAACATCTGGGATGTAATATTTTACAACATTCCTGTCATGTCGTCTCCTGCATCTCGATGGGGACATTATATACGTCTATAACGATATAAATCCTAACCTAAGGCAACCTAACATATCGGATGTAATATTTTACAACATTCCTGGCGCTTCGGCTGCTATTTTTCGGTGGGAACATTATATACGTCTATAACGTTACATATCCTAACGTATGGCAACATAACATCTCGGATGTTATATTTTACAACATTCCTGTCGTGTCGTCGCCTGCTTCTCGATGGGGACATTATATACGTCTATAACGTTGTATATTCTAACCTAACGCAACCTAAAATCTGGGATGTAATATTTTACAACATTCCTGGCGTGTCGTCGCCTACTTCTGGATAGGGACATTATATACATCTATAACGTCATATATCCTAACCTAAGGGAACCTAACATCTCGGGTGTAATATTTTACAACATTCCTGGCGTGTCGTTGCCTACTTCTCGATGGGGACATTATATACATCTATAACGTTGTATATCCTAACCTAAGGCAACCTAACATCTCGGATGTAATATTTTACAACATTCCTGGCATGTCGGGCACTGCTTCTCGGTGGGAACATTGTATACGTCTATAACGATATATATCCTAGCCTAACGCAACCTAACATGTTGAATGTAATATTTTACAACATTCCTGTCGTGTCGTCGCCTGCTTCTCGATGGGGACATTCTATACGTCTATAACGCTGTATGTCCTAACCTAAGGGAACCTAACATCTCGGGTGTAATATTTTAGAACATTCCTGACGCGTCAGTCCCTATTTCTGGGTGGGAACATTATATACGTCTATAACGTTATATATCCTAGCCTAAGGCAACCTAACGTGTAGAATGTAATATTTTACAACATTCCTGGCGTGTCGTCGCCTACTTCTGGATGGGGACATTATATACATCTATAACGTTGTATATCCTACCCTAAGGCAACCTAACGTCTCGGATGTAATATTTTACAACATTCCTGGCGTGTCGTCGCCTACTTCTCGGTGGGAACATTGTATACGTCTATAACTATATATATCCTAGCCTAAGGCAACCTAACATGTCGAATGTAATATTTTACAACATTCCTGTCGTGTCGTCTCCTGCATCTCGATGGGGACATTATATACGTCTATAACGTTGAATATCCTAACCTAAAGCAACCTAACATCTGGGATGTAATATTTTACAACATTCCTGGCATGTCGGTCCCTACTTCTCGGTGGGAACATTGTATACGTCTATAACGATATATATTCTAGCCTAAGGCAACCTAACATGTCGAATGTAATATTTTACAACATTCCTGTCGTGTCGTCGCCTGCTTCTCGATGGGGACATTATATACGTCTATAACGTTGTATATTCTAACCTAACGCAACCTAAAATCTGGGATGTAATATTTTACAACATTCCTGGCGTGTCGTGGCCTACTTCTCGATGGGGAAAATATATACATCTATAACGTTGTATATCCTAACCTAAGGCAACCTAACATATCGGATGTAATATTTTACAACATTCCTGGCATGTCGGGCCCTACTTCTCGGTGGGAACATTGTATACGTCTATAACGATATATATCCTAGCCTAACGCAACCTAACATGTCGAATGTAATATTTTACAACATTCCTGTCGTGTCGTCGCCTGCTTCTCGATGGGGACATTCTATACGTCTATAACGTTGTATTTCCTAACCTAAGGGAACCTAACATCTCGGGTGTAATATTTTAGAACATTCCTGACGCGTCAGTCCCTATTTCTCGGTGGGAACATTATATACGTCTATAACGTTATATATCCTAGCCTAAGGCAACCTAACTTGTAGAATGTAATATTTTACAACATTCCTGGCGTGTCGTCGCCTACTTCTCTATGCGAACATTATATACATCTATAACGTTGTATATCCTAACCTAAGGCAACCTGACATCTCGGATGTAATATTTTACAACATTCCTGGCATGTCGTCTCCTGCATCTCGATGGGGACATTCTATACGTCTATAACGTTGAATATCCTAACCTAAAGCAACCTAACATCTGGGATGTAATATTTTACAACATTCCTGGCATGTCGGTCCCTACTTCTCGGTGGAAACAATGTATACGTCTATAACGACATATATCCTAGCCTAAGGCAACCCAACATGTAGAATGTAATATTTTACAACATTCCTGGCGTGTCGTCGCCTACTTCTGGATGGGGACATTATATACATCTATAACGTTATATATCCTAACCTAAGGGAACCTAACATCTCGGGTGTAATATTTTACAACATTCCTGGCGTGTCGTCGCCTACTTCTCGATGGGGACATTATATACATCTATAACGTTGTATATTCTAACCTAACGCAACCTAACATCTGGGATTTAATATTTTAGAACATTCCTGGCATGTAGGTCCCTACTTCTCGGTGGGAACAGTCTATACCTCTATAACGTTGTATATCCTAACCTAAGGGAACCTAACATCTCGGGTGTAATATTTTACAACATTGCTGACGCGTCGGCCCCTCTTTCTCGGTGGGAATATTCTATACGTCTATAACGTTGTATATCCTAACCTAAGGGAACCTAACATCTCGGGTGTAATATTTTAGAACATTCCTGACGCGTCGGTCCCTATTTCTCGGTTGGAACATTATATACGTCTATAAAGTTATATATCCTAGCCTACGGCAACCTAACTTGTCGAATGTAATATTTAACAACATTCCTGGCGTGTCGTCGCCTACTTCTCGATGGGGACATTATATACATCTATAGCGTTGTATATCCTAACCTAAGGCAACCTAACATCTGGGATGTAATATTTTACAACATTTCTGGCATGTCGGTCCCTACGTCTCCGTGGGTACATTATATACGTCTGTAACGTTGTATATCCTAACCTAACGCAACCTAACATATCGGATGTAATATTTTACAACATTCTGGCGCGTCGTCGCCTGCTTCTCCATGGGGACATTATATACGTCTATAACCTTGTATATACTAAGCTAACGCAACCTAACATCTGGGATGTAATATTTTACAACATTCCTGGCGTGTCGTCGCCTACTTCTCGGTGGGAACATTGTATACGTCTATAACGATATATATCCTAGCCTAAGGCAACCTAACATGTCGAATGTAATATTTTACAACATTCCTTTCGTGTCGTCGCCTGCTTCTCGATGGGTACATTATATACGTCTATAACGTTGCATATTCTAACCTAACGCAACCTAACATCTGGGATGTAATGTTTTACAGCATACCTGGCGTGTCGTCGCCTACTTCTGGATGGGGACATTATATACATCTATAACGTCATATAACCTAACCTAAGGGAACCTAACATCTCGGGTGTAATATTTTACAACTTTCCTGGCGTGTCGTTGCCTACTTCTCGATGGGCACATTATATAAATCTATAACGTTGTTTATCATAACCTAAGGCAACCTAACATCTCGGATGTGTATATTTTACAACATTCCTGGTATGTCGGGCCCTACTTCTTGGTGGGAACATTGTATACGTCTGTAACGTTATTTATCCTAGCCTAAGGCAACCCAACTTGTAGAATGTAATATTTTACAACATTCCTGGCGTGTCGTCGCCTACTTCTCGATGGGGACATTATATACATCTATAACGTTGTATATCACAACCTAAGGCAACCTAACATCTCGGATGTAATATTTTACAACATTCCTGGCATGTCAGTCCCTACGTCTCGGTGGGAACATTATATACGTCTATAACGATATATATCCTAACCTAAGGCAACCTAACATCTCGGATGTAATATTTTACAACATTCCTGGCGCTTCGGCTGCTACGTTTCGGTGGGAACATTATATACGTCTATAACGTTACATATCCTAACGTATGGCAACATAACATCGCGGATGTTATATTTTACAACATTCCTGCCGATTCCGCGCCTGCTTCTCGATGGGGACTTTATATACATCTATAACGTTGTATATCCTAACCTAAGGCAACCTAACATATCGGATGTAATATTTTACAACATTCTGGCGTGTCGTCGCCTGCTTCTCCATGGGGACATTATATACGTCTATAACCTTGTATATACTAACCTAACGCAACCTAACATCTGGGATGTAATATTTTACAACATTCCTGGCGTGTCGTCGCCTACTTCTCGGTGGGAACATTGTATACGTCTATAACGATATATATCCTAGCCTAAGGCAACCTAACATGTCGAATGTAATATTTTACTACATTCCATTCGTGTCGTCGCCTGCTTCTCGATGGGTACATTATATACGTCTATAACGTTGTATATTCTAACCTAACGCAACCTAACATCTGGGATGTAATATTTTACAACATTCCTGGCGTGTCGTCGCAAACTTCTCGATGGGGACATTATATACATCTATAACGTTGTATATCCTAACCTAAGGCAACCTAACATATCGGATGTAATATTTTACAACATTCTGGCGTGTCGTCGCCTGCTTCTCCATGGGGACATTATATACGTCTATAACCTTGTATATACTAACCTAACGCAACCTAACATCTGGGATGTAATGTTTTACAACATTCCTGGCGTGTCGTTGCCTACTTCTCGATGGGGACATTATATACATCTATAGCGTTGTATATCCTAACCTAAGGCAATCTGACATCTCGGATGTAATATTTTACAACATTCTGGCGTGTCGTCGCCTGCTTCTCGATGGGGACATTATATACATCTATAACCTTGTATATCCTAACCTAACGCAACCTAACATCTGGGATGTAGTATTTTAAAACATTCCTGGCATGTCGGACCCTACATCTCGGTGGGAACATACTATACGTCTATAACGTTGTATATCCTAACCTAAGGGAACATAACATCTCGGGTGTAATATTTTACAACATTCCCGACGCGTCGGCCCCTATTTTTCGGTGGGTACATTATATACGTCTATAACGTTATATATCCTAGCCTAAGGCGACCTAACATGTCGAATGTAATATTTTACAACATTCCTGGCGTGTCGTCTCCTGCTTCTCGATGGGGACATTATATACGTCTATAATGTTGTATATCTTAACCTAATGCAACTTAGCATCTGGGATGTAATATTTTACAACATTCCTGGCGTGTCGTCGCCTACTTCTGGATGCGGTCATTATATACATCTATAACGTTGTATATCCTAACCAAAGGGAACCTAACATCTCGGGTGTAATATTTTACAACATTCTGGCGTGTCGTCGCCCGCTCCTCGATGGGGAGATTATATACGTCTATAACGTTGTATATCCTAACCTAACGCAACCTAACATTTGGGATGTAATATTTTACAACATTCCTTGCATGTCGGTGCCTACGTCTCGGTGGGAACAGTATTTACGTCTATAACGATATATATCCTAACCTAAGGCAACCTAACACCTCGGATGTAATAGCTGACAACATTCCTGGCGTGTAGGCCCGTACTTCTCGGTGGGAACATTGTATACGTCTATAACGTTATATATCCTAGCATAAGGCGACCTAACATATCGAATGTAATATTTTACATCATTCCTGGCGTGTCGTCGCCTGCTTCTCGATGGGAACATTATATACGACTATAACGTTGTGTATCCTAACCTAACGCAACCTAACATCTGGGATGTAATATTCCTGGCGTGTCGTCGCCTACTTCTGGATGGGGACATTATATACGTCTATAACATTATATATCCTAACCTAAGGCAACCTAACATCTCGGATGTAATATTTTACAACATTCCTGGCATGTCGGTCCCTACATCTCGGTGGGAACATACTATACGTCTATAACGTTGTATATCCTAACCTAAGGGAACATAACATCTCGGGTGTAATATTTTACAACATTCCTGACGCGTCGGCCCCTATTTTTCGGTGGGAACATTATATACGTCTATAACGTTATATATCCTAGCCTAAGGCGACCTAACATGTCGAATGTAATATTTTACAACATTCCTGGCGTGTCGTCGCCTGCTTCTCGATGGGAACATTATATACGTCTATAACGTTGTGTATCCTAACCTAACGCAACCTAACATCTGGGATGTAATATTCCTGGCGTGTCGTCGCCTACTTCTGGATGCGGACATTATATACGTCTATAACGTTATATATCCTAACCTAAGGCAACCTAACATCTCGGATGTAATAGTTGACATCATTCCTGTCGTGTCCGCCCGTACTTCTCGGTGGGAACATTATATACGTCTATAACGTTATATATCCTAGCCTAAGGCCACCTAACGTGTCGAATGTAATATTTTACAACATTCCTAACGCGTCGGCCCCTATTTTTCGGTGGGAACATTATATACGTCTATAACGTTATATATCATAACCTAAGGCAACCTAACATCTCGGATCTAATATTTTACAACATTCCTGGCATATCGGTCCCTACTTCTCGGTGGAAACATTGTATATGTCTATAACGATATATATCCTAGCCTAAGGCAACCTAAGATCTCGGATGTAATATTTTACAACATTCCTGGCGTGTCGTCGCCTACTTCTCGATGGGGACATTATATACATCTATAACATTGTATATCGTAACCTAAGGCAACCTAACATCTCGGATGTAATATTTTACAACATTCTGGCGTGTCGTCGCCTGCTTCTCGATGGGGAGATTATATACGTCTATAACGTTGTATGTCCTAACCTAACGCAACCTAACATTTGGGATGTAATATTTTTCAACATTCCTTGCATGTCGGTGCCTACGTCTCGGTGGGAACATTATATACGTCTATAACGATATATATCCTAACCTAAGGCAACCTAACACCTCGGATGTAATATTTTACAACATTCCTGACGCGTCGGCCCCTATTTTTCGGTGGGAACATTATATACGTCTATATCGTTATATATCCTAGTCTAAGGCAACCTAACATGTCGAATGTAATATTTTACAACATTCCTGGCGTGTCGTCGCCTTCTTCTCGATGGGGACATTATATACATCTATAAAATTGTATATCCTAACCTAAGGCAACCTAACATGTCGGATGTAATATTTTACAACATTCTGGCGTGTCGTCGCCTGCTTCTCGATGGGGAGATTATATACGTCTATAACGTTGTATATCCTAACCTAAGGCAACCTAACATTTGGGATGCAATATTTTACAACATTCCTTGCATGTCGGTGCCTACGTCTCGGTGGGAACATTATATACGTCTATAACGATATATATCCTAACCTAAGGCAACCTAACACCTCGGATGTAATATTTTACAACATTCCTGACGCGTCGGCCCCTATTTTTCGATGGGAACATTATATACGTCTAGAACCTTATATATCCTAGCCTAAGGCGACCTAACATGTCGAATGTAATATTTTACAACATTCCTGGCGTGTCGTCTCCTGCTTCTCGATGGGGACATTATATACGTCTATAATGTTGTATATCTTAACCTAATGCAACTTAGCATCTGGGATGTAATATTTTACAACATTCCTGGCGTGTCGTCGCCTACTTCTGGATGCGGTCATTATATACATCTATAACGTTGTATATCCTAACCTAAGGGAACCTAACATCTCGGGTGTAATATTTTACAACATTCCCGACGTGTTGACCCCTATTTTTCGGTGGGAACATTATATACGTCTATAACGTTATATATCCTAGCCTAAGGCAACCTAACATGTCGAATGTAATATTTTACAACATTCCTGGCGTGTCGTCGCCTACTTCTCGATGGGGACATTATATACATCTATAACATTGTATATCCTAACCCAAGGCAACCTAACATCTCGGATGGAATATTTTACAACATTCCTGGCATATCGGTCCCTACTTCTCGGTGGAAACATTGTATACGTCTATAACGATATATATAAAAGCCTAAGGCAACCTAACATCTCGGATGTAATATTTTACAACATTCTGGCGTGTCGTCTCCTGCTTCTCCATGGGAACATTATATACGTCTATAAAGTTGTGTATCCTAACCTAACGCAACCTAACATCAGGGATGTAATATTCCTGGCGTGTCGTCGCCTACTTCTGGATGGGGAGATTATATACGTCTATAACGTTATATATCCTAACCTAAGGCAACCTAACATCTCGGATGTAATAGTTGACAACATTCCTGGCGTGTCCGCCCGTACATCTCGGTGGGAACATTATATACGCCTATAACGTTATATATCCTAGCCTAAGGCCACATAACATGTCGAATGTCATATTTTACAACATTCCTGGCGTGTCGTCGCCTGCTTCTCGATGGGGACATTATATACGTCTATAACGTTGTATATCCTAACCTAAAGCAACCTAACATCTGGGATGTAATATTTTACAAGATTCCTGGCATGTCGGTCCCCTAGTCTCGGTAGGAACATTATATACGTCTATAACGATATATATCCAAACCTAAGGGAACCTAACATCTTGGATGTAATATTTTACAACATTCCTTGCATGTCGGTGCCTACGTCTCGGTGGGAACATTATATACGTCTATATCGATATCTATCCTAACCTAAGGCAACCTAACACCTCGGATGTAATAGTTGACAGCATTCCTGGCGTGTGGGCCCGTACTTCTCGGTGGAAACGTTGTATACATCTATAACGTTATATATCCTAGCCTAAGGCGACCTAACATATCGAATGTAATATTTTACATCATTCCTGGCGTGTCGTCACCTGCTTCTCGATGGGAACATTATATACGTCTATAACGTTGTGTATCCTAACCTAACGCAACCTAACATCTGGGATGTAATATTCCTGGCGTGTCGTCGCCTACTTCTGGATGGGGACATTATATACGTCTATAACGTTATATATCCTAACCTAAGGCAACCTAACATCTCGGATGTAATAGTTGACAACATTCCTGGCGTGTCCACCCGTACTACTCGGTGGGAACATTATATACGTCTATAACGTTATATATCCTAGCCTAAGGCCACATAACATGTCGAATGTAATATTTTACAACATTCCTGGCGTGTCGTCGCCTGCTTCTCGATGGGGACATTATATACATCTATAACGTTGTATATCCTAACCTAACGCAACCTAACATCTGGAATGTAATATTTTACAACATTCCTGGCGTGTCGTCGCCTGCTTCTCGATGGGGACATAATACACGTCTATAACATTGTATATCCTTACCTAACGCAACCTAACATCTCGGGTGTAATATTTTACAACATTCCTGACGCGACGGCCCCTATTTGTCGGTGGGAATATTATATACGTCTATAACGTTATGTATCCTAACCTAAGGCAACCTAACATCTCGGATGTAATAGTTGACAACATTCCTGGCGTGTCCACCCGTACTTCTCGGTGCGAACATTATGTACGTCTGTAACGTTATATATCCTAGCCTAAGGCCACATAACATGTCGAATGTAATATTTTACAACATTCCTGGCGTGTCGTCGCCTGCTTCTCGATGGGGACATAATATACGTCTATAACGTTGTATATCCTAACCTAAGGCAACTTAACATCTCGGATGTAATATTTTATAACATTCCTGGCATGTTGTCGCCTGCTTCTCGATGGGGACATTATATACGTCTATAACGTTGTATATCCTAACCTTAGGCAACCTAACACCTCGGCTGTAATAGTTGACAACATTCCTGGCGTGTAGGCCCGTACTTCTTGGTGGGAACATTGTATACGTCTATAACGTTATATATCCTAACCTAAGGCGACCTAACATGTCGAATGTAATATTTTACATCATTCCTGGCGTGTCGTCACCTGCTTCTCGATGGGGACATAATATACGTCTATAACGTTGTATATCCTTACCTAACGCAACCTAACATCTGGGATGTAATATTTTACAACATTCCTGGAGTGTCGTCGCCTACTTCTGGATAGGGTCATTATATACATCTATAACGTTGTATATCCTAACCTAAGGCAACCTAACATCTGGGATGTAATATTTTACAACATTCTTGGCATGTCGGTCCCTACTTCTCGGTGGGAACATTGTATACGTCTATAACGATATATATCCTAGCCTAAGGCAACCTAACATGTCGAATGTAATATTTTATTACATTCATGGAGTGTCGTCGCGTGCTTCTCGATGGGGACATTATATACGTCTATAACGTTACATATCCTAACCTAAGGGAACCTAACATCTCGGGTGTAATATTTGAAAACATTCCTGGCCTGTTAGCCCGTACTTCTCGGTGGGAACATCATATACGTCTATAGCGATACATATCCTAGCCTAAGGCGACCTAACATGTCCAATGTAATATTTTACATCATTCCTGACGTGTCGGCGCGTAGTTCTCGGTGGTAACATTATATACGTCTATAACGTTATATATCCTAGCCTAAGGCAACCTAACATCTCGGATGTAATATTCTACAACATTCCTGGCGCGTCGGCTCCTATTTTTCGTTGGGAACATTATATACGTCTATAACGTTATATATCCTAACCTAAGGGACCCTAACATCTCGGGTGTAATATTCCTGTCGTGTCGTCGCCTACTTCTGGATGGGGACATTATATACGTCTATAACGTTATATATACTAACCTATGTCAACCTAACATCTCGAATGTAATATTTTACAACATTCTTGGCATGTCGGTCCCTACTTCTCGGTGGGAACATTGTATTCGTCTATAACGATATATATCCTAACCTAGGGCAACCTAACATCTCGGATGTAATAGTTGACAACATTCCTGGCGTGTCCGCCCGTACTTCTCGGTGCGAACATTATATACGTCTATAACGTTATATATCCTAGCCTAAGGCAACCTAACATGTCGAATGTAATATTTTACAACATTCTTGCGTGTCGTCGCCTGCTTCTCGATGGGGAGATTATATACGTCTATAACGTTGTATATCCTAACCTAAGGCAACCTAACATTTGGGATGTAATATTTTACAACATTCCTTGCATGTCGGTGCCTACGTCTCGGTGGGAACATTATATACGTCTATAACGATATATATCCTAACCTAAGGCAACCTAACACCTCGGATGTAATATTTTACAACATTCCTGACGCGTCGGCCCCTATTTTTCGATGGGAACATTATATACGTCTAGAACGTTATATATCCTAGCCTAAGGCGACCTAACATGTCGAATGTAATATTTTACAACATTCCTGGCGTGTCGTCTCCTGCTTCTCGATGGGGACATTATATACGTCTATAAAGTTGTATATCTTAACCTAATGCAACTTAACATCTGGGATGTAATATTTTACAACATTCCTGGCGTGTCGTCGCCTACTTCTGGATGCGGTCATTATATACATCTATAACGTTGTATATCCTAACCTAAGGGAACCTAACATCTCGGGTGTAATATTTTACAACATTCCCGACGTGTCGGCCCCTATTTTTCGGTGGGAACATTATATACGTCTATAACGTTATATATCCTAGCCTAAGGCAACCTAACATGTCGAATGTAATATTTTACAACATTCCTGGCGTGTCGTCGCCTACTTCTCGATGGGGACATTATATACATCTATAACATTGTATATCCTAACCCAAGGCAACCTAACATCTCGGATGGAATATTTTACAACATTCCTGGCATATCGGTCCCTACTTCTCGGTGGAAACATTGTATACGTCTATAACGATATATATAAAAGCCTAAGGCAACCTAACATCTCGGATGTAATATTTTACAACATTCTGGCCTGTCGTCTCCTGCTTCTCGATGGGAACATTATATACGTCTATAACGTTGTGTATCCTAACCTAACGCAACCTAACATCAGGGATGTAATATTCCTGGCGTGTCGTCGCCTACTTCTGGATGGGGAGATTATATACGTCTATAACGTTATATATCCTAACCTAAGGCAACCTAACATCTCGGATGTAATAGTTGACAACATTCCTGGCGTGTCCGCCCGTACTTCTCGGTGGGAACATTATATACGCCTATAACGTTATATACCCTAGCCTAAGGCCACATAACATGTCGAATGTCATATTTTACAACATTCCTGGCGTGTCGTCGCCTGCTTCTCGATGGGGACATTATATACGTCTATAACGTTGTATATCCTAACCTAAAGCAACCTAACATCTGGGATGTAATATTTTACAAGATTCCTGGCATGTCGGTCCCCAAGTCTCGGTAGGAACATTATATACGTCTATAACGATATATATCCAAACCTAAGGGAACCTAACATCTGGGATGTAATATTTTACAACATTCCTGGAGTGTCGTCGCCTACTTCTGGCTAGGGTCATTATATACATCTATAACGTTGTATATCCTAACCTAAGGCAACCTAACATCTCGAATGTAATATTTTATAACATTCTGGCGTTTCGTCGCCTGCTTCTCGATGGGGAGATTATATACTTCTATAACGTTGTATATCCTAAAATAACGCAACCTAACATTTGGGATGTATTATTTTACAACATTCCTTGCATGTCGGTGCCTACGTCTCGGTGGGAACATTATATACGTCTATAAAGATATATATCCTAACCTAAGGCAACCTAACACCTCGGATGTAATAGTTGACAACATTCCTGGCGTGTAGGTCCGTACTTCTCGGTGGGAACATTGCATACGTCTATAACGTTATATATCCTAGCCTAAGGCGACCCAACATATCGAATGTGATATTTTACATCATTCCTGGCGTGTCGTCGCCTGCTTCTCGATGGGAACATTATATACGTCTATAACGTTGTGTATCCTAACCTAAAGCAACCTAACATCTGGGATGTAATATTCCTGGCGTGTCGTCACCTACTTCTGGATGGGGACATTATATACATCTATAACATTGTATATCCTAACCTAAGGCAACCTAACATCTCGGATGTAATATTTTGCAACATTCTGGCGTGTCGTCGCCTGCTTCTCGATGGGGAGATTATATACGTCTATAACGTTGTATATCCTAACCTAACGCAACCTAACATTTGGGATGTAATATTTTAAAACATTCCTTGCATGTCGGTGCCTACGTCTCGGTGGGAACAGTATATACGTCTATAACGATATATATCCTAACCTAAGGCAACCTAACACCTCGGATGTAATAGTTGACAACATTCCTGGCGTGTAGGCCAGTACTTCTCGGTGGAAACATTGTATACGTCTATAACGTTATATATCCTAGCATAAGGCGACCTAACATATCGAATGTAATATTTTACAACATTCCTAACGCGTCGGCCCCTATTTTTCGGTGGGAACATTATATACGTCTATAACGATATATATCCGAACCTAAGGGAACCTAACATCTCGGATGTAATATTTTACAACATTCCTGACATGTCGGTCCCTACTTCTCGGTGGGAATATTATATACGTCTATAACGTTATATATCATAACCTAAGACTACCTAACCTCTCGGATGTAATATTTTACAACATTCCTTGCATGTCGGTGCCTACGTCTCGGCGGGAACAGTATATACGTCTATAACGATATATATCCTAACCTAAGGCAACCTAACACCTCGGATGTAATAGTTGACAACATTCCTGGCGTGTAGGCACGTACTTATTGGTGGGAACATTATATACGTCTATAACGTTATATATCATAACCTAAGGCAACCTAACATCTCGGATGTAATATTTTACAACATTCCTGGCATATCGGTCCCTACTTCTCGGTGGGAACATTATATACATCTATAACGATATATATCCTAACCTAAGGCAACCTAACACCTCGGATGTAATAGTTGACAACATTCCTGGCGTGTAGGCCCGTACTTCTTGGTGGGAACATTGTATACGTCTATAACGTTGTATATCCTAACCTAACGCAACCTAACATTTTGGATGTAATATTTTACAACATTGCTGGCATGTCGGTCCCTGCTTCTCGGTGGGAACATTATATACGTCTATAACGTTATATATCATAACCTAAGGCAACCTCACCTATCTACCGTAATATTTTACAACATTCCTGGCGTGACGGCTCCTACTTCCCGATGGGGACATTATATACGTCTATAACGATATATATCCTAGCCTAAGGCAACCTAACATCTCGGATGTAATATTTTACAACATTCTGGCGTGTCGTCGCCTGCTTCTCGATGGGGACATTATATACGTCTATAAAGTTGTATATCCTAACCTACCGCAACCAAACATGTCGAATGTAATATTTTACAACATTCATGGCATGTCGGTCCCTACATCTCGGTGGGAACATACTATACGTCTATAACGTTGTATATCCTAACCTAAGGGAACATAACATCTCGGGTGTAATATTTTACAACATTCCTGACGCGCCGGCCCCTATTTCTCGGTGGGAATATTATATACGAATATAACGTTATATATCCTAGCCTAAGGCAACCTAACATCTCGGATGTAATATTTTACAACATTCCTGGCGTGTCGTCGCCTGCTTCTCGATGGGGACATTATATACGTCTATAACGTTGTATATCCTAACCCAAAGCAACCTAACTTCTGGGATGTAATATTTTACAACATTCCTGGCATGTCGGTCCCCACGTCTCGGTGGGAACATTATATAAGTCTATAACGATATATATCCTAACCTAAAGGAACCTAACAACTCGGATGTAATATTTTACAACATTCTGGCGTGTCGTCGCCTGCTTCTCGATGGGGACATTAGATACGTCTATAACGTTGTATATCCTAATCTAAGGGAACCTAACATCTCGGATGTAATATTTTACAACATTCTGGCGTGTCGTCGCCTGCTTCTCGATGGGGACATTATATACGTCTATAACGTTGTATATCCTAACCCAAAGCAACCTATCTTCTGGGATGTAATATTTTACAACCTTTCTGGCATGTCGGTCGCCACGTCTCGGTGGGAACATTATATAAGTCTATAACGATATATATCCTAACCTAAAGCAACCTAACAACTCGGATGTAATAGTTTACCACATTCCTGGCGGCCCCTACATCTCGGTGGGAACATTCTACACGTCTATAACGTTGTATATCCTAACCTAAGGGAACCTAACATTTCGGGTGTAATATTTTACAACATTCCTGACGCGTCGGCCCCTATTTCTCGGTGGGAATATTATATACGTCTATAACGTTACATATCCTAGACTAAGGCAACCTAACATGTCGAATGTAATATTTTACATCATTCTGGCGTGTCGTCGCCTGCTTCTCGAAGGTGACATTATATACGTCTATAACGTTGTATATCCTAACCTAAGTGAACCTAACATGTGGGATGTAATATTTTACAACATTCCTGGCATGTCGGTCCCTACTTCTCGGTGGGAACATTGTATACGTCTATAACGGTATATGTCCTAGCCTAAGGTAACCTAACATCTCGCATGTGATATTTTACAACATTCTGGCGTCTCGTCGCCTGCCTCTCGAAGGGGGCATTATATACGTCTATAACGTTGTATATCCCAACCTGACGTAACCTAACATCTGGGATGTAATATTTTACAACATTCCTGACGCGTCGGCCCCTATTTCTCGGTGGGAACATTATATACGTCTATCACGTTACATATCCTAGCCTAAGGCAACCTAACATATCGGAGGTAATATTTTACAACATTCTGGCGTGTCGTCGCCTGCTTCTCGATGGGGACATTATATACGTCTATAACGTTGTATATCCTAACCCAAAGCAACCTATCTTCTGGGATGTAATATTTTACAACCTTTCTGGCATGTCGGTCGCCACGTCTCGGTGGGAACATTATATAAGTCTATAACGATATATATCCTAACCTAAAGCAACCTAACAACTCGGATGTAATAGTTTACCACATTCCTGGCGGCCCCTACATCTCGGTCGGAACATTCTACACGTCTATAACGTTGTATATCCTAACCTAAGGGAACCTAACATTTCGGGTGTAATATTTTACAACATTCCTGACGCGACGGCCCCTATTTCTCGGTTGGAACATTATATACGTCTATAAAGTTATATATCCTAGCCTAAGGCAACCGAACATGTCGAATGTAATATTTTACGACATTCCTGTCGTGTCGTTGCCTACTTCTCGATGGGGACATTTTATACATATATAATGTTGTATATCCTAACTTAAGGCAACCTAACATCTCGGAAGTAATATTTTACAACATTCCTGGCATGTCGGTCCCTACTTCTCGGTGGGAGCATTATATAAGTCTATAACGATATATATCCTAACCTGAAGCAACCTAACAACTCGGATATAATGTTTTACAACATTCCTGGCATGTCGGTCCATACAGCTCTGTGGGAACATTCTATACGTCTATAACGTTGTATATCCTAACCTAAGGGAACCTAACATTTCGGGTGTAATATTTTACAACATTCCTGACGCGTCGGCCCCTACTTCTCGGTGGTAACATTATATACGTCTATAACGTTGTATATGCTAACCTAAGGGAACCTAACATCTCGGGTGTAATATTTTACAACATTCCTGTCGCGTCGGCCCCTATTTCTCGGTGGGAATATTATATACGTCTATAACGTTATATATCCTAGCCTAAGGCAACCTAACATGTCGAATGTAATATTTTACAACATTCTGGAGTGTCGTCGACTGCTTCTCGAAGGGGACATTATATACGTCTATAACGTTGTATATCCTAACCTAACGCAACATAACATCTGGGATGTAATATTTTACAACATTCCTGACGCGTCGGTACCTACTTCTCGGTGGGAACATTGTGTACGTCTATAA
This sequence comes from Xylocopa violacea, assembly GCA_963969225.1. Classification (NCBI taxonomy): domain Eukaryota; kingdom Metazoa; phylum Arthropoda; class Insecta; order Hymenoptera; family Apidae; genus Xylocopa; species Xylocopa violacea. The sequence goes on from CAXAJV010000485.1 coordinate 24,615, forward strand.
CGGAATATGTCCTAGCCTAAGGCAACCTAACATCTGGGATGTAATATTTTACAACATTCCTGGCGTGTCGTCGCCTGCTTCTCGAAGGGGACATTATATACGTCTATAACGTTGTATATCCTAACCTAACGCAACCTAATATCTGGGATGTAATATTTTTCAACATTCCTGACGCGCCGGCCCTTATTTCTCGGTGTGCACATTATATACGTCTATAACGTTATATATCCTAGCCTAAGGCAACCTAACACGTCGAAAGTAATATTTTACAACATTCCTGGCGTGTCGTCGCCTACTTCGCGATGGGGACATTATATACATCTATAACGTTGTATATCCTAATCCAAAGCAACCTAACTTCTGGGATGTAATATTTTACAACATTCCTGGCATGTCGGTCGCCACGTCTCGGTGGGAACATTATATAAGTCTATAACGATATATATCCTAACCTAAAGCAACTTAACAACTCGGATGTAATGTTTTACAACATTCCTGGCATGTCGGTCCATACATCTCGGTGGGAACACTCTATACGTCTATAACGTTGTATATCCTAACCTAAGGGAACCTAACATTTCGGGTGTAATATTTTGCAACATTCCTGACGCGTCGGCCCCTATTTCTCGGTGGGAACATTATATATGTCTATCACGTTATATATCCTAGCCTAAGGCAACCTAACAACTCGGATGTAATATTTTACAACATTCCTGGCATGTCGGTCCCTACATCTCGGTGGGAACATTCTATACGTCTATAACGTTGTATATCCTAACCTAAGGGAACCTAACATTTCGGGTGTAATATTTTACAACATTCCTGACGCGTCGGCCCCTACTTCTCGGTGGTAACATTATATACGTCTATAACGTTGTATATGCTAACCTAAGGGAACCTAACATCACGGGTATAATATTTTACAACATTCCTGTCGCGTCGGCCCCTATTTCTCGGTGGGAATATTATATACGTCTATAACGTTATATATCCTAGCCTAAGGCAACCTAACATGTCGAATGTAATATTTTACAACATTCTGGCGTGTCGTCGACTGCATCTCGAAGGGGATATTATATACGTCTATAACGTTGTATATCCTAACCTAACGCAACCTAAAATCTGGGATGTAATATTTTACAACATTCCTGACGCGTCGGTCCCTACTTCTCGGTGGGAACATTGTGTACGTCTGTAACGGAATATGTCCTAGCCTAAGGCAACCTAACATCTGGGATGTAATATTTTACAACATTCCTGGCGTGTCGTCGCCTGCTTCTCGAAGGGGACATTATATACGTCTATAACGTTGTATATCCTAACCTAACGCAACCTAATATCTGGGATGTAATATTTTACAAGATTCCTGACGCGTCGGCCCTTATTTCTCGGTGTGCACATTATATACGTCTATTACGTTATATATCCTAGCCTAAGGCAACCTAACACGTCGAAAGTAATATTTTACAACATTCCTGGCGTGTCGTCGCCTACTTCGCGATGGGGACATTATATACATCTATAACGTTGTATATCCTAACCTAAGGCAACCTAACATCTCGGATGTAATATTTTACAACATTCCTGGCATGTCGGTCCCTACATCTCGGTGGGAACATTCTATACGTATATAACGTTGTATATCCTAACCTAACGCAACCTAACATCTGGGTTGTTTTATTTTACAACATTCCTGACGCGTCGGTCCCTACTTCTCGGTGGGAATATTGTATACGTCTATAACGATATATGTCCTAGCCTAAGGTAACGTAACATCTCGCATGTAATATTTTACAACATTCTGGCGTGTCGTCGCCTGCCTCTCGAAGGGGACATTATATACGTCTATAACGTTGTATATCCCAACCTGATGTAACCTAACATCTGGGATGTAATATTTTACAACATTCCTGACGCGTCGGCCCCTATTTCTCGGTGGGAACATTATATACGTCTATCACGTTACATATCCTAGCCTAAGGCAACCTAACATATCGGATGTAATATTTTACAACATTCTGGCGTATCGTCGCCTGCTTCTCGATGGGGACATTAGATACGTCTATAACGTTGTATATCCTAACCTAAGGGAACCTAACATCTCGGATGTAATATTTTACAACATTCCTGGCATGTCGGTCCCTACATCTCGGTGGGAACATTCTCTACGTCTATAACGTTGTATATCCTAACCTAAGGGAACCTAACATTTCGGGTGTAATATTTTGCAACATTCCTGACGCGTCGGCCCCTATTTCTCGGTGGGAACATTATATACTTCTATAACGTTGTATATCCTAGCCTAAGGCAACCTAACAACTCGGATGTAATATTTTACAACATTCCTGACACGTCGGTCCCAACTTCTCGGTGGGAACATTGTGTACGTCTATAACGGAATATGTCCTAGCCTAAGGCAACCTAACATCTGGGATGTAATATTTTACAACATTCCTGGCGTGTCGTCGCCTGCTTCTCGAAGGGGACATTATATACGTCTATAACGTTGTATATCCTAACCTAACGCAACCTAATATCTGGGATGTAATATTTTTCAACATTCCTGACGCGCCGGCCCTTATTTCTCGGTGTGCACATTATATACGTCTATAACGTTATATATCCTAGCCTAAGGCAACCTAACACGTCGAAAGTAATATTTTACAACATTCCTGGCGTGTCGTCGCCTACTTCGCGATGGGGACATTATATACATCTATAACGTTGTATATCCTAATCCAAAGCAACCTAACTTCTGGGATGTAATATTTTACAACATTCCTGGCATGTCGGTCGCCACGTCTCGGTGGGAACATTATATAAGTCTATAACGATATATATCCTAACCTAAAGCAACCTAACAACTCGGATGTAATGTTTTACAACATTCCTGGCATGTCGGTCCATACATCTCGGTGGGAACACTCTATACGTCTATAACGTTGTATATCCTAACCTAAGGGAACCTAACATTTCGGGTGTAATATTTTGCAACATTCCTGACGCGTCGGCCCCTATTTCTCGGTGGGAACATTATATATGTCTATCACGTTATATATCCTAGCCTAAGGCAACCTAACAACTCGGATGTAATATTTTACAACATTCCTGGCATGTCGGTCCCTACATCTCGGTGGGAACATTCTATACGTCTATAACGTTGTATATCCTAACCTAAGGGAACCTAACATTTCGGGTGTAATATTTTACAACATTCCTGACGCGTCGGCCCCTACTTCTCGGTGGTAACATTATATACGTCTATAACGTTGTATATGCTAACCTAAGGGAACCTAACATCACGGGTGTAATATTTTACAACATTCCTGTCGCGTCGGCCCCTATTTCTCGGTGGGAATATTATATACGTCTATAACGTTATATATCCTAGCCTAAGGCAACCTAACATGTCGAATGTAATATTTTACAACATTCTGGCGTGTCGTCGACTGCATCTCGAAGGGGATATTATATACGTCTATAACGTTGTATATCCTAACCTAACGCAACCTAAAATCTGGGATGTAATATTTTACAACATTCCTGACGCGTCGGTCCCTACTTCTCGGTGGGAACATTGTGTACGTCTGTAACGGAATATGTCCTAGCCTAAGGCAACCTAACATCTGGGATGTAATATTTTACAACATTCCTGGCGTGTCGTCGCCTGCTTCTCGAAGGGGACATTATATACGTCTATAACGTTGTATATCCTAACCTAACGCAACCTAATATCTGGGATGTAATATTTTACAAGATTCCTGACGCGTCGGCCCTTATTTCTCGGTGTGCACATTATATACGTCTATTACGTTATATATCCTAGCCTAAGGCAACCTAACACGTCGAAAGTAATATTTTACAACATTCCTGGCGTGTCGTCGCCTACTTCGCGATGGGGACATTATATACATCTATAACGTTGTATATCCTAACCTAAGGCAACCTAACATCTCGGATGTAATATTTTACAACATTCCTGGCATGTCGGTCCCTACATCTCGGTGGGAACATTCTATACGTATATAACGTTGTATATCCTAACCTAACGCAACCTAACATCTGGGTTGTTTTATTTTACAACATTCCTGACGCGTCGGTCCCTACTTCTCGGTGGGAATATTGTATACGTCTATAACGATATATGTCCTAGCCTAAGGTAACGTAACATCTCGCATGTAATATTTTACAACATTCTGGCGTGTCGTCGCCTGCCTCTCGAAGGGGACATTATATACGTCTATAACGTTGTATATCCCAACCTGATGTAACCTAACATCTGGGATGTAATATTTTACAACATTCCTGACGCGTCGGCCCCTATTTCTCGGTGGGAACATTATATACGTCTATCACGTTACATATCCTAGCCTAAGGCAACCTAACATATCGGATGTAATATTTTACAACATTCTGGCGTATCGTCGCCTGCTTCTCGATGGGGACATTAGATACGTCTATAACGTTGTATATCCTAACCTAAGGGAACCTAACATCTCGGATGTAATATTTTACAACATTCTGGCGTGTCGTCGCCTGCTTCTCAATGGGGACATTATATACGTCTATAACGTTGTATATCCTAATCCAAAGCAACCTAACTTCTGGGATGTAATATTTTACAACATTCGTGGCATGTCGGTCCCCACGTCTCGGTGGGAACATTATATAAGTCTATAACGATATATATCCTAACCTAAAACAACCTAATAACTCGGATGTAATAGTTTACAACATTCCTGGCATGTCGGTTCCTACATCTCGGTGGGAACATTCTATACGTCCATAACGTTGTATATCCTAACCTAAGGGAACCTAACATTTCGGGTGTAATATTTTACAACATTCCTGACGCGTCGGACCCTATTTCTCGGTGGGAATATTATATACGTCTATAACGTTACATATCCTAGCCTAAGGCAACCTAACATGTCGAATGTAATATTTTAGAACATTCCGGCCTGTCGTCGCTTGCTTCTCGAAGGGAACATTATATACGTCTATAACGTTGTATATCCTAACCTAAGGGAACCTAACATCTCGGATGTAATATTTTACAACATTCTGGCGTGTCGTCGCCTGCTTCTCGATGGGGACATTATATACGTCTATAACGTTGTATATCCTAACCCAAAGCAACCTAACTTCTGGGATGTAATATTTTAAAACATTCCTGGCATGTCGGTCCCCACGTCTCGGTGGGAACATTATATAAGTCTATAACGTTGTATGTCCTAACCTAACGCAACCTAACATCTCGGATGTAATATTTTACAACATTCCTGGCATGTCGATCCCTACATGTCGGTGGGAACATTCTATATGTCTATAACGTTGTATATGCTAACGTAAGGGAACCTAACATCTCGGGTGTAATATTTTATAACATTCCTGAAGCGTCGTCCCCTATTTCTCGGTGGGAATATTATATACGTCTGTAACGTTATATAACCTAGCCTAAGGCAACCTAACATGTCGAATGTAATATTTTACATCATTCTGGCGTGTCGTCGCCTGCTTCTCGAAGGTGACATTATATACGTCTATAACGTTGTATATCCTAACCTAAGTGAACCTAACATCTGGGATGTAATATTTTACAACATTCCTGGCATGTCGGTCCCTACTTCTCGGTGGGAACATTGTATACGTCTATAACGGTATATGTCCTAGCCTAAGGTAACCTAACATCTCGCATGTAATATTTTACAACATTCTGGCGTCTCGTCGCCTGCCTCTCGAAGGGGACATTATATACGTCTATAACGTTGTATATCCCAACCTGACGTAACCTAACATCTGGGATGTAATATTTTACAACATTCCTGACGCGTCGGCCCCTATTTCTCGGTGGGAACATTATATACGTCTATCACGTTACATATCCTAGCCTAAGGCAACCTAACATATCGGAGGTAATATTTTACAACATTCTGTCGTGTCGTCGCCTGCTTCTCGATGGGGACATTAGATACGTCTATAACGTTGTATATCCTAATCTAAGGGAACCTAACATCTCGGATGTAATATTTTACAACATTCTGGCGTGTCGTCGCCTGCTTCTCGATGGGGACATTATATACGTCTATAACGTTGTATATCCTAACCCAAAGCAACCTATCTTCTGGGATGTAATATTTTACAACCATTCTGGCATGTCGGTCGCCACGTCTCGGTGGGAACATTATATAAGTCTATAACGATATATATCCTAACCTAAAGCAACCTAACAACTCGGATGTAATAGTTTACCACATTCCTGGCGGCCCCTACATCTCGGTGGGAACATTCTACACGTCTATAACGTTGTATATCCTAACCTAAGGGAACCTAACATTTCGGGTGTAATATTTTACAACATTCCTGACGCGTCGGCCCCTATTTCTCGGTGGGAACATTATATACGTCTATCACGTTACATATCCTAGCCTAAGGCAACCTAACATATCGGAGGTAATATTTTACAACATTCTGGCGTGTCGTCGCCTGCTTCTCGATGGGGACATTAGATACGTCTATAACGTTGTATATCCTAATCTAAGGGAACCTAACATGTCGAATGTAATATTTTACAACATTCCTGGCGTGTCGTCGCCTGCTTCTCGATGGGGACATTATATACGTCTATAACGTTGTATATCCTAATCCAAAGCAACCTAACTTCTGGGATGTAATATTTTGCAACATTCCTGACGCGTCGGCCCCTATTTCTCGGTGGGAACATTATATACGTCTATCACGTTATATATCCTAGCCTAAGGCAACCTAACAACTCGGATGTAATATTTTACAACATTCCTGGCATGTCGGTCCCTACTTCTCGGTGGGAACATTCTATACGTCTATAACGTTGTATATCCTAACCTAAGGGAACCTAACATTTCGGGTGTAATATTTTACAACATTCCTGACGCGTCGGCCCCTACTTCTCGGTGGTAACATTATATACGTCTATAACGTTGTATATGCTAACCTAAGGGAACCTAACATCTCGGGTTTAATATTTTACAACATTCCTGTCGCGTCGGCACCTATTTCTTGGTGGGAATATTATATACGTCTATAACGTTATATATCCTAGCCTAAGGCAACCTAACATGTCGAATGTAATATTTTACAACGTTCTGGCGTGTCGTCGACTGCTTCTCGAAGGGGACATTATATATGTCTTTAACGTTGTATATCCTAACCTAACGCAACCTAACATCTGGGATGTAATATTTTACAACATTCCTGACGCGTCGGTCCCTACTTCTCGGTGGGAACATTGTGTACGTCTATAACGGAATATGTCCTAGCCTAAGGCAACCTAACATATCGGATGTAATATTTTACAACATTCCTGGCGTGTCGTCGCCTGCTTCTCGAAGGGGACATTATATACGTCTATAACGTTGTATATCCTAACCTAACGCAACCTAATATCTGGGATGTAATATTTTACAACATTCCTGACGCGTCGGCCCTTATTTCTCGGTGTGCACATTATATACGTCTATAACGTTATATATCCTAGCCTAGGGCAACCTAACACGTCGAAAGTAATATTTTACAACATTCCTGGCGTGTCGTCGCCTACTTCGCGATGGGGACATTATATACATCTATAACGTTGTGTATCCTAACCTAAGGCAACCTAACATCTCGGGTGTAATATTTTACAACATTCCTGACGCGTCGGCCCCTATTTCTCGGTGATAACATTATATGCGTGTATAACATTATATATCCTAGCCTAAGGAAACCTAACATGTCAAATGTAATATTTTACAACACTCCTGGCGTGTCGTCGCCTACTTCTGGATGAGGACATTATATACATCTATAACTTTGTATATCCTAACCTAAGGCAACCTAACATCTCGGATGTAATATTTTACAACATTCCTGGCATGTCGGTCCCTACATCTCGGTGGGAACATTCTCTACGTCTATAACGTTGTATATCCTAACCTAAGGGAACCTAACATTTCGGGTGTAATATTTTGCAACATTCCTGACGCGTCGGCCCCTATTTCTCGGTGGGGACATTATATACGTCTATAACTTTGTATATCCTAACCTAACGCAACCTAACATCTGGGTTGTTTTATTTTACAACATTCCTGACGCGTCGGTCCCTACTTCTCGGTGGGAACATTGTATACGTCCATAACGATATATATCCTAACCTAATGCAACCTAACAACTCGGATGTAATATTTTACAACATCCCTGGCATGTCGGACCCTACATCTCGGTTGGAACATTTTATACGTCTATAACGTTGTACATCTTAACCTAAGGGAACCTAACATTTCGGGTGTAATATTTTACAACATTCCTGACGCGTCGGCCCCTATTTCTCGGTGGGAATATTATATACGTCTATAACGTTATATATCCTAGCCTAAGGAAACCTAACATGTCAAATGTAATATTTTACAACATTCCTGGCGTGTCGTCGCCTACTTCGCGATGGGGACATTATATACGTCTATAACGTTGTGTATTCTAACCCAAAGCAACCTAACTTCTGGGATGTAATATTTTACAACATTCCTGGCATGTCGGTCCCCGCGTCACGGTGGGGACATTATATAAGTCTATAACGATATATATCCTAACCTAAAGCAACCTAACAACTCGGATGTAATATTTTACAACATTCCTGGCATGTCGGTACCCACGTCTCGGTGGGAACATTATATAAGTCTATAACGATATATATCCTAACCTAAAGCAACCTAACAACTCGGATGTAATATTTTACAACATTCCTGGCATGTTGGTCCGTACATCTCGCTGGGAACATTCGATACGTCTATAACGTTGTATATGCTAACCTAAGGGAACCTAACATCTCGGGTGTAATATTTTACAACATACCGACGCGTCGGCCCCTATTTCTCGGTGGGAATATTATATACGTCTATAACGTTATATATCCTAGCCTAGGGCAACCTAACACGTCGAAAGTAATATTTTACAACATTCCTGGCGTGTCGTCGCCTACTTCGCGATGGGGACATTATATACATCTATAACGTTGTGTATCCTAACCTAAGGCAACCTAACATCTCGGGTGTAATATTTTACAACATTCCTGACGCGTCGGCCCCTATTTCTCGGTGATAACATTATATGCGTGTATAACATTATATATCCTAGCCTAAGGAAACCTAACATGTCAAATGTAATATTTTACAACACTCCTGTCGTGTCGTCGCCTACTTCTGGATGAGGACATTATATACATCTATAACTTTGTATATCCTAACCTAAGGCAACCTAACATCTCGGATGTAATATTTGACAACATTCCTGGCATGTCGGTCCCCTCGTCTCAGTGGTAACATTATATAAGTCTATAACGTTGTATGTCCTAACCTAATGCAACCTAACGTCTCGGATGTAATATTTTACAACATTCCTGGCATGTCGGTCCCTACATCTCGGTGGGAACATTCTCTACGTCTATAACGTTGTATATCCTAACCTAAGGGAACCTAACATTTCGGGTGTAATATTTTGCAACATTCCTGACGCGTCGGCCCCTATTTCTCGGTGGGAACATTATATACGTCTATAACGTTATATATCCTAGCCTAAGGCAACCTAACATGTCGAATGTAATATTTTACAACATTCTGGCGTTTCGTCGCCTGCTTCTTGTAGGGGACATTATATACGTCTATAACTTTGTATATCCTAACCTAACGCAACCTAACATCTGGGTTGTTTTATTTTACAACATTCCTGGCATGTCGTCGCCTGCTTCTCAATGGGGACATTATATACGTCTATAACGTTGTATATCCTAATCCAAAGCAACCTAACTTCTGGGATGTAATATTTTACAACATTCGTGGCATGTCGGTCCCCACGTCTCGGTGGGAACATTATATAAGTCTATAACGATATATATCCTAACCTAAAACAACCTAATAACTCGGATGTAATAGTTTACAACATTCCTGGCATGTCGGTTCCTACATCTCGGTGGGAACATTCTATACGTCCATAACGTTGTATATCCTAACCTAAGGGAACCTAACATTTCGGGTGTAATATTTTACAACATTCCTGACGCGTCGGACCCTATTTCTCGGTGGGAATATTATATACGTCTATAACGTTACATATCCTAGCCTAAGGCAACCTAACATGTCGAATGTAATATTTTAGAACATTCCGGCCTGTCGTCGCTTGCTTCTCGAAGGGAACATTATATACGTCTATAACGTTGTATATCCTAACCTAAGGGAACCTAACATCTCGGATGTAATATTTTACAACATTCTGGCGTGTCGTCGCCTGCTTCTCGATGGGGACATTATATACGTCTATAACGTTGTATATCCTAACCCAAAGCAACCTAACTTCTGGGATGTAATATTTTAAAACATTCCTGGCATGTCGGTCCCCACGTCTCGGTGGGAACATTATATAAGTCTATAACGTTGTATGTCCTAACCTAACGCAACCTAACATCTCGGATGTAATATTTTACAACATTCCTGGCATGTCGATCCCTACATGTCGGTGGGAACATTCTATATGTCTATAACGTTGTATATGCTAACGTAAGGGAACCTAACATCTCGGGTGTAATATTTTATAACATTCCTGAAGCGTCGTCCCCTATTTCTCGGTGGGAATATTATATACGTCTGTAACGTTATATAACCTAGCCTAAGGCAACCTAACATGTCGAATGTAATATTTTACATCATTCTGGCGTGTCGTCGCCTGCTTCTCGAAGGTGACATTATATACGTCTATAACGTTGTATATCCTAACCTAAGTGAACCTAACATCTGGGATGTAATATTTTACAACATTCCTGGCATGTCGGTCCCTACTTCTCGGTGGGAACATTGTATACGTCTATAACGGTATATGTCCTAGCCTAAGGTAACCTAACATCTCGCATGTAATATTTTACAACATTCTGGCGTCTCGTCGCCTGCCTCTCGAAGGGGACATTATATACGTCTATAACGTTGTATATCCCAACCTGACGTAACCTAACATCTGGGATGTAATATTTTACAACATTCCTGACGCGTCGGCCCCTATTTCTCGGTGGGAACATTATATACGTCTATCACGTTACATATCCTAGCCTAAGGCAACCTAACATATCGGAGGTAATATTTTACAACATTCTGTCGTGTCGTCGCCTGCTTCTCGATGGGGACATTAGATACGTCTATAACGTTGTATATCCTAATCTAAGGGAACCTAACATCTCGGATGTAATATTTTACAACATTCTGGCGTGTCGTCGCCTGCTTCTCGATGGGGACATTATATACGTCTATAACGTTGTATATCCTAACCCAAAGCAACCTATCTTCTGGGATGTAATATTTTACAACCATTCTGGCATGTCGGTCGCCACGTCTCGGTGGGAACATTATATAAGTCTATAACGATATATATCCTAACCTAAAGCAACCTAACAACTCGGATGTAATAGTTTACCACATTCCTGGCGGCCCCTACATCTCGGTGGGAACATTCTACACGTCTATAACGTTGTATATCCTAACCTAAGGGAACCTAACATTTCGGGTGTAATATTTTACAACATTCCTGACGCGTCGGCCCCTATTTCTCGGTGGGAACATTATATACGTCTATCACGTTACATATCCTAGCCTAAGGCAACCTAGCATATCGGAGGTAATATTTTACAACATTCTGGCGTGTCGTCGCCTGCTTCTCGATGGGGACATTAGATACGTCTATAACGTTGTATATCCTAATCTAAGGGAACCTAACATGTCGAATGTAATATTTTACAACATTCCTGGCGTGTCGTCGCCTGCTTCTCGATGGGGACATTATATACGTCTATAACGTTGTATATCCTAATCCAAAGCAACCTAACTTCTGGGATGTAATATTTTGCAACATTCCTGACGCGTCGGCCCCTATTTCTCGGTGGGAACATTATATACGTCTATCACGTTATATATCCTAGCCTAAGGCAACCTAACAACTCGGATGTAATATTTTACAACATTCCTGGCATGTCGGTCCCTACTTCTCGGTGGGAACATTCTATACGTCTATAACGTTGTATATCCTAACCTAAGGGAACCTAACATTTCGGGTGTAATATTTTACAACATTCCTGACGCGTCGGCCCCTACTTCTCGGTGGTAACATTATATACGTCTATAACGTTGTATATGCTAACCTAAGGGAACCTAACATCTCGGGTTTAATATTTTACAACATTCCTGTCGCGTCGGCACCTATTTCTTGGTGGGAATATTATATACGTCTATAACGTTATATATCCTAGCCTAAGGCAACCTAACATGTCGAATGTAATATTTTACAACGTTCTGGCGTGTCGTCGACTGCTTCTCGAAGGGGACATTATATATGTCTTTAACGTTGTATATCCTAACCTAACGCAACCTAACATCTGGGATGTAATATTTTACAACATTCCTGACGCGTCGGTCCCTACTTCTCGGTGGGAACATTGTGTACGTCTATAACGGAATATGTCCTAGCCTAAGGCAACCTAACATATCGGATGTAATATTTTACAACATTCCTGGCGTGTCGTCGCCTGCTTCTCGAAGGGGACATTATATACGTCTATAACGTTGTATATCCTAACCTAACGCAACCTAATATCTGGGATGTAATATTTTACAACATTCCTGACGCGTCGGCCCTTATTTCTCGGTGTGCACATTATATACGTCTATAACGTTATATATCCTAGCCTAGGGCAACCTAACACGTCGAAAGTAATATTTTACAACATTCCTGGCGTGTCGTCGCCTACTTCGCGATGGGGACATTATATACATCTATAACGTTGTGTATCCTAACCTAAGGCAACCTAACATCTCGGGTGTAATATTTTACAACATTCCTGACGCGTCGGCCCCTATTTCTCGGTGATAACATTATATGCGTGTATAACATTATATATCCTAGCCTAAGGAAACCTAACATGTCAAATGTAATATTTTACAACACTCCTGGCGTGTCGTCGCCTACTTCTGGATGAGGACATTATATACATCTATAACTTTGTATATCCTAACCTAAGGCAACCTAACATCTCGGATGTAATATTTTACAACATTCCTGGCATGTCGGTCCCTACATCTCGGTGGGAACATTCTCTACGTCTATAACGTTGTATATCCTAACCTAAGGGAACCTAACATTTCGGGTGTAATATTTTGCAACATTCCTGACGCGTCGGCCCCTATTTCTCGGTGGGGACATTATATACGTCTATAACTTTGTATATCCTAACCTAACGCAACCTAACATCTGGGTTGTTTTATTTTACAACATTCCTGACGCGTCGGTCCCTACTTCTCGGTGGGAACATTGTATACGTCCATAACGATATATATCCTAACCTAATGCAACCTAACAACTCGGATGTAATATTTTACAACATCCCTGGCATGTCGGACCCTACATCTCGGTTGGAACATTTTATACGTCTATAACGTTGTACATCTTAACCTAAGGGAACCTAACATTTCGGGTGTAATATTTTACAACATTCCTGACGCGTCGGCCCCTATTTCTCGGTGGGAATATTATATACGTCTATAACGTTATATATCCTAACGTAAGGCAACATAACATCTCGCATGTAATATTTTACAACATTCCTGGCGTGTAGTCGCCTGCTTCTCGATGGTGACATTATATACGTCTATAACGTTGTATATCCTAACCCAAAGCAACCTAACTTCTGGGATGTAATATTTTACAACATTCCTGGCATGTCGGTCCCTACATCTCGGTGTGAACATTATATACGTTTGCAAGGTTATATATCATAACCTAAGGCAACCTAACCTCTCTACAGTAATATTTTACAGCATTCCTGACGTGACGGCGCCTACTTCCCGATGGGGACATTATATACGTCTATAACGTTGTATATCCTAACCTAAGGCAACCTAACATATCGTATGTAATATTTTACAACATTCTGGCGTGTCGTCGCCTGCTTCTCGATGGGGACATTAGATACGTCTATAACGTTGTATGTCCTAACCTAACGCAACCTAACATCTCGGATGTAATATTTTACAGCATTCCTGACGCGTCGGTCCCTACTTCTCGGTGGGAAAATTGTGTACGTCTATAACGGAATATGTCCTAGCCTAAGGCAACCTAACATCTCGGATGAAATATTTTACAACATTCCTGGCGTGTCGTCGCCTGCTTCTCGAAGGGGACATTATATACGTCTATAACGTTGTATATCCTAACATAACGCAACCTAATATCTGGGATGTAATATTTTACAACATTCCTGACGCGTCGGCCCTTATTTCTCGGTGCGCACATTATATACGTCTATAACGTTATATATCCTAGCCTAAGGCAACCTAACACTTCGAAAGTAATATTTTACAACATTCCTGGCGTGTCGTCGCCTACTTCGCGATGGGGACATTATATACGTCTATAACGTTGTGTATTCTAACCCAAAGCAACCTAACTTCTGGGATGTAATATTTTACAACATTCCTGGCATGTCGGTCCCCGCGTCACGGTGGGGACATTATATAAGTCTATAACGATATATATCCTAACCTAAAGCAACCTAACAACTCGGATGTAATATTTTACAACATTCCTGGCATGTCGGTACCCACGTCTCGGTGGGAACATTATATAAGTCTATAACGATATATATCCTAACCTAAAGCAACCTAACAACTCGGATGTAATATTTTACAACATTCCTGGCATGTTGGTCCGTACATCTCGCTGGGAACATTCGATACGTCTATAACGTTGTATATGCTAACCTAAGGGAACCTAACATCTCGGGTGTAATATTTTACAACATACCGACGCGTCGGCCCCTATTTCTCGGTGGGAATATTATATACGTCTATAACGTTATATATCCTAGCCTAGGGCAACCTAACACGTCGAAAGTAATATTTTACAACATTCCTGGCGTGTCGTCGCCTACTTCGCGATGGGGACATTATATACATCTATAACGTTGTGTATCCTAACCTAAGGCAACCTAACATCTCGGGTGTAATATTTTACAACATTCCTGACGCGTCGGCCCCTATTTCTCGGTGATAACATTATATGCGTGTATAACATTATATATCCTAGCCTAAGGAAACCTAACATGTCAAATGTAATATTTTACAACACTCCTGTCGTGTCGTCGCCTACTTCTGGATGAGGACATTATATACATCTATAACTTTGTATATCCTAACCTAAGGCAACCTAACATCTCGGATGTAATATTTGACAACATTCCTGGCATGTCGGTCCCCTCGTCTCAGTGGTAACATTATATAAGTCTATAACGTTGTATGTCCTAACCTAATGCAACCTAACGTCTCGGATGTAATATTTTACAACATTCCTGGCATGTCGGTCCCTACATCTCGGTGGGAACATTCTCTACGTCTATAACGTTGTATATCCTAACCTAAGGGAACCTAACATTTCGGGTGTAATATTTTGCAACATTCCTGACGCGTCGGCCCCTATTTCTCGGTGGGAACATTATATACTTCTATAACGTTGTATATCCTAGCCTAAGGCAACCTAACAACTCGGATGTAATATTTTACAACATTCCTGACGCGTCGGTCCCAACTTCTCGGTGGGAACATTATATAAGTCTATAACGTTATATATCCTAGCCTAAGGCAACCTAACATGTCGGATGTAATATTTTACAACATTCTGGCGTGTCGTCGACTGCTTCTCGAAGGGGACATTATATACGTCTATAACGTTGTATATCCTAACCTAACGCAACCTAACATCTGGGATGTAATATTTTACAACATTCCTGACGCGTCGGCCCCTACTTCTCGGTGGTAACATTATATACGTCTATAACGTTGTATATGCTAACCTAAGGGAACCTAACATCTCGGGTGTAATATTTTACAACATTCCTGTCGCGTCGGCCCCTATTTCTCGGTGGGAATATTATATACGTCTATAACGTTATATATCCTAGCCTAAGGCAACCTAACATGTCGAATGTAATATTTTACAACATTCTGGCGTTTCGTCGCCTGCTTCTTGTAGGGGACATTATATACGTCTATAACTTTGTATATCCTAACCTAACGCAACCTAACATCTGGGTTGTTTTATTTTACAACATTCCTGACGCGTCGGTCCCTACTTCTCGGTGGGAACATTGTATACGTCCATAACGATATATGTCCTAGCCTAAGGTAACCTAACATCTCGCATGTAATATTTTACAACATTCCTGGCGTGCCGTCGCCTGCTTCTCGATGGGGACATTATATACGTCTATAACGTTGTATATCCTAACCCAAAGCAACCTAACTTCTGGAATGTAATATTTTACAACATTCCTGGCATGTCGGTCCCCGCGTCTCGGTGGGAACATTATATAAGTCTATAACGATATATATCCTAACCTAAAGCAACCTAACAACTCGGATGTAATATTTTACAACATCCCTGGCATGTCGGACCCTACATCTCGGTTGGAACATTTTATACGTCTATAACGTTGTACATCTTAACCTAAGGGAACCTAACATTTCGGGTGTAATATTTTACAACATTCCTGACGCGTCGGCCCCTATTTCTCGGTGGGAATATCATATACGTCTATAACGTTATATATCCTAACGTAAGGCAACATAACATCCCGCATGTAATATTTTACAACATTCCTGGCGTGTAGTCGCCTGCTTCTCGATGGTGACATTATATACGTCTATAACGTTGTATATCCTAACCCAAAGCAACCTAACTTCTGGGATGTAATATTTTACAACATTCCTGGCATGTCGGTCCCTACATCTCGGTGTGAACATTATATACGTCTGCAAGGTTATATATCATAACCTAAGGCAACCTAACCTCTCTACAGTAATATTTTACAGCATTCCTGACGTGACGGCGCCTACTTCCCGATGGGGACATTATATACGTCTATAACGTTGTATATCCTAACCTAAGGCAACCTAACATATCGGATGTAATATTTTACAACATTCTGGCGTGTCGTCGCCTGCTTCTCGAAGGGGACATTATATACGTCTATAACGTTGTATATCCTAACATAACGCAACCTAATATCTGGGATGTAATATTTTACAACATTCCTGACGCGTCGGCCCTTATTTCTCGGTGCGCACATTATATACGTCTATAACGTTATATATCCTAGCCTAAGGCAACCTAACCCTTCGAAAGTAATATTTTACAACATTCCTGGCGTGTCGTCGCCTACTTCGCGATGGGGACATTATATACGTCTATAACGTTGTGTATTCTAACCCAAAGCAACCTAACTTCTGGGATGTAATATTTTACAACATTCCTGGCATGTCGGTCCCCGCGTCACGGTGGGGACATTATATAAGTCTATAACGATATATATCCTAACCTAAAGCAACCTAACAACTCGGATGTAATATTTTACAACATTCCTGGCATGTCGGTACCCACGTCTCGGTGGGAACATTATATAAGTCTATAACGATATATATCCTAACCTAAAGCAACCTAACAACTCGGATGTAATATTTTACAACATTCCTGGCATGTTGGTCCGTACATCTCGCTGGGAACATTCGATACGTCTATAACGTTGTATATGCTAACCTAAGGGAACCTAACATCTCGGGTGTAATATTTTACAACATACCGACGCGTCGGCCCCTATTTCTCGGTGGGAATATTATATACGTCTATAACGTTATATATCCTAGCCTAAGGCAACCTAACATATCGAATGTAATATTTTACATCATTCTGGCGTGTCGTCGCCTGCTTCTCGAAGGGGACATTATATACGTCTATAACGTTGTATATCCTAACCTAACGCAACCTAACATTTGGGATGTTTCATTTTACAACATTCCTGACGCGTCGGTCCCTACTTCTCGGTGGGAACATTGTATACGTCTATAACGATATATGTCCTAGCCTAAGGTAACCTAACATCTCGCATGTAATATTTTATAACATTCCTGGCGTGTAGTCGCCTGCTTCTCGATGGGGACATTATATACGTCTATAACGTTGTATATCCTAACCCAAAGCAACCTAACTTCTGGGATGTAATATTTTACAATTTCCTGGCATGTCGGTCCCCGCGTCTCGGTGGGAACATTATATAAGTCTATAACGATATATATCCTAACCTAAAGCAACCTAACAACTCGGATGTAATATTTTACAACATTCCTGACGCGTCGGCCCCTATTTCTCGGTGGGAACATTACATACGTCTATCACGTTATATATCCAAGCCTAAGGCAACCTAACACATCGGATGTAATATTTTACAACATTCCTGGCATGTCGGTCCCTACATCTCGGTGTGAACATTATATACGTCTGCAAGGTTATATATCATAACCTAAGGCAACCTAACCTCTCTACAGTAATATTTTACAGCATTCCTGACGTGACGGCGCCTACTTCCCGATGGGGACATTATATACGTCTATAACGTTGTATATCCTAACCTAAGGCAACCTAACATATCGGATGTAATATTTTACAACATTCTGGCGTGTCGTCGCCTGCTTCTCGATGGGGACATTAGATACGTCTATAACGTTGTATGTCCTAACCTAACGCAACCTAACATCTCGGATGTAATATTTTACAACATTCCTGGCATGTCGGTCCCTACATTTCGGGGGGAACATTCTATACGTATATAACGTTGTATATGCTACCCTAAGGGAACCTAACATCTCGGGTGTAATATTTTACAACATTCCTGACGCGTCGGCCCGTAGTTCTCGGTGATAACATTATATGCGTGTATAACATTATATATCCTAGCCTAAGGAAACCTAACATGTCAAATGTAATATTTTACAACACTCCTGGCGTGTCGTCGCCTACTTCTGGATGAGGACATTATATACATCTATAACTTTGTATATCCTAACCTAAGGCAACCTAACATCTCGGATGTAATATTTGACAACAATCCTGGCATGTTGGTCCCCTCGTCCCAGTGGGAACATTATATAAGTCTATAACGTTGTATGTCCTAACCTAACGCAACCTAACATCTCGGATGTAATATTTTACAACATTCCTGGCATGTCGGTCCCTACATCTCGGTGGGAACATTCTATACGTCTATAACGTTGTATATCCTAACCTAAGGGAACCTATCATCTCGGGTGTAATATTTTACAACATTCCTGACGCGTCGGCCCCTATTTCTCGGTGGGAATATTATATACGTCTATAACGTTATATATCCTAGTCTAAGGCAACCTAACATGTCGAATGTAATATTTTACAACATTCTGGCGTTTCGTCGCCTGCTTCTTGAAGGGGACATTATATACGTCTATAACTTTGTATATCCTAACCTAACGCAACCTAACATCTGGGTTGTTTTATTTTACAACATTCCTGACGCGTCGGTCCCTACTTCTCGGTGGGAACATTGTATACGTCCATAACGATATATGTCCTAGCCTAAGGTAACCTAACATCTCGCATGTAATATTTTACAACATTCCTGGCGTGTCGTCGCCTGCTTCTCGATGGGGACATTATATACGTCTATAAAGTTGTACATCTTAACCCAAAGCAACCTAACTTCTGGGATGTAATATTTTACAACATTCCTGGCATGTCGGTCCCCGCGTCTCGGTGGGAACATTATATAAGTCTATAACGATATATATCCTAACCTAAAGCAACCTAACAACTCGGATGTAATATTTTACAACATTCCTGGCATGTCGGTCCCTACATCTCGGTGCGAACATTCTATACGTCTATAACGTTGTATATCCTAACCTATGGGAACCTATCATCTCGGGTGTAATATTTTACAACATACCGACGCGTCGGCCCCTACTTCTCGGTGGGAATATTATATACGTCTGTAACGTTATATATCCTAGCCTAAGGCAACCTAACATGTCGAATGTAATATTTTCAACATTCTGGCGTGTCGTCGCCTGCTTCTCAAAGGGGACATTATATACGTCTATAACGTTGTATATCCTAACCTAACGCAACCTAACATCTGGGATGTAATATTTTACAACATTCCTGACGCGTCGGCCACTATTTCTCGGTGGGAACATTACATACGTCTATCACGTTATATATCCAAGCCTAAGGCAACCTAACACATCGGATGTAATATTTTACAACATTCCTGGCATGTCGGTCCCTACATCTCGGTGTGAACGTTATATACGTCTGCAAGGTTATATATCATAACCTAAGGCAACCTAACCTCTCTACAGTAATATTTTACAGCATTCCTGACGTGACGGCGCCTACTTCCCGATGGGGACATTATATACGTCTATAACGTTGTATATCCTAACCTAAGGCAACCTAACATATCGGATGTAATATTTTACAACATTCTGGCGTGTCGTCGCCTGCTTCTCGATGGGGACATTAGATACGTCTATAACGTTGTATGTCCTAACCTAACGCAACCTAACATCTCGGATGTAATATTTTACAACATTCCTGGCATGTCGGTCCCTACATTTCGGGGGGAACATTCTATACGTATATAACGTTGTATATCCTAACCTAAGGGAACCTAACATTTCGGGTGTAATATTTTACAACATTCCTGACGCGTCGGCCCCTATTTCTCGGTGGGAATATTATATACGTCTATAACGTTATATATCCTAGTCTAAGGCAACCTAACATGTCGAATGTAATATTTTACAACATTCTGGCGTTTCGTCGCCTGCTTCTTGAAGGGGACATTATATACGTCTATAACTTTGTATATCCTAACCTAACGCAACCTAACATCTGGGTTGTTTTATTTTACAACATTCCTGACGCGTCGGTCCCTACTTCTCGGTGGGAACATTGTATACGTCCATAACGATATATGTCCTAGCCTAAGGTAACCTAACATCTCGCATGTAATATTTTACAACATTCCTGGCGTGTCGTCGCCTGCTTCTCGATGGGGACATTATATACGTCTATAACGTTGTATATCCTAACCCAAAGCAACCTAAATTCTGGGATGTAATATTTTACAACATTCCTGGCATGTCGGTCCCCGCGTCTCGGTGGGAACATTATATAAGTCTATAACGATATATATCCTAACCTAAAGCAACCTAACAACTCGGATGTCATATTTTTCAACATTCCTGGCATGTCGGTCCCTACATCTCGGTGGGAACATTCTATACGTCTATAACGTTGTATATCCTAACCTAAGGGAACCTAACATTTCGGGTGTAATATTTTACAACATTCCTGACGCGTCGGCCCCTATTTCTCGGTGGGAATATTATATACGTCTATAACGTTGTATATCCTAACCTAAGGGAACCTAACATCTCGGATCTAATATTTTACAACATTCCTGGCATATCGGACCCTACTTCTCGGTGGAAACATTGTATATGTCTATAACGATATATATCCTAGCCTAAGGCAACCTAACATCTCGGATGTAATATTTTACAACATTCCTGGCGTGTCGTCGCCTACTTCTCGATGGGGACATTATATACATCTATAACATTGTATATCCTAACCCAAGGCAACCTAACATCTCGAATGGAATATTTTACAACATTCCTGGCATATCGGTCCCTACTTCTCGGTGGAAACATTGTATACGTCTATAACGATATATATCCTAGCCGAAGGCCACCTAACATCTCGAATGTAATATTTTACAACATTCCTGGCGTGTCGTCGCCTACTTCTCGATGGAGACATTATACACATCTATGACACTGTATATCCTAACCTAAGGCAACCTAACATCTCGGATGCAATATTTTACCTCATTCTGGCGTGCCGTCGCCTGCTTCTCGATGGGGAGATTATATACGTCTATAACGTTGTATATCCTAACCTAACGCAACCTAACACCTCGGATGTAATAGTTGACAACATTCCTGGCGTGTAGGCCCGTACTTCTCGGTGGGAACATTCTATACGTCTATAACGTTATATATCCTAGCCTAAGGCGACCTAACATGTCGAATGTAATATTTTACATCATTCCTGGCGTGTCATCGCCTGCTTCTCGATGGGAACATTATATACGTCTATAACGTTGTGTATCCTAACCTAACGCAACCTAACATCTGAGATGTAATATTCCTGGCGTGTCGTCGCCTACTTCTGGATGGGGAGATTATATACGTCTATAACGTTATATATCCTAACCTAAGGCAACCTAACATCTCGGATGTAATAGTTGACAACATTCCTGTCGTGTCCGCCCGTACTTCTCGGTGGGAACATTATATACGTCTATAACGTTATATATCCTAGCCTAAGGCCACCTAACGTGTCGAATGTAATATTTTACAACAATCCTAACGCGTCGGCCCCTATTTTTCGGTGGGAACATTATATACGTCTATAACGTTATATATCATAACCTAAGGCAACCTAACATCTCGGATCTAATATTTTACAACATTCCTGGCATATCGGTCCCTACTTCTAGGTGGAAACATTGTATATGTCTATAACGATATATATCCTAGCCTAAGGCAACCTAACATCTCGGATGTAATATTTTACAACATTCCTTGCGTGTCGTCGCCTACTACTCGATGGGGACATTATATACATCTATAAAATTGTATATCCTAACCTAAGGCAACCTAACATGTCGGATGTAATATTTTACAACATTCTGGCGTGTCGTCGCCTGCTTCTCGATGGGGAGATTATATACGTCTATAACGTTGTATGTCCTAACCTAACGCAACCTAACATTTGGGATGTAATATTTTTCAACATTGCTTGCATGTCGGTGCCTACGTCTCGGTGGGAACATTATATACGTCTATAACGATATATATCCTAACCTAAGGCAACCTAACACCTCGGATGTAATATTTTACAACATTCCTGACGCGTCGGCACCTATTTTTCGGTGGGAACATTATATACGTCTATATCGTTATATATCCTAGTCTAAGGCAACCTAACATGTCGAATGTAATATTTTACAACATTCCTGGCGTGTCGTCGCCTACTTCTCGATGGGGACATTATATACGTCGATAACGTTATATATCCTAGCCTAAGGCAACCTCACATGTCGAATGTAATATTTTACAACATTCCTGGCGTGTCGTCGCCTACTTCTCGATCGGGACATTATATACATCTATAACATTGTATATCCTAACCCAAGGCAACCTAACATCTCGAATGGAATATTTTACAACATTCCTGGCATATCGGTCCCTACTTCTCGGTGGAAACATTGTATACGTCTATAACGATATATATCCTAGCCGAAGGCCACCTAACATCTCGAATGTAATATTTTACAACATTCCTGGCGTGTCGTCGCCTACTTCTCGATGGGGACATTATACACATCTATGACACTGTATATCCTAACCTAAGGCAACCTAACATCTCGGATGCAATATTTTACAACATTCTGGCGTGTCGTCGCCTGCTTCTCGAAGGGGACATTATATACGTCTATAACGTTGTATATCCTAACATAACGCAACCTAATATCTGGGATGTAATATTTTACAACATTCCTGACGCGTCGGCCCTTATTTCTCGGTGCGCACATTATATACGTCTATAACGTTATATATCCTAGCCTAAGGCAACCTAACACTTCGAAAGTAATATTTTACAACATTCCTGGCGTGTCGTCGCCTACTTCGCGATGGGGACATTATATACGTCTATAACGTTGTGTATTCTAACCCAAAGCAACCTAACTTCTGGGATGTAATATTTTACAACATTCCTGCCATGTCGGTCCCCGCGTCACGGTGGGGACATTATATAAGTCTATAACGATATATATCCTAACCTAAAGCAACCTAACAACTCGGATGTAATATTTTACAACATTCCTGGCATGTCGGTACCCACGTCTCGGTGGGAACATTATATAAGTCTATAACGATATATATCCTAACCTAAAGCAACCTAACAACTCGGATGTAATATTTTACAACATTCCTGGCATGTTGGTCCGTACATCTCGCTGGGAACATTCGATACGTCTATAACGTTGTATATGCTAACCTAAGGGAACCTAACATCTCGGGTGTAATATTTTACAACATACCGACGCGTCGGCCCCTATTTCTCGGTGGGAATATTATATACGTCTATAACGTTATATATCCTAGCCTAGGGCAACCTAACACGTCGAAAGTAATATTTTACAACATTCCTGGCGTGTCGTCGCCTACTTCGCGATGGGGACATTATATACATCTATAACGTTGTGTATCCTAACCTAAGGCAACCTAACATCTCGGGTGTAATATTTTACAACATTCCTGACGCGTCGGCCCCTATTTCTCGGTGATAACATTATATGCGTGTATAACATTATATATCCTAGCCTAAGGAAACCTAACATGTCAAATGTAATATTTTACAACACTCCTGGCGTGTCGTCGCCTACTTCTGGATGAGGAC
The DNA here is from genome assembly GCA_963969225.1 of Xylocopa violacea. NCBI lineage: Eukaryota > Metazoa > Arthropoda > Insecta > Hymenoptera > Apidae > Xylocopa > Xylocopa violacea. The sequence goes on from CAXAJV010000485.1 coordinate 49,059, forward strand.
ATTATATACATCTATAACTTTGTATATCCTAACCTAAGGCAACCTAACATCTCGGATGTAATATTTTACAACATTCTGGCGTGTCGTCGCCTGCTTCGCGATGGGGACATTAGATACGTCTATAACGTTGTATGTCCTAACCTAACGCAACCTAACATCTCGGATGTAATATTTTACAACATTCCTGGCATGTCGGTCCCTACATTTCGGGGGGAACATTCTCTACGTCTATAACGTTGTATATCCTAACCTAAGGGAACCTAACATTTCGGGTGTAATATTTTGCAACATTCCTGACGCGTCGGCCCCTATTTCTCGGTGGGAACATTATATACTTCTATAACGTTGTATATCCTAGCCTAAGGCAACCTAACAACTCGGATGTAATATTTTACAACATTCCTGACGCGTCGGTCCCAACTTCTCGGTGGGAACATTATATAAGTCTATAACGTTATATATCCTAGCCTAAGGCAACCTAACATGTCGGATGTAATATTTTACAACATTCTGGCGTGTCGTCGACTGCTTCTCGAAGGGGACATTATATACGTCTATAACGTTGTATATCCTAACCTAACGCAACCTAACATCTGGGATGTAATATTTTACAACATTCCTGACGCGTCGGCCCCTACTTCTCGGTGGTAACATTATATACGTCTATAACGTTGTATATGCTAACCTAAGGGAACCTAACATCTCGGGTGTAATATTTTACAACATTCCTGTCGCGTCGGCCCCTATTTCTCGGTGGGAATATTATATACGTCTATAACGTTATATATCCTAGCCTAAGGCAACCTAACATGTCGAATGTAATATTTTACAACATTCTGGCGTTTCGTCGCCTGCTTCTTGTAGGGGACATTATATACGTCTATAACTTTGTATATCCTAACCTAACGCAACCTAACATCTGGGTTGTTTTATTTTACAACATTCCTGACGCGTCGGTCCCTACTTCTCGGTGGGAACATTGTATACGTCCATAACGATATATGTCCTAGCCTAAGGTAACCTAACATCTCGCATGTAATATTTTACAACATTCCTGGCGTGCCGTCGCCTGCTTCTCGATGGGGACATTATATACGTCTATAACGTTGTATATCCTAACCCAAAGCAACCTAACTTCTGGAATGTAATATTTTACAACATTCCTGGCATGTCGGTCCCCGCGTCTCGGTGGGAACATTATATAAGTCTATAACGATATATATCCTAACCTAAAGCAACCTAACAACTCGGATGTAATATTTTACAACATCCCTGGCATGTCGGACCCTACATCTCGGTTGGAACATTTTATACGTCTATAACGTTGTACATCTTAACCTAAGGGAACCTAACATTTCGGGTGTAATATTTTACAACATTCCTGACGCGTCGGCCCCTATTTCTCGGTGGGAATATCATATACGTCTATAACGTTATATATCCTAACGTAAGGCAACATAACATCCCGCATGTAATATTTTACAACATTCCTGGCGTGTAGTCGCCTGCTTCTCGATGGTGACATTATATACGTCTATAACGTTGTATATCCTAACCCAAAGCAACCTAACTTCTGGGATGTAATATTTTACAACATTCCTGGCATGTCGGTCCCTACATCTCGGTGTGAACATTATATACGTCTGCAAGGTTATATATCATAACCTAAGGCAACCTAACCTCTCTACAGTAATATTTTACAGCATTCCTGACGTGACGGCGCCTACTTCCCGATGGGGACATTATATACGTCTATAACGTTGTATATCCTAACCTAAGGCAACCTAACATATCGGATGTAATATTTTACAACATTCTGGCGTGTCGTCGCCTGCTTCTCGAAGGGGACATTATATACGTCTATAACGTTGTATATCCTAACATAACGCAACCTAATATCTGGGATGTAATATTTTACAACATTCCTGACGCGTCGGCCCTTATTTCTCGGTGCGCACATTATATACGTCTATAACGTTATATATCCTAGCCTAAGGCAACCTAACACTTCGAAAGTAATATTTTACAACATTCCTGGCGTGTCGTCGCCTACTTCGCGATGGGGACATTATATACGTCTATAACGTTGTGTATTCTAACCCAAAGCAACCTAACTTCTGGGATGTAATATTTTACAACATTCCTGGCATGTCGGTCCCCGCGTCACGGTGGGGACATTATATAAGTCTATAACGATATATATCCTAACCTAAAGCAACCTAACAACTCGGATGTAATATTTTACAACATTCCTGGCATGTCGGTACCCACGTCTCGGTGGGAACATTATATAAGTCTATAACGATATATATCCTAACCTAAAGCAACCTAACAACTCGGATGTAATATTTTACAACATTCCTGGCATGTTGGTCCGTACATCTCGCTGGGAACATTCGATACGTCTATAACGTTGTATATGCTAACCTAAGGGAACCTAACATCTCGGGTGTAATATTTTACAACATACCGACGCGTCGGCCCCTATTTCTCGGTGGGAATATTATATACGTCTATAACGTTATATATCCTAGCCTAAGGCAACCTAACATATCGAATGTAATATTTTACATCATTCTGGCGTGTCGTCGCCTGCTTCTCGAAGGGGACATTATATACGTCTATAACGTTGTATATCCTAACCTAACGCAACCTAACATTTGGGATGTTTCATTTTACAACATTCCTGACGCGTCGGTCCCTACTTCTCGGTGGGAACATTGTATACGTCTATAACGATATATGTCCTAGCCTAAGGTAACCTAACATCTCGCATGTAATATTTTATAACATTCCTGGCGTGTAGTCGCCTGCTTCTCGATGGGGACATTATATACGTCTATAACGTTGTATATCCTAACCCAAAGCAACCTAACTTCTGGGATGTAATATTTTACAATTTCCTGGCATGTCGGTCCCCGCGTCTCGGTGGGAACATTATATAAGTCTATAACGATATATATCCTAACCTAAAGCAACCTAACAACTCGGATGTAATATTTTACAACATTCCTGACGCGTCGGCCCCTATTTCTCGGTGGGAACATTACATACGTCTATCACGTTATATATCCAAGCCTAAGGCAACCTAACACATCGGATGTAATATTTTACAACATTCCTGGCATGTCGGTCCCTACATCTCGGTGTGAACATTATATACGTCTGCAAGGTTATATATCATAACCTAAGGCAACCTAACCTCTCTACAGTAATATTTTACAGCATTCCTGACGTGACGGCGCCTACTTCCCGATGGGGACATTATATACGTCTATAACGTTGTATATCCTAACCTAAGGCAACCTAACATATCGGATGTAATATTTTACAACATTCTGGCGTGTCGTCGCCTGCTTCTCGATGGGGACATTAGATACGTCTATAACGTTGTATGTCCTAACCTAACGCAACCTAACATCTCGGATGTAATATTTTACAACATTCCTGGCATGTCGGTCCCTACATTTCGGGGGGAACATTCTATACGTATATAACGTTGTATATGCTACCCTAAGGGAACCTAACATCTCGGGTGTAATATTTTACAACATTCCTGACGCGTCGGCCCGTAGTTCTCGGTGATAACATTATATGCGTGTATAACATTATATATCCTAGCCTAAGGAAACCTAACATGTCAAATGTAATATTTTACAACACTCCTGGCGTGTCGTCGCCTACTTCTGGATGAGGACATTATATACATCTATAACTTTGTATATCCTAACCTAAGGCAACCTAACATCTCGGATGTAATATTTGACAACAATCCTGGCATGTTGGTCCCCTCGTCCCAGTGGGAACATTATATAAGTCTATAACGTTGTATGTCCTAACCTAACGCAACCTAACATCTCGGATGTAATATTTTACAACATTCCTGGCATGTCGGTCCCTACATCTCGGTGGGAACATTCTATACGTCTATAACGTTGTATATCCTAACCTAAGGGAACCTATCATCTCGGGTGTAATATTTTACAACATTCCTGACGCGTCGGCCCCTATTTCTCGGTGGGAATATTATATACGTCTATAACGTTATATATCCTAGTCTAAGGCAACCTAACATGTCGAATGTAATATTTTACAACATTCTGGCGTTTCGTCGCCTGCTTCTTGAAGGGGACATTATATACGTCTATAACTTTGTATATCCTAACCTAACGCAACCTAACATCTGGGTTGTTTTATTTTACAACATTCCTGACGCGTCGGTCCCTACTTCTCGGTGGGAACATTGTATACGTCCATAACGATATATGTCCTAGCCTAAGGTAACCTAACATCTCGCATGTAATATTTTACAACATTCCTGGCGTGTCGTCGCCTGCTTCTCGATGGGGACATTATATACGTCTATAAAGTTGTACATCTTAACCCAAAGCAACCTAACTTCTGGGATGTAATATTTTACAACATTCCTGGCATGTCGGTCCCCGCGTCTCGGTGGGAACATTATATAAGTCTATAACGATATATATCCTAACCTAAAGCAACCTAACAACTCGGATGTAATATTTTACAACATTCCTGGCATGTCGGTCCCTACATCTCGGTGCGAACATTCTATACGTCTATAACGTTGTATATCCTAACCTATGGGAACCTATCATCTCGGGTGTAATATTTTACAACATACCGACGCGTCGGCCCCTACTTCTCGGTGGGAATATTATATACGTCTGTAACGTTATATATCCTAGCCTAAGGCAACCTAACATGTCGAATGTAATATTTTCAACATTCTGGCGTGTCGTCGCCTGCTTCTCAAAGGGGACATTATATACGTCTATAACGTTGTATATCCTAACCTAACGCAACCTAACATCTGGGATGTAATATTTTACAACATTCCTGACGCGTCGGCCACTATTTCTCGGTGGGAACATTACATACGTCTATCACGTTATATATCCAAGCCTAAGGCAACCTAACACATCGGATGTAATATTTTACAACATTCCTGGCATGTCGGTCCCTACATCTCGGTGTGAACGTTATATACGTCTGCAAGGTTATATATCATAACCTAAGGCAACCTAACCTCTCTACAGTAATATTTTACAGCATTCCTGACGTGACGGCGCCTACTTCCCGATGGGGACATTATATACGTCTATAACGTTGTATATCCTAACCTAAGGCAACCTAACATATCGGATGTAATATTTTACAACATTCTGGCGTGTCGTCGCCTGCTTCTCGATGGGGACATTAGATACGTCTATAACGTTGTATGTCCTAACCTAACGCAACCTAACATCTCGGATGTAATATTTTACAACATTCCTGGCATGTCGGTCCCTACATTTCGGGGGGAACATTCTATACGTATATAACGTTGTATATCCTAACCTAAGGGAACCTAACATTTCGGGTGTAATATTTTACAACATTCCTGACGCGTCGGCCCCTATTTCTCGGTGGGAATATTATATACGTCTATAACGTTATATATCCTAGTCTAAGGCAACCTAACATGTCGAATGTAATATTTTACAACATTCTGGCGTTTCGTCGCCTGCTTCTTGAAGGGGACATTATATACGTCTATAACTTTGTATATCCTAACCTAACGCAACCTAACATCTGGGTTGTTTTATTTTACAACATTCCTGACGCGTCGGTCCCTACTTCTCGGTGGGAACATTGTATACGTCCATAACGATATATGTCCTAGCCTAAGGTAACCTAACATCTCGCATGTAATATTTTACAACATTCCTGGCGTGTCGTCGCCTGCTTCTCGATGGGGACATTATATACGTCTATAACGTTGTATATCCTAACCCAAAGCAACCTAAATTCTGGGATGTAATATTTTACAACATTCCTGGCATGTCGGTCCCCGCGTCTCGGTGGGAACATTATATAAGTCTATAACGATATATATCCTAACCTAAAGCAACCTAACAACTCGGATGTCATATTTTTCAACATTCCTGGCATGTCGGTCCCTACATCTCGGTGGGAACATTCTATACGTCTATAACGTTGTATATCCTAACCTAAGGGAACCTAACATTTCGGGTGTAATATTTTACAACATTCCTGACGCGTCGGCCCCTATTTCTCGGTGGGAATATTATATACGTCTATAACGTTGTATATCCTAACCTAAGGGAACCTAACATCTCGGATCTAATATTTTACAACATTCCTGGCATATCGGACCCTACTTCTCGGTGGAAACATTGTATATGTCTATAACGATATATATCCTAGCCTAAGGCAACCTAACATCTCGGATGTAATATTTTACAACATTCCTGGCGTGTCGTCGCCTACTTCTCGATGGGGACATTATATACATCTATAACATTGTATATCCTAACCCAAGGCAACCTAACATCTCGAATGGAATATTTTACAACATTCCTGGCATATCGGTCCCTACTTCTCGGTGGAAACATTGTATACGTCTATAACGATATATATCCTAGCCGAAGGCCACCTAACATCTCGAATGTAATATTTTACAACATTCCTGGCGTGTCGTCGCCTACTTCTCGATGGAGACATTATACACATCTATGACACTGTATATCCTAACCTAAGGCAACCTAACATCTCGGATGCAATATTTTACCTCATTCTGGCGTGCCGTCGCCTGCTTCTCGATGGGGAGATTATATACGTCTATAACGTTGTATATCCTAACCTAACGCAACCTAACACCTCGGATGTAATAGTTGACAACATTCCTGGCGTGTAGGCCCGTACTTCTCGGTGGGAACATTCTATACGTCTATAACGTTATATATCCTAGCCTAAGGCGACCTAACATGTCGAATGTAATATTTTACATCATTCCTGGCGTGTCATCGCCTGCTTCTCGATGGGAACATTATATACGTCTATAACGTTGTGTATCCTAACCTAACGCAACCTAACATCTGAGATGTAATATTCCTGGCGTGTCGTCGCCTACTTCTGGATGGGGAGATTATATACGTCTATAACGTTATATATCCTAACCTAAGGCAACCTAACATCTCGGATGTAATAGTTGACAACATTCCTGTCGTGTCCGCCCGTACTTCTCGGTGGGAACATTATATACGTCTATAACGTTATATATCCTAGCCTAAGGCCACCTAACGTGTCGAATGTAATATTTTACAACAATCCTAACGCGTCGGCCCCTATTTTTCGGTGGGAACATTATATACGTCTATAACGTTATATATCATAACCTAAGGCAACCTAACATCTCGGATCTAATATTTTACAACATTCCTGGCATATCGGTCCCTACTTCTAGGTGGAAACATTGTATATGTCTATAACGATATATATCCTAGCCTAAGGCAACCTAACATCTCGGATGTAATATTTTACAACATTCCTTGCGTGTCGTCGCCTACTACTCGATGGGGACATTATATACATCTATAAAATTGTATATCCTAACCTAAGGCAACCTAACATGTCGGATGTAATATTTTACAACATTCTGGCGTGTCGTCGCCTGCTTCTCGATGGGGAGATTATATACGTCTATAACGTTGTATGTCCTAACCTAACGCAACCTAACATTTGGGATGTAATATTTTTCAACATTGCTTGCATGTCGGTGCCTACGTCTCGGTGGGAACATTATATACGTCTATAACGATATATATCCTAACCTAAGGCAACCTAACACCTCGGATGTAATATTTTACAACATTCCTGACGCGTCGGCACCTATTTTTCGGTGGGAACATTATATACGTCTATATCGTTATATATCCTAGTCTAAGGCAACCTAACATGTCGAATGTAATATTTTACAACATTCCTGGCGTGTCGTCGCCTACTTCTCGATGGGGACATTATATACGTCGATAACGTTATATATCCTAGCCTAAGGCAACCTCACATGTCGAATGTAATATTTTACAACATTCCTGGCGTGTCGTCGCCTACTTCTCGATCGGGACATTATATACATCTATAACATTGTATATCCTAACCCAAGGCAACCTAACATCTCGAATGGAATATTTTACAACATTCCTGGCATATCGGTCCCTACTTCTCGGTGGAAACATTGTATACGTCTATAACGATATATATCCTAGCCGAAGGCCACCTAACATCTCGAATGTAATATTTTACAACATTCCTGGCGTGTCGTCGCCTACTTCTCGATGGGGACATTATACACATCTATGACACTGTATATCCTAACCTAAGGCAACCTAACATCTCGGATGCAATATTTTACAACATTCTGGCGTGCCGTCGCCTGCTTCTCGATGGGGAGATTATATACGTCTATAACGTTGTACATCCTAACCTAACGCAACCTAACACCTCGGATGTAATAGTTGACAACATTCCTGGCGTGTAGGCCCGTACTTCTCGGTGGGAACATTCTATACGTCTATAACGTTATATATCCTAGCCTAAGGCAACCTAACATGTCGAATGTAATATTTTACAACATTCCTGGCGTGTCGTCGCCTACTTCTCGATGGGGACATTATATACGTCGATAACGTTATATATCCTAGCCTAAGGCAACCTAACATGTCGAATGTAATATTTTACAACATTCCTGGCGTGTCGTCGCCTACTTCTGGATGGGGAGATTATATACGTCTATAACGTTATATATCCTAACCTAAGGCAACCTAACATCTCGGATGTAATAGTTGACAACATTCCTGGCGTGTCCGCCCGTACTTCTCGGTGGGAACATTATATACGTCTATAACGTTATATATCCTAGCCTAAGGCAACCTAACACCTCGGATGTAATATTTTACAACATTCCTTGCGTGTCGTCGCCTACTACTCGATGGGGACATTATATACATCTATAAAATTGTATATCCTAACCTAAGGCAACCTAACATGTCGGATGTAATATTTTACAACATTCTGGCGTGTCGTCGCCTGCTTCTCGATGGGGAGATTATATACGTCTATAACGTTGTATATCCTAACCTAAGGCAACCTAACATTTGGGATGTAATATTTTACAACATTCCTTGCATGTCGGTGCCTACGTCTCGGTGGGAACATTATATACGTCTATAACGATATATATCCTAACCTAAGGCAACCTAACAACTCGGATGTAATATTTTACAACATTCCTGACGCGTCGGCCCCTATTTTTCGATGGGAACATTATATACGTCTATAACGTTATATATCCTAACCTAAGGCAACCTAACATCTCGGATGTAATAGTTGACAACATTCCTGGCGTGTCCGCCCGTACTTCTCGGTGGGAACATTATATACGCCTATAACGTTATATATCCTAGCCTAAGGCCACATAACATGTCGAATGTCATATTTTACAACATTCCTGGCGTGTCGTCGCCTGCTTCTCGATGGGGACATTATATACGTCTATAACGTTGTATATCCTAACCTAAAGCAGCCTAACATCTGGGATGTAATATTTTACAAGATTCCTGGCATGTCGGTCCCCAAGTCTCGGTAGGAACATTATATACGTCTATAACGATATATATCCAAACCTAAGGGAACCTAACATCTTGGATGTAATATTTTACAACATTCCTTGCATGTCGGTGCCTACGTCTCGGTGGGAACATTATATACGTCTATAACGATATATATCCTAACCTAAGGCAACCTAACACCTCGGATGTAATAGTTGACAACATTCCTGGCGTGTAGGTCCGTACTTCTCGGTGGGAACATTGTATACGTCTATAACGTTATATATCCTAGCCTAAGGCGACCTAACATATCGAATGTAATATTTTACATCATTCCTGGCGTGTCGTCGCCTGCTTCTCGATGGGAACATTATATACGTCTATAACGTTGCGTATCCTAACCTAACGCAACCTAACATCTCGGATGTAATATTTTACAACATTCCTGGCATGTCGGTCCCTACATCTCGGTGGGAACATACTATACGTCTATAACGTTGTATATCCTAACCAAAGGGAACCTAACATCTCGGGTGTAATATTTTACAACGTTCTGGCGTGTCGTCGCCCGCTCCTCGATGGGGAGATTATATACGTCTATAACGTTGTATATCCTAACCTAACGCAACCTAACATTTGGGATGTAATATTTTACAACATTCCTTGCATGTCGGTGCCTACGTCTCGGTGGGAACAGTATTTACGTCTATAACGATATATATCCTAACCTAAGGCAACCTAACACCTCGGATGTAATAGTTGACAACATTCCTGGCGTGTAGGCCCGTACTTCTCGGTGGGAACATTGTATACGTCCATAACGTTATATATCCTAGCATAAGGCGACCTAACATATCGAATGTAATATTTTACAACATTCCTGGCATGTCGGTCCCTACATCTCGGTGGGAACATACTATTCGTCTATAACGTTGTATATCCTAACCTAAGGGAACATAACATCTCGAGTGTAATATTTTACAACATTCCTGACGCGTCGGCCCCTATTTCTCGGTGGGAACATTATATACGTCTATAACGTTATATATCCTAGCCTAAGGCGACCTAACATGTCGAATGTGATATTTTACAACATTCCTGGCGTGTCGTCGCCTGCTTCTCGATGGGAACATTATATACGTCTATAACGTTGTGTATCCTAACCTAACGCAACCTAACATCTGGGATGTAATATTCCTGGCGTGTCGTCGCCTACTTCTGGATGCGGACATTATATACGTCTATAACGTTATATATCCTAACCTAAGGCAACCTAACATCTCGGATGTAATAGTTGACATCATTCCTGTCGTGTCCGCCCGTACTTCTCGGTGGGAACATTATATACGTCTATAACGTTATATATCCTAGCCTAAGGCCACCTAACGTGTCGAATGTAATATTTTACAACATTCCTAACGCGTCGGCCCCTATTTTTCGGTGGGAACATTATATACGTCTATAACGTTATATATCATAACCTAAGGCAACCTAACATCTCGGATCTAATATTTTACAACATTCCTGGCATATCGGTCCCTACTTCTCGGTGGAAACATTGTATATGTCTATAACGATATATATCCTAGCCTAAGGCAACCTAAGATCTCGGATGTAATATTTTACAACATTCCTGGCGTGTCGTCGCCTACTTCTCGATGGGGACATTATATACATCTATAACATTGTATATCGTAACCTAAGGCAACCTAACATCTCGGATGTAATATTTTACAACATTCTGGCGTGTCGTCGCCTGCTTCTCGATGGGGAGATTATATACGTCTATAACGTTGTATGTCCTAACCTAACGCAACCTAACATTTGGGATGTAATATTTTTCAACATTCCTTGCATGTCGGTGCCTACGTCTCGGTGGGAACATTATATACGTCTATAACGATATATATCCTAACCTAAGGCAACCTAACACCTCGGATGTAATATTTTACAACATTCCTGACGCGTCGGCCCCTATTTTTCGGTGGGAACATTATATACGTCTATATCGTTATATATCCTAGTCTAAGGCAACCTAACATGTCGAATGTAATATTTTACAACATTCCTGGCGTGTCGTCGCCTTCTTCTCGATGGGGACATTATATACATCTATAAAATTGTATATCCTAACCTAAGGCAACCTAACATGTCGGATGTAATATTTTACAACATTCTGGCGTGTCGTCGCCTGCTTCTCGATGGGGAGATTATATACGTCTATAACGTTGTATATCCTAACCTAAGGCAACCTAACATTTGGGATGCAATATTTTACAACATTCCTTGCATGTCGGTGCCTACGTCTCGGTGGGAACATTATATACGTCTATAACGATATATATCCTAACCTAAGGCAACCTAACACCTCGGATGTAATATTTTACAACATTCCTGACGCGTCGGCCCCTATTTTTCGATGGGAACATTATATACGTCTAAAACGTTATATATCCTAGCCTAAGGCGACCTAACATGTCGAATGTAATATTTTACAACATTCCTGGCGTGTCGTCTCCTGCTTCTCGATGGGGACATTATATACGTCTATAATGTTGTATATCTTAACCTAATGCAACTTAGCATCTGGGATGTAATATTTTACAACATTCCTGGCGTGTCGTCGCCTACTTCTGGATGCGGTCATTATATACATCTATAACGTTGTATATCCTAACCTAAGGGAACCTAACATCTCGGGTGTAATATTTTACAACATTCCCGACGTGTTGACCCCTATTTTTCGGTGGGAACATTATATACGTCTATAACGTTATATATCCTAGCCTAAGGCAACCTAACATGTCGAATGTAATATTTTACAACATTCCTGGCGTGTCGTCGCCTACTTCTCGATGGGGACATTATATACATCTATAACATTGTATATCCTAACCCAAGGCAACCTAACATCTCGGATGGAATATTTTACAACATTCCTGGCATATCGGTCCCTACTTCTCGGTGGAAACATTGTATACGTCTATAACGATATATATAAAAGCCTAAGGCAACCTAACATCTCGGATGTAATATTTTACAACATTCTGGCGTGTCGTCTCCTGCTTCTCGATGGGAACATTATATACGTCTATAAAGTTGTGTATCCTAACCTAACGCAACCTAACATCAGGGATGTAATATTTCTGGCGTGTCGTCGCCTACTTCTGGATGGGGAGATTATATACGTCTATAACGTTATATATCCTAACCTAAGGCAACCTAACATCTCGGATGTAATAGTTGACAACATTCCTGGCGTGTCCGCCCGTACATCTCGGTGGGAACATTATATACGCCTATAACGTTATATATCCTAGCCTAAGGCCACATAACATGTCGAATGTCATATTTTACAACATTCCTGGCGTGTCGTCGCCTGCTTCTCGATGGGGACATTATATACGTCTATAACGTTGTATATCCTAACCTAAAGCAACCTAACATCTGGGATGTAATATTTTACAAGATTCCTGGCATGTCGGTCCCCTAGTCTCGGTAGGAACATTATATACGTCTATAACGATATATATCCAAACCTAAGGGAACCTAACATCTTGGATGTAATATTTTACAACATTCCTTGCATGTCGGTGCCTACGTCTCGGTGGGAACATTATATACGTCTATATCGATATCTATCCTAACCTAAGGCAACCTAACACCTCGGATGTAATATTTTACAACATTCCTGACGCGTCGGCCCCTATTTTTCGATGGGAACATTATATACGTCTAGAACGTTATATATCCTAGCCTAAGGCGACCTAACATGTCGAATGTAATATTTTACAACATTCCTGGCGTGTCGTCTCCTGCTTCTCGATGGGGACATTATATACGTCTATAAAGTTGTATATCTTAACCTAATGCAACTTAACATCTGGGATGTAATATTTTACAACATTCCTGGCGTGTCGTCGCCTACTTCTGGATGCGGTCATTATATACATCTATAACGTTGTATATCCTAACCTAAGGGAACCTAACATCTCGGGTGTAATATTTTACAACATTCCCGACGTGTCGGCCCCTATTTTTCGGTGGGAACATTATATACGTCTATAACGTTATATATCCTAGCCTAAGGCAACCTAACATGTCGAATGTAATATTTTACAACATTCCTGGCGTGTCGTCGCCTACTTCTCGATGGGGACATTATATACATCTATAACATTGTATATCCTAACCCAAGGCAACCTAACATCTCGGATGGAATATTTTACAACATTCCTGGCATATCGGTCCCTACTTCTCGGTGGAAACATTGTATACGTCTATAACGATATATATAAAAGCCTAAGGCAACCTAACATCTCGGATGTAATATTTTACAACATTCTGGCCTGTCGTCTCCTGCTTCTCGATGGGAACATTATATACGTCTATAACGTTGTGTATCCTAACCTAACGCAACCTAACATCAGGGATGTAATATTCCTGGCGTGTCGTCGCCTACTTCTGGATGGGGAGATTATATACGTCTATAACGTTATATATCCTAACCTAAGGCAACCTAACATCTCGGATGTAATAGTTGACAACATTCCTGGCGTGTCCGCCCGTACTTCTCGGTGGGAACATTATATACGCCTATAACATTATATACCCTAGCCTAAGGCCACATAACATGTCGAATGTCATATTTTACAACATTCCTGGCGTGTCGTCGCCTGCTTCTCGATGGGGACATTATATACGTCTATAACGTTGTATATCCTAACCTAAAGCAACCTAACATCTGGGATGTAATATTTTACAAGATTCCTGGCATGTCGGTCCCCAAGTCTCGGTAGGAACATTATATACGTCTATAACGATATATATCCAAACCTAAGGGAACCTAACATCTGGGATGTAATATTTTACAACATTCCTGGAGTGTCGTCGCCTACTTCTGGCTAGGGTCATTATATACATCTATAACGTTGTATATCCTAACCTAAGGCAACCTAACATCTCGAATGTAATATTTTATAACATTCTGGCGTTTCGTCGCCTGCTTCTCGATGGGGAGATTATATACTTCTATAACGTTGTATATCCTAAAATAACGCAACCTAACATTTGGGATGTATTATTTTACAACATTCCTTGCATGTCGGTGCCTACGTCTCGGTGGGAACATTATATACGTCTATAAAGATATATATCCTAACCTAAGGCAACCTAACACCTCGGATGTAATAGTTGACAACATTCCTGGCGTGTAGGTCCGTACTTCTCGGTGGGAACATTGTATACGTCTATAACGTTATATATCCTAGCCTAAGGCGACCCAACATATCGAATGTGATATTTTACATCATTCCTGGCGTGTCGTCGCCTGCTTCTCGATGGGAACATTATATACGTCTATAACGTTGTGTATCCTAACCTAAAGCAACCTAACATCTGGGATGTAATATTCCTGGCGTGTCGTCGCCTACTTCTGGATGGGGACATTATAAACGTCTATAACATTATATACCCTAACCTAAGGCAACCTAACATCTCGGATGTAATATTTTACAACATTCCTGGCATGTCGGTCCCTACATCTCGGTGGGAACATACTATACGTCTATAACGTTGTATATCCTAACCTAAGGGAACATAACATCTCGGGTGTAATATTTTACAACATTCCTGACGCGTCGGCCCCTATTTTTCGGTGAGAACATAATACACATTTATAACGGTATATATCCTAGCCTAAGGCAACCTAACATCTCGGATGTAATAGTTGACAACATTCCTGGCGTGTCCGCCCGTACTTCTCGGTGGGAACATTATATACGTCTATAACGTGATATATCCTAGCCTAAGGCTACATAACATGTCGAATGTAATATTTTACAACATTCCTGGCGTGTCGTCGCCTGCTTCTCGATGGGGACATTATATACGTCTATAACGTTGTATATCCTAACCTAAAGAAACCTAACATCTGGGATGTAATATTTTACAAGATTTCTGGCATGTCGGTCCCCAAGTCTCGGTAGGAACATTATATACGTCTATAACGATATATATCCAAACCTAAGGGAACCTAACATCTCGGATGTAATATTTTACAACATTCCTGGCATGTCGGTCCCTACTTCTCGGTGGGAATATTATATACGTCTATAACGTTATATATCATAACCTAAGGCAATCTAACATCTCGGATGTAATATTTTACAACATTCCTGGCATATGGGTCCCTACTTCTCGGTGGAAACATTGTATACGTCTATAACGATATATATCCTAGCCTAAGGCAACCTAACATCTCGGATGTAATATTTTACAACATTCCTGGCGTGTCGTCGCCTACTTCTCGATGGGGACATTATATACATCTATAACATTGTATATCCTAACCTAAGGCAACCTAACATCTCGGATGTAATATTTTGCAACATTCTGGCGTGTCGTCGCCTGCTTCTCGATGGGGAGATTATATACGTCTATAACGTTGTATATCCTAACCTAACGCAACCTAACATTTGGGATGTAATATTTTAAAACATTCCTTGCATGTCGGTGCCTACGTCTCGGTGGGAACAGTATATACGTCTATAACGATATATATCCTAACCTAAGGCAACCTAACACCTCGGATGTAATAGTTGGCAACATTCCTGGCGTGTAGGCCAGTACTTCTCGGTGGAAACATTGTATACGTCTATAACGTTATATATCCTAGCATAAGGCGACCTAACATATCGAATGTAATATTTTACAACATTCCTAACGCGTCGGCCCCTATTTTTCGGTGGGAACATTATATACGTCTATAACGATATATATCCAAACCTAAGGGAACCTAACATCTCGGATGTAATATTTTACAACATTCCTGACATGTCGGTCCCTACTTCTCGGTGGGAATATTATATACGTCTATAACGTTATATATCATAACCTAAGACTACCTAACCTCTCGGATGTAATATTTTACAACATTCCTTGCATGTCGGTGCCTACGTCTCGGCGGGAACAGTATATACGTCTATAACGATATATATCCTAACCTAAGGCAACCTAACACCTCGGATGTAATAGTTGACAACATTCCTGGCGTGTAGGCCCGTACTTATTGGTGGGAACATTATATACGTCTATAACGTTATATATCATAACCTAAGGCAACCTAACATCTCGGATGTAATATTTTACAACATTCCTGGCATATCTGTCCCTACTTCTCGGTGGGAACATTATATACGTCTATAACGATATATATCCTAACCTAAGGCAACCTAACACCTCGGATGTAATAGTTGACAACATTCCTGGCGTGTAGGCCCGTACTTCTTGGTGGGAACATTGTATACGTCTATAACGTTGTATATCCTAACCTAACGCAACCTAACATTTTGGATGTAATATTTTACAACATTGCTGGCATGTCGGTCCCTGCTTCTCGGTGGGAACATTATATACGTCTATAACGTTATATATCATAACCTAAGGCAACCTCACCTATCTACCGTAATATTTTACAACATTCCTGGCGTGACGGCTCCTACTTCCCGATGGGGACATTATATACGTCTATAACGATATATATCCTAGCCTAAGGCAACCTAACATCTCGGATGTAATATTTTACAACATTCTGGCGTGTCGTCGCCTGCTTCTCGATGGGGACATTATATACGTCTATAAAGTTGTATATCCTAACCTACCGCAACCAAACATGTCGAATGTAATATTTTACAACATTCATGGCATGTCGGTCCCTACATCTCGGTGGGAACATACTATACGTCTATAACGTTGTATATCCTAGCCTAAGGGAACATAACATCTCGGGTGTAATATTTTACAACATTCCTGACGCGCCGGCCCCTATTTCTCGGTGGGAATATTATATACGAATATAACGTTATATATCCTAGCCTAAGGCAACCTAACATCTCGGATGTAATATTTTACAACATTCCTGGCGTGTCGTCGCCTGCTTCTCGATGGGGACATTATATACGTCTATAACGTTGTATATCCTAACCCAAAGCAACCTAACTTCTGGGATGTAATATTTTACAACATTCCTGGCATGTCGGTCCCCACGTCTCGGTGGGAACATTATATAAGTCTATAACGATATATATCCTAACCTAAAGGAACCTAACAACTCGGATGTAATATTTTACAACATTCTGGCGTGTCGTCGCCTGCTTCTCGATGGGGACATTAGATACGTCTATAACGTTGTATATCCTAATCTAAGGGAACCTAACATCTCGGATGTAATATTTTACAACATTCTGGCGTGTCGTCGCCTGCTTCTCGATGGGGACATTATATACGTCTATAACGTTGTATATCCTAACCCAAAGCAACCTATCTTCTGGGATGTAATATTTTACAACCTTTCTGGCATGTCGGTCGCCACGTCTCGGTGGGAACATTATATAAGTCTATAACGATATATATCCTAACCTAAAGCAACCTAACAACTCGGATGTAATAGTTTACCACATTCCTGGCGGCCCCTACATCTCGGTGGGAACATTCTACACGTCTATAACGTTGTATATCCTAACCTAAGGGAACCTAACATTTCGGGTGTAATATTTTACAACATTCCTGACGCGTCGGCCCCTATTTCTCGGTGGGAATATTATATACGTCTATAACGTTACATATCCTAGACTAAGGCAACCTAACATGTCGAATGTAATATTTTACATCATTCTGGCGTGTCGTCGCCTGCTTCTCGAAGGTGACATTATATACGTCTATAACGTTGTATATCCTAACCTAAGTGAACCTAACATCTGGGATGTAATATTTTACAACATTCCTGGCATGTCGGTCCCTACTTCTCGGTGGGAACATTGTATACGTCTATAACGGTATATGTCCTAGCCTAAGGTAACCTAACATCTCGCATGTGATATTTTACAACATTCTGGCGTCTCGTCGCCTGCCTCTCGAAGGGGGCATTATATACGTCTATAACGTTGTATATCCCAACCTGACGTAACCTAACATCTGGGATGTAATATTTTACAACATTCCTGACGCGTCGGCCCCTATTTCTCGGTGGGAACATTATATACGTCTATCACGTTACATATCCTAGCCTAAGGCAACCTAACATATCGGAGGTAATATTTTACAACATTCTGGCGTGTCGTCGCCTGCTTCTCGATGGGGACATTATATACGTCTATAACGTTGTATATCCTAACCCAAAGCAACCTATCTTCTGGGATGTAATATTTTACAACCTTTCTGGCATGTCGGTCGCCACGTCTCGGTGGGAACATTATATAAGTCTATAACGATATATATCCTAACCTAAAGCAACCTAACAACTCGGATGTAATAGTTTACCACATTCCTGGCGGCCCCTACATCTCGGTCGGAACATTCTACACGTCTATAACGTTGTATATCCTAACCTAAGGGAACCTAACATTTCGGGTGTAATATTTTACAACATTCCTGACGCGACGGCCCCTATTTCTCGGTTGGAACATTATATACGTCTATAACGTTATATATCCTAGCCTAAGGCAACCGAACATGTCGAATGTAATATTTTACGACATTCCTGTCGTGTCGTTGCCTACTTCTCGATGGGGACATTTTATACATATATAATGTTGTATATCCTAACTTAAGGCAACCTAACATCTCGGAAGTAATATTTTACAACATTCCTGGCATGTCGGTCCCTACTTCTCGGTGGGAGCATTATATAAGTCTATAACGATATATATCCTAACCTAAAGCAACCTAACAACTCGGATATAATGTTTTACAACATTCCTGGCATGTCGGTCCATACATCTCTGTGGGAACATTCTATACGTCTATAACGTTGTATATCCTAACCTAAGGGAACCTAACATTTCGGGTGTAATATTTTACAACATTCCTGACGCGTCGGCCCCTACTTCTCGGTGGTAACATTATATACGTCTATAACGTTGTATATGCTAACCTAAGGGAACCTAACATCTCGGGTGTAATATTTTACAACATTCCTGTCGCGTCGGCCCCTATTTCTCGGTGGGAATATTATATACGTCTATAACGTTATATATCCTAGCCTAAGGCAACCTAACATGTCGAATGTAATATTTTACAACATTCTGGAGTGTCGTCGACTGCTTCTCGAAGGGGACATTATATACGTCTATAACGTTGTATATCCTAACCTAACGCAACATAACATCTGGGATGTAATATTTTACAACATTCCTGACGCGTCGGTACCTACTTCTCGGTGGGAACATTGTGTACGTCTATAACGGAATATGTCCTAGCCTAAGGCAACCTAACATCTGGGATGTAATATTTTACAACATTCCTGGCGTGTCGTCGCCTGCTTCTCGAAGGGGACATTATATACGTCTATAACGTTGTATATCCTAACCTAACGCAACCTAATATCTGGGATGTAATATTTTTCAACATTCCTGACGCGCCGGCCCTTATTTCTCGGTGTGCACATTATATACGTCTATAACGTTATATATCCTAGCCTAAGGCAACCTAACACGTCGAAAGTAATATTTTACAACATTCCTGGCGTGTCGTCGCCTACTTCGCGATGGGGACATTATATACATCTATAACGTTGTATATCCTAATCCAAAGCAACCTAACTTCTGGGATGTAATATTTTACAACATTCCTGGCATGTCGGTCGCCACGTCTCGGTGGGAACATTATATAAGTCTATAACGATATATATCCTAACCTAAAGCAACCTAACAACTCGGATGTAATGTTTTACAACATTCCTGGCATGTCGGTCCATACATCTCGGTGGGAACACTCTATACGTCTATAACGTTGTATATCCTAACCTAAGGGAACCTAACATTTCGGGTGTAATATTTTGCAACATTCCTGACGCGTCGGCCCCTATTTCTCGGTGGGAACATTATATATGTCTATCACGTTATATATCCTAGCCTAAGGCAACCTAACAACTCGGATGTAATATTTTACAACATTCCTGGCATGTCGGTCCCTACATCTCGGTGGGAACATTCTATACGTCTATAACGTTGTATATCCTAACCTAAGGGAACCTAACATTTCGGGTGTAATATTTTACAACATTCCTGACGCGTCGGCCCCTACATCTCGGTGGTAACATTATATACGTCTATAACGTTGTATATGCTAACCTAAGGGAACCTAACATCACGGGTGTAATATTTTACAACATTCCTGTCGCGTCGGCCCCTATTTCTCGGTGGGAATATTATATACGTCTATAACGTTATATATCCTAGCCTAAGGCAACCTAACATGTCGAATGTAATATTTTACAACATTCTGGCGTGTCGTCGACTGCATCTCGAAGGGGATATTATATACGTCTATAACGTTGTATATCCTAACCTAACGCAACCTAAAATCTGGGATGTAATATTTTACAACATTCCTGACGCGTCGGTCCCTACTTCTCGGTGGGAACATTGTGTACGTCTGTAACGGAATATGTCCTAGCCTAAGGCAACCTAACATCTGGGATGTAATATTTTACAACATTCCTGGCGTGTCGTCGCCTGCTTCTCGAAGGGGACATTATATACGTCTATAACGTTGTATATCCTAACCTAACGCAACCTAATATCTGGGATGTAATATTTTACAAGATTCCTGACGCGTCGGCCCTTATTTCTCGGTGTGCACATTATATACGTCTATTACGTTATATATCCTAGCCTAAGGCAACCTAACACGTCGAAAGTAATATTTTACAACATTCCTGGCGTGTCGTCGCCTACTTCGCGATGGGGACATTATATACATCTATAACGTTGTATATCCTAACCTAAGGCAACCTAACATCTCGGATGTAATATTTTACAACATTCTTGGCATGTCGGTCCCTACATCTCGGTGGGAACATTCTATACGTATATAACGTTGTATATCCTAACCTAACGCAACCTAACATCTGGGTTGTTTTATTTTACAACATTCCTGACGCGTCGGTCCCTACTTCTCGGTGGGAATATTGTATACGTCTATAACGATATATGTCCTAGCCTAAGGTAACGTAACATCTCGCATGTAATATTTTACAACATTCTGGCGTGTCGTCGCCTGCCTCTCGAAGGGGACATTATATACGTCTATAACGTTGTATATCCCAACCTGACGTAACCTAACATCTGGGATGTAATATTTTACAACATTCCTGACGCGTCGGCCCCTATTTCTCGGTGGGAACATTATATACGTCTATCACGTTACATATCCTAGCCTAAGGCAACCTAACATATCGGATGTAATATTTTACAACATTCTGGCGTATCGTCGCCTGCTTCTCGATGGGGACATTAGATACGTCTATAACGTTGTATATCCTAACCTAAGGGAACCTAACATCTCGGATGTAATATTTTACAACATTCTGGCGTGTCGTCGCCTGCTTCTCAATGGGGACATTATATACGTCTATAACGTTGTATATCCTAATCCAAAGCAACCTAACTTCTGGGATGTAATATTTTACAACATTCGTGGCATGTCGGTCCCCACGTCTCGGTGGGAACATTATATAAGTCTATAACGATATATATCCTAACCTAAAACAACCTAATAACTCGGATGTAATAGTTTACAACATTCCTGGCATGTCGGTTCCTAGATCTCGGTGGGAACATTCTATACGTCCATAACGTTGTATATCCTAACCTAAGGGAACCTAACATTTCGGGTGTAATATTTTACAACATTCCTGACGCGTCGGACCCTATTTCTCGGTGGGAATATTATATACGTCTATAACGTTACATATCCTAGCCTAAGGCAACCTAACATGTCGAATGTAATATTTTAGAACATTCCGGCCTGTCGTCGCTTGCTTCTCGAAGGGAACATTATATACGTCTATAACGTTGTATATCCTAACCTAAGGGAACCTAACATCTCGGATGTAATATTTTACAACATTCTGGCGTGTCGTCGCCTGCTTCTCGATGGGGACATTATATACGTCTATAACGTTGTATATCCTAACCCAAAGCAACCTAACTTCTGGGATGTAATATTTTAAAACATTCCTGGCATGTCGGTCCCCACGTCTCGGTGGGAACATTATATAAGTCTATAACGTTGTATGTCCTAACCTAACGCAACCTAACATCTCGGATGTAATATTTTACAACATTCCTGGCATGTCGATCCCTACATCTCGGTGGGAACATTCTATATGTCTATAACGTTGTATATGCTAACGTAAGGGAACCTAACATCTCGGGTGTAATATTTTATAACATTCCTGAAGCGTCGTCCCCTATTTCTCGGTGGGAATATTATATACGTCTGTAACGTTATATAACCTAGCCTAAGGCAACCTAACATGTCGAATGTAATATTTTACATCATTCTGGCGTGTCGTCGCCTGCTTCTCGAAGGTGACATTATATACGTCTATAACGTTGTATATCCTAACCTAAGTGAACCTAACATCTCGGATGTAATATTTTACAACATTCTGGCATGTCGTCGCCTGCTTCTCGATGGGGACATTATATACGTCTATAACGTTGTATATCCTAACCCAAAGCAACCTATCTTCTGGGATGTAATATTTTACAACCATTCTGGCATGTCGGTCGCCACGTCTCGGTGGGAACATTATATAAGTCTATAACGATATATATCCTAACCTAAAGCAACCTAACAACTCGGATGTAATAGTTTACCACATTCCTGGCGGCCCCTACATCTCGGTGGGAACATTCTACACGTCTATAACGTTGTATATCCTAACCTAAGGGAACCTAACATTTCGGGTGTAATATTTTACAACATTCCTGACGCGTCGGCCCCTATTTCTCGGTGGGAACATTATATACGTATATCACGTTACATATCCTAGCCTAAGGCAACCTAACATATCGGAGGTAATATTTTACAACATTCTGGCGTGTCGTCGCCTGCTTCTCGATGGGGACATTAGATACGTCTATAACGTTGTATATCCTAATCTAAGGGAACCTAACATGTCGAATGTAATATTTTACAACATTCCTGGCGTGTCGTCGCCTACTTCGCGATGGGGACATTATATACGTCTATAACGTTGTGTATTCTAACCCAAAGCAACCTAACTTCTGGGATGTAATATTTTACAACATTCCTGGCATGTCGGTCCCCGCGTCACGGTGGGGACATTATATAAGTCTATAACGATATATATCCTAACCTAAGGCAACCTAACAACTCGGATGTAATATTTTACAACATTCCTGGCATGTCGGTACCCACGTCTCGGTGGGAACATTATATAAGTCTATAACGATATATATCCTAACCTAAAGCAACCTAACAACTCGGATGTAATATTTTACAACATTCCTGGCATGTTGGTCCGTACATCTCGCTGGGAACATTCGATACGTCTATAACGTTGTATATGCTAACCTAAGGGAACCTAACATCTCGGGTGTAATATTTTACAACATACCGACGCGTCGGCCCCTATTTCTCGGTGGGAATATTATATACGTCTATAACGTTATATATCCTAGCCTAGGGCAACCTAACACGTCGAAAGTAATATTTTACAACATTCCTGGCGTGTCGTCGCCTACTTCGCGATGGGGACATTATATACATCTATAACGTTGTGTATCCTAACCTAAGGCAACCTAACATCTCGGGTGTAATATTTTACAACATTCCTGACGCGTCGGCCCCTATTTCTCGGTGATAACATTATATGCGTGTATAACATTATATATCCTAGCCTAAGGAAACCTAACATGTCAAATGTAATATTTTACAACACTCCTGGCGTGTCGTCGCCTACTTCTGGATGAGGACATTATATACATCTATAACTTTGTATATCCTAACCTAAGGCAACCTAACATCTCGGATGTAATATTTGACAACATTCCTGGCATGTCGGTCCCCTCGTCTCAGTGGTAACATTATATAAGTCTATAACGTTGTATGTCCTAACCTAATGCAACCTAACGTCTCGGATGTAATATTTTACAACATTCCTGGCATGTCGGTCCCTACATCTCGGTGGGAACATTCTCTACGTCTATAACGTTGTATATCCTAACCTAAGGGAACCTAACATTTCGGGTGTAATATTTTGCAACATTCCTGACGCGTCGGCCCCTATTTCTCGGTGGGAACATTATATACTTCTATAACGTTGTATATCCTAGCCTAAGGCAACCTAACAACTCGGATGTAATATTTTACAACATTCCTGACGCGTCGGTCCCAACTTCTCGGTGGGAACATTATATAAGTCTATAACGTTATATATCCTAGCCTAAGGCAACCTAACATGTCGGATGTAATATTTTACAACATTCTGGCGTGTCGTCGACTGCTTCTCGAAGGGGACATTATATACGTCTATAACGTTGTATATCCTAACCTAACGCAACCTAACATCTGGGATGTAATATTTTACAACATTCCTGACGCGTCGGCCCCTACTTCTCGGTGGTAACATTATATACGTCTATAACGTTGTATATGCTAACCTAAGGGAACCTAACATCTCGGGTGTAATATTTTACAACATTCCTGTCGCGTCGGCCCCTATTTCTCGGTGGGAATATTATATACGTCTATAACGTTATATATCCTAGCCTAAGGCAACCTAACATGTCGAATGTAATATTTTACAACATTCTGGCGTTTCGTCGCCTGCTTCTTGTAGGGGACATTATATACGTCTATAACTTTGTATATCCTAACCTAACGCAACCTAACATCTGGGTTGTTTTATTTTACAACATTCCTGACGCGTCGGTCCCTACTTCTCGGTGGGAACATTGTATACGTCCATAACGATATATGTCCTAGCCTAAGGTAACCTAACATCTCGCATGTAATATTTTACAACATTCCTGGCGTGCCGTCGCCTGCTTCTCGATGGGGACATTATATACGTCTATAACGTTGTATATCCTAACCCAAAGCAACCTAACTTCTGGAATGTAATATTTTACAACATTCCTGGCATGTCGGTCCCCGCGTCTCGGTGGGAACATTATATAAGTCTATAACGATATATATCCTAACCTAAAGCAACCTAACAACTCGGATGTAATATTTTACAACATCCCTGGCATGTCGGACCCTACATCTCGGTTGGAACATTTTATACGTCTATAACGTTGTACATCTTAACCTAAGGGAACCTAACATTTCGGGTGTAATATTTTACAACATTCCTGACGCGTCGGCCCCTATTTCTCGGTGGGAATATTATATACGTCTATAACGTTATATATCCTAACGTAAGGCAACATAACATCTCGCATGTAATATTTTACAACATTCCTGGCGTGTAGTCGCCTGCTTCTCGATGGTGACATTATATACGTCTATAACGTTGTATATCCTAACCCAAAGCAACCTAACTTCTGGGATGTAATATTTTACAACATTCCTGGCATGTCGGTCCCTACATCTCGGTGTGAACATTATATACGTCTGCAAGGTTATATATCATAACCTAAGGCAACCTAACCTCTCTACAGTAATATTTTACAGCATTCCTGACGTGACGGCGCCTACTTCCCGATGGGGACATTATATACGTCTATAACGTTGTATATCCTAACCTAAGGCAACCTAACATATCGGATGTAATATTTTACAACATTCTGGCGTGTCGTCGCCTGCTTCTCGAAGGGGACATTATATACGTCTATAACGTTGTATATCCTAACATAACGCAACCTAATATCTGGGATGTAATATTTTACAACATTCCTGGCATGTCGGTCCCCGCGTCACGGTGGGGACATTATATAAGTCTATAACGATATATATCCTAACCTAAAGCAACCTAACAACTCGGATGTAATATTTTACAACATTCCTGGCATGTCGGTACCCACGTCTCGGTGGGAACATTATATAAGTCTATAACGATATATATCCTAACCTAAAGCAACCTAACAACTCGGATGTAATATTTTACAACATTCCTGGCATGTTGGTCCGTACATCTCGCTGGGAACATTCGATACGTCTATAACGTTGTATATGCTAACCTAAGGGAACCTAACATCTCGGGTGTAATATTTTACAACATACCGACGCGTCGGCCCCTATTTCTCGGTGGGAATATTATATACGTCTATAACGTTATATATCCTAGCCTAAGGCAACCTAACATATCGAATGTAATATTTTACATCATTCTGGCGTGTCGTCGCCTGCTTCTCGAAGGGGACATTATATACGTCTATAACGTTGTATATCCTAACCTAACGCAACCTAACATTTGGGATGTTTCATTTTACAACATTCCTGACGCGTCGGTCCCTACTTCTCGGTGGGAACATTGTATACGTCTATAACGATATATGTCCTAGCCTAAGGTAACCTAACATCTCGCATGTAATATTTTATAACATTCCTGGCGTGTAGTCGCCTGCTTCTCGATGGGGACATTATATACGTCTATAACGTTGTATATCCTAACCCAAAGCAACCTAACTTCTGGGATGTAATATTTTACAATTTCCTGGCATGTCGGTCCCCGCGTCTCGGTGGGAACATTATATAAGTCTATAACGATATATATCCTAACCTAAAGCAACCTAACAACTCGGATGTAATATTTTACAACATTCCTGACGCGTCGGCCCCTATTTCTCGGTGGGAACATTACATACGTCTATCACGTTATATATCCAAGCCTAAGGCAACCTAACACATCGGATGTAATATTTTACAACATTCCTGGCATGTCGGTCCCTACATCTCGGTGTGAACATTATATACGTCTGCAAGGTTATATATCATAACCTAAGGCAACCTAACCTCTCTACAGTAATATTTTACAGCATTCCTGACGTGACGGCGCCTACTTCCCGATGGGGACATTATATACGTCTATAACGTTGTATATCCTAACCTAAGGCAACCTAACATATCGGATGTAATATTTTACAACATTCTGGCGTGTCGTCGCCTGCTTCTCGATGGGGACATTAGATACGTCTATAACGTTGTATGTCCTAACCTAACGCAACCTAACATCTCGGATGTAATATTTTACAACATTCCTGGCATGTCGGTCCCTACATTTCGGGGGGAACGTTCTATACGTATATAACGTTGTATATGCTACCCTAAGGGAACCTAACATCTCGGGTGTAATATTTTACAACATTCCTGACGCGTCGGCTCGTAGTTCTCGGTGATAACATTATATGCGTGTATAACATTATATATCCTAGCCTAAGGAAACCTAACATGTCAAATGTAATATTTTACAACACTCCTGGCGTGTCGTCGCCTACTTCTGGATGAGGACATTATATACATCTATAACTTTGTATATCCTAACCTAAGGCAACCTAACATCTCGGATGTAATATTTGACAACAATCCTGGCATGTTGGTCCCCTCGTCCCAGTGGGAACATTATATAAGTCTATAACGTTGTATGTCCTAACCTAACGCAACCTAACATCTCGGATGTAATGTTTTACAACATTCCTGGCATGTCGGTCCCTACATCTCGGTGGGAACATTCTATACGTCTATAACGTTGTATATCCTAACCTAAGGGAACCTATCATCTCGGGTGTAATATTTTACAACATTCCTGACGCGTCGGCCCCTATTTCTCGGTGGGAATATTATATACGTCTATAACGTTATATATCCTAGTCTAAGGCAACCTAACATGTCGAATGTAATATTTTACAACATTCTGGCGTTTCGTCGCCTGCTTCTTGAAGGGGACATTATATACGTCTATAACTTTGTATATCCTAACCTAACGCAACCTAACATCTGGGTTGTTTTATTTTACAACATTCCTGACGCGTCGGTCCCTACTTCTCGGTGGGAACATTGTATACGTCCATAACGATATATGTCCTAGCCTAAGGTAACCTAACATCTCGCATGTAATATTTTACAACATTCCTGGCGTGTCGTCGCCTGCTTCTCGATGGGGACATTATATACGTCTATAACGTTGTATATCTTAACCCAAAGCAACCTAACTTCTGGGATGTAATATTTTACAACATTCCTGGCATGTCGGTCCCCGCGTCTCGGTGGGAACATTATATAAGTCTATAACGATATATATCCTAACCTAAAGCAACCTAACAACTCGGATGTCATATTTTACAACATTCCTGGCATGTCGGTCCCTACATCTCGGTGGGAACATTCTATACGTCCATAACGTCGTATATCCTAACCTAAGGGAACCTAACATCTCGGGTGTAGTATTTTACAACATTCCTGACGCGTCGGCCCCTATTTCTAGGTGGGAATATTATATACGTCTATAACATTATATATCCTAACGTAAGGCAACATAACATCTCGGATATAATATTTTACAACATGCCTGGCGTGTCGTCGCCTGCTTAACGATGGGGACATTATATATGTCTATAACGTTGTATATCCTAACCCAAAGCAACCTTCCTTCTGGGATGTAATGTTTTACAACATTCCTGGCATGTCGTCGCCTACGTCTCGGTGGGAACATTATATAAGTCTATAACGATATATATCCTAACCTAAAGCAACCTAACAACTCGGATGTAATAGTTTACAACATTCCTGGCATGTCGGTTCCTACATCTCGGTGGGAACATTCTATACGTCTATAACGTTGTATATCCTAACCTAAGGGAACCTAACATTTCGGGTGTAATATTTTACAACATTCCTGACGCGTCGGCCCCTATTTCTCGGTGGGAATATTATATACGTCTATAACGTTATATATCCTAGTCTAAGGCAACCTAACATGTCGAATGTAATATTTTACAACATTCTGGCGTTTCGTCGCCTGCTTCTTGAAGGGGACATTATATACGTCTATAACTTTGTATATCCTAACCAAACGCAACCTAACATCTGGGTTGTTTTATTTTACAACATTCCTGACGCGTCGGTCCCTACTTCTCGGTGGGAACATTGTATACGTCCATAACGATATATGTCCTAGCCTAAGGTAACCTAACATCTCGCATGTAATATTTTACAACATTCCTGGCGTGTCGTCGCCTGCTTCTCGATGGGGACATTATATACGTCTATAACGTTGTATATCCTAACCCAAAGCAACCTAACTTCTGGGATGTAATATTTTACAACATTCCTGGCATGTCGGTCCCCGCGTCTCGGTGGGAACATTATATAAGTCTATAACGATATATATCCTAACCTAAAGCAACCTAACAACTCGGATGTAATATTTTACAACATTCCTGGCATGTCGGTCCCTACATCTCGGTGCGAACATTCTATACGTCTATAACGTTGTATATCCTAACCTATGGGAACCTATCATCTCGGGTGTAATATTTTACAACATACCGACGCGTCGGCCCCTACTTCTCGGTGGGAATATTATATACGTCTGTAACGTTATATATCCTAGCCTAAGGCAACCTAACATGTCGAATGTAATATTTTCAACATTCTGGCGTGTCGTCGCCTGCTTCTCAAAGGGGACATTATATACGTCTATAACGTTGTATATCCTAACCTCACGCAACCTAACATCTGGGATGTAATATTTTACAACATTCCTGACGCGTCGGCCCCTATTTCTCGGTGGGAACATTACATACGTCTATCACGTTATATATCCAAGCCTAAGGCAACCTAACACATCGGATGTAATATTTTACAACATTCCTGGCATGTCGGTCCCTACATCTCGGTGTGAACATTATATACGTCTGCAAGGTTATATATCATAACCTAAGGCAACCTAACCTCTCTACAGTAATATTTTACAGCATTCCTGACGTGACGGCGCCTACTTCCCGATGGGGACATTATATACGTCTATAACGTTGTATATCCTAACCTAAGGCAACCTAACATATCGGATGTAATATTTTACAACATTCTGGCGTGTCGTCGCCTGCTTCTCGATGGGGACATTAGATACGTCTATAACGTTGTATGTCCTAACCTAACGCAACCTAACATCTCGGATGTAATATTTTACAACATTCCTGGCATGTCGGTCCCTACATTTCGGGGGGAACATTCTATACGTATATAACGTTGTATATGCTACCCTAAGGGAACCTAACATCTCGGGTGTAATATTTTACAACATTCCTGACGCGTCGGCTCGTAGTTCTCGGTGATAACATTATATGCGTGTATAACATTATATATCCTAGCCTAAGGAAACCTAACATGTCAAATGTAATATTTTACAACACTCCTGGCGTGTCGTCGCCTACTTCTGGATGAGGACATTATATACATCTATAACTTTGTATATCCTAACCTAAGGCAACCTAACATCTCGGATGTAATATTTGACAACAATCCTGGCATGTTGGTCCCCTCGTCCCAGTGGGAACATTATATAAGTCTATAACGTTGTATGTCCTAACCTAACGCAACCTAACATCTCGGATGTAATGTTTTACAACATTCCTGGCATGTCGGTCCCTACATCTCGGTGGGAACATTCTATACGTCTATAACGTTGTATATCCTAACCTAAGGGAACCTATCATCTCGGGTGTAATATTTTACAACATTCCTGACGCGTCGGCCCCTATTTCTCGGTGGGAATATTATATACGTCTATAACGTTATATATCCTAGTCTAAGGCAACCTAACATGTCGAATGTAATATTTTACAACATTCTGGCGTTTCGTCGCCTGCTTCTTGAAGGGGACATTATATACGTCTATAACTTTGTATATCCTAACCTAACGCAACCTAACATCTGGGTTGTTTTATTTTACAACATTCCTGACGCGTCGGTCCCTACTTCTCGGTGGGAACATTGTATACGTCCATAACGATATATGTCCTAGCCTAAGGTAACCTAACATCTCGCATGTAATATTTTACAACATTCCTGGCGTGTCGTCGCCTGCTTCTCGATGGGGACATTATATACGTCTATAACGTTGTATATCTTAACCCAAAGCAACCTAACTTCTGGGATGTAATATTTTACAACATTCCTGGCATGTCGGTCCCCGCGTCTCGGTGGGAACATTATATAAGTCTATAACGATATATATCCTAACCTAAAGCAACCTAACAACTCGGATGTCATATTTTACAACATTCCTGGCATGTCGGTCCCTACATCTCGGTGGGAACATTCTATACGTCCATAACGTCGTATATCCTAACCTAAGGGAACCTAACATCTCGGGTGTAGTATTTTACAACATTCCTGACGCGTCGGCCCCTATTTCTAGGTGGGAATATTATATACGTCTATAACATTATATATCCTAACGTAAGGCAACATAACATCTCGGATATAATATTTTACAACATGCCTGGCGTGTCGTCGCCTGCTTAACGATGGGGACATTATATATGTCTATAACGTTGTATATCCTAACCCAAAGCAACCTTCCTTCTGGGATGTAATGTTTTACAACATTCCTGGCATGTCGTCGCCTACGTCTCGGTGGGAACATTATATAAGTCTATAACGATATATATCCTAACCTAAAGCAACCTAACAACTCGGATGTAATAGTTTACAACATTCCTGGCATGTCGGTTCCTACATCTCGGTGGGAACATTCTATACGTCTATAACGTTGTATATCCTAACCTAAGGGAACCTAACATTTCGGGTGTAATATTTTACAACATTCCTGACGCGTCGGCCCCTATTTCTCGGTGGGAATATTATATACGTCTATAACGTTATATATCCTAGTCTAAGGCAACCTAACATGTCGAATGTAATATTTTACAACATTCTGGCGTTTCGTCGCCTGCTTCTTGAAGGGGACATTATATACGTCTATAACTTTGTATATCCTAACCAAACGCAACCTAACATCTGGGTTGTTTTATTTTACAACATTCCTGACGCGTCGGTCCCTACTTCTCGGTGGGAACATTGTATACGTCCATAACGATATATGTCCTAGCCTAAGGTAACCTAACATCTCGCATGTAATATTTTACAACATTCCTGGCGT
Source organism: Xylocopa violacea (assembly GCA_963969225.1). NCBI lineage: Eukaryota > Metazoa > Arthropoda > Insecta > Hymenoptera > Apidae > Xylocopa > Xylocopa violacea. The sequence continues at coordinate 81,393 of CAXAJV010000485.1, forward strand.
GTCGTCGCCTGCTTCTCGATGGGGACATTATATACGTCTATAACGTTGTATATCCTAACCCAAAGCAACCTAACTTCTGGGATGTAATATTTTACAACATTCCTGGCATGTCGGTCCCCGCGTCTCGGTGGGAACATTATATAAGTCTATAACGATATATATCCTAACCTAAAGCAACCTAACAACTCGGATGTAATATTTTACAACATTCCTGGCATGTCGGTCCCTACATCTCGGTGCGAACATTCTATACGTCCATAACGTCGTATATCCTAACCTAAGGGAACCTAACATCTCGGGTGTAGTATTTTACAACATTCCTGACATGTCGGCCCCTATTTCTAGGTGGGAATATTATATACGTCTACAACATTACATATCCTAACGTAAGGCAACATAACATCTCGGATATAATATTTTACAACATGCCTGGCGTGTCGTCGCCTGCTTAACGATGGGGACATTATATATGTCTATAACGTTGTATATCCTAACCCAAAGCAACCTAACTTCTGGGATGTAATGTTTTACAACATTCCTGGCATGTCGGTCCCTACGTCTCGGTGGGAACATTATATAAGTCTATAACGATATATATCCTAACCTAAAGCAACCAAACAACTCGAATGTAATATTTTAGAACATTCCTGGCATGTCGGTCCCTACATCTCGGTGGGAACATTCTATACGTCTATAACGTTGTATATCCTAACCTAAGGGAACCTAACATTTCGGGTGTAATATTTTACAACATTCCTGACGCGTCGGCCCCTATTTCTCGGTGGGAATATTATATACGTCTATAACGTTGTATATCCTAACCTAAGGGAACCTAACATTTCGTGTGTAATATTTTGCAACATTCCTGACGCGTCGGCCCCTATTTCTCGGGGGGAATATTATATACGTCTATAACGTTACATATCCTAGCCTAAGGCAACCTAACATGTCGAATGTAATATTTTACAACATTCTGGCGTGTGGTCGCCTGCTTCTCAAAGGGGACATTATATACGTCTATAACGTTGTATATCCTAAGCCAAAGCAACCTAACATCTGGGATGTAATATTTTACAACATTCATGACACGTCGGCCCCTATTTCTCGGTGGGAACATTATATACGTCTATCACGTTATATATCCTAGCATAAGGCAACCTAACATCTCGGGTGTAATATTTTACAACATTCCTGACGCGTCGGCCCCTATTTCTCGGTGGGAACATTATATAAGTCTATAACGATATATATCCTAACCTAAAGCAACCAAACAACTCGAATGTAATATTTTAGAACATTCCTGGCATGTCGGTCCCTACATCTCGGTGGGAACATTCTATACGTCTATAACGTTGTATATCCTAACCTAAGGGAAACTAACATTTCGGGTGTAATATTTTACAACATTCCTGACGCGTCGGCCCCTATTTCTCGGTGGGAATATTATATACGTCTATAACGTTGTAATCCTAACCTAAGGGAACCTAACATTTCGGGTGTAATATTTTGCAACATTCCTGACGCGTCGGCCCCTATTTCTCGGTGGGAATATTATATACGTCTATAACGTTACATATCCTAGCCTAAGGCAACCTAACATGTCGAATGTAATATTTTACAACATTCTGGCCTGTCGTCGCCTGCTTCTCGAAGGGAACATTATATACGTCTATAACGTTGTATATCCTAACCCAAAGCAACCTAACTTCTGGGATGTAATAGTTTACAACATAACTGGCATGTCGGTCCCCACGTCTCGGTGGGAACATTATATAAGTCTATGACGATATATATCCTAACCTAAAGCAACCTAACAACTCGGATGTAATGGTTTACCACATTCCTGGCGGTCCCTACATCTCGGTGGGAACATTCTATACGTCTATAACGTTGTATATCCTAACCTAAGGGAACCTAACATTTCGGGTGTAATATTTTGCAACATTCCTGACGCGTCGGCCCCTATTTCTCGGTGGGAATATTATATACATCTATACCGTTATATATCCTAGCCTAAGGCAACCTAACATTTCGGGTGTAATATTTTACAACAGTCCTGACGCGTCGGCCCCTATTTCTCGGTGGGAATATTATATACGTCTATAACGTTGTATATCCTAACCTAAGGGAACCTAACTTTTGGGGTGTAATATTTTGCAACATTCCTGACGCGTCGGCCCCTATTTCTCGGGGGGAATATTATATACGTCTATAACGTTACATATCCTAGCCTAAGGCAACCTAACATGTCGAATGTAATATTTTACAACATTCTGGCGTGTCGTCGCCTTATTCTCAAAGGGGACATTATATACGTCTATAACGTTGTATATCCTAAGCCAACGCAACCTAACATCTGGGATGTTATATTTTACAACATTCATGACTCGTCGGCCCCTATTTCTCGGTGGGAACATTATATACGTCTATCACGTTATACATCCTAGCATAAGGCAACCTAACATCTCGGATGTAATATTTTACAACATTCCTGGCGTGTCGTCGCCTGCTTCTCGATGGGGACATTATATACGTCTATAACGTTGTATATTCTAACCCAAAGCAACCTAACTTCTGGGATGTAATATTTTACAACATTCCTGGCATGTCTGTCCCCACGTCTCGGCGGGAACATTATATAAGTCTATAACGATATATATCCTAACCTAAAGCAACCTAATACCTCGGATGTAATATTTTAGAACATTCCTGTCATGTCTGTCCCTACATCTCGGTGGGGACATTCTATACGTCTATAACGTTGTATATCCTAACCTAAGGGAACCTAACATTTCGGGTGTAATATTTTGCAACATTCCTGACGCGTCGGCCCCTATTTCTCGGTGGGAGTATTATATACATCTATAACGTTATATATCCTAGCCTAAGGCAACCTAACATTTCGGGTGTAATATTTTACAACAGTCCTGACGCGTCGGCCCCTATTTCTCGGTGGGAATATTATATACGTCTATAACGTTATATATCCTAGCCTAAGGCAACCTAACATGTCGAATGTAATATTTTACAACATTCTGGAGTGTCGTCGCCTGCTTCTCAAAGGGGACATTATATACGTCTATAACGTTGTATATCCTAACATAACGCAACCTAACATCTGGGATGTAATATTTTACAACATTCCTGACGCGTCGGCCCCTATTTCTCGGTGGGAATATTATATACGTCTACAACGTTATATATCCTAGCCTAAGGCGACCTAACATGTCGAATGTAATATTTTACATCATTCCTGTCGTGTCGGCCCGCAGTTCTCGGTGGTAACATTATATACGTCTATAAGGTTAGATATCCTAGCCTAAGGCAACCGAACATGTCGCATGTAATATTGTTCAACATTCCTGGTGTGTCGTCACCTACTTCTGGATGGGGACACTATATACATCTATAACGTTGTACATCCTAACCTAAGGCAACCTAACATATCGGATGTAATATTTTACAACATTCCTGACGCGCCGGCCTCTATTTCTCGGTGGTAACATTATATACGTCTATAAGGTTAGATATCCTAGCCTAAGGCAACCTAACATGTCGCATGTAATATTGTACAACATTCCTGGCGTGTCGTCACCTACTTCTGGATGGGGACATTATATACATCTATAACGTTGTACATCCTAACCTAAGGCAACCTAACATATCGGATGTAATATTTTACAACATTCCTGACGCGTCGGCTCCTATTTCTGGGTGGGAATATTATATACGTCTATACCGTTATATATCCTAGCCTAAGGCAACCTAACATGTCGCATGTAATATTGTACAACATTCCTGGCGTGTCGTCGCCTACTTCGCGATGGGGACATTATATACATCTATAACGTTGTATATCCTAACCTACGGCAACCTAACACTTCGGATGTAATATTTTACAATATTCCTGGCATGTCGGTCCCTACTTCTCGGTGGGAACATTCTATACGTCTATAACGTTGTATATCCTAACCTAAGGCAACACAACATGTCGAATGTAATATTTTACAACATTCTGGCGTGTCGTCGCCTGCTTCTCGAAGGGGACATTATATACGTCTATAACGTTCTATATCCTAAACTAACGCAACCTAACATTTGGGATGTATTATTTTACAACATTCCTTGCATGTCGGTGCCTACGTCTCGGTGGGAACATTATATACGTCTATAAAGATATATATCCTAACCTAACGCAACCTAACACCTCGGATGTAATAGTTGACAACATTCCTGGCGTGTAGGTCCGTACTTCTCGGTGGGAACATTGTATACGTCTATAACGTTATATATCCTTGCCTAAGGCGACCCAACATATCGAATGTGATATTTTACATCACTCCTGGCGTGTCGTCGCCTGCTTCTCGATGGGAACATTATATACGTCTATAACGTTGTGTATCCTAACCTAAAGCAACCTAACATCTGGGATGTAATATTCCTGGCGTGTCGTCGCCTACTTCTGGATGGGGACATTATATACGTCTATAACATTATATATCCTAACCTAAGGCAACCTAACATCTCGGATGTAATATTTTACAACATTCCTGGCATGTCGGTCCCTACATCTCGGTGGGAACATACTATACGTCTATAACGTTGTATATCCTAACCTAAGGGAACATAACATCTCGGGTGTAATATTTTACAACATTCCTGACGCGTCGGCCCCTATTTTTCGGTGAGAACATAGTACACATTTATAACGGTATATATCCTAGCCTAAGGCAACCTAACATCTCGGATGTAATAGTTGACAACATTCCTCGCGTGTCCGCCCGTACTTCTCGGTGGGAACATTATATACGTCTATAACGTGATATATCCTGGCCTAAGGCAACCTAACATCTCGGATGTAATATTTTACAACATTCCTGGCGTGTCGTCGCCTACTTCTCGATGGGGACATTATATACATCTATAACATTGTATATCCTAACCTAAGGCAACCTAACATCTCGGATGTAATATTTTGCAACATTCTGGCGTGTCGGTCCCTACGTCTCGGTGGGAACATTATATACGTCTATAGCGATATATATCCTAACCTGAGGCAACCTAACAACTCGGATGTAACAGTTGACAACATTCCTGGCGTGTAGGCCCGTACTTCTCGGTGGGAACATCATATGCGTCTACAGCGATATATATCCTAACCGAAGGCAACCTAACATCTGGGGTGTAATATTTTACAACATTCCTGGCATGTCGGTCCCTACATCTCGGTGGGAAAATTATATACGTCTATAACGTTGTATATCCTAATCTAAGGCAACCTAACATCTCGGATGTAATATTTTACAACATTGCTGGCGCGTCGGCTCCTACTTTTCGGTGGGATCATTATATACATCTATAACTTTGTATATCCTAATCTAATGCAACCTAACATCTCGGATGTATTATTTTACAACATTCCTGGCATGTCGGTGCCTACATCTCGGTGGGAACTTTCTATACGTCTATAAAGTTGTATATCCTAACCTAAGGGAACCTAACATCTCGGGTGTAATATTTTACAACATTCCTGACGCGATGGGCCCCTATTTCTCGGTGGGAACATTATATACGCCTATAACGTTATTTATCCTAACCGAAGGCAACCTAACATCTCGGATGTAGTATTTTACAACATTCCTGGCGGGCTGAACCTACTTCTCGGTGGGAACATTATATAAGTCGGTAACGTAATATAACCTAAATTAACCTATCTAGCCCCTCGGCGGTAATGTTTTACAGAATCCCGTTCGTGTCGTTCCGTAAGTCTCGGTGCGGACATTATATAAGTCTATAACGTTATATATCCTAACCTAAGGCAACCTAACATCTCGGATGTAGTATTTTACAACATTCCTGGCGGGCTGAACCTACTTCTCGGTGGGAACATTATATAAGTCTATATCGTAATATAACCTAACCTAACCCATCTAGACCCTCGCTGGTAATGTTTCACAGAATTCCGTTCGTGTCGCCCCGTACGTCTCGGTGGGGACATTGTATGCGTCTATAACGTTATATATCCTAACCTAAGGCAACCTAACATCTCGGATGTAGTATTTTACAACATTCCTGGCGTGGCCGAAACTACTTCTCGGTGGGAACATTATATAAGTCTATACCGTAATATAATCTAACCTAACCCATCTAGACCCTCGCTGGTAATGTTTCACAGAATCCCGTTCGTGTCCGCCGTACGTCACGGTGCTGTCATTATATACGTCTATAACGTTATATATCCTAACCTAACGCAACCTAACATCTCTAACGTAGTGTTTTACAACATTCCAGGCGGGTCAGCACCTACTTCTCGGTGGACACATTATATACGTCTGTATCGCAATATAACCTAACCTAACCCATTTAGCCCCTCGCTGGTAATGTTTTACAGAATCCAGTACGTGTCGTCCCGTGCGTCTCGGTGGGAACATTGTATGCGTCTATAACGTTATATATCCTAACCTAAGGCTATCTAACATCTCGGATGTAGTAATTTCCAAAGTTACTGGCGTGTCGGCCCCTACTTCTCGTTGGGTACATTATGTACGTCTACAACGTAATATTACCTAACCTAACCCATCTAGGCCCTCGCTGGTAATGTTTTACAGAATCCAGTTCATGTCGTACCGTACATCTCGGAGGGGACATTGTATGCGTCTATAACGTTATATATCCTAACCTAAGGCAACCTAACATCTCGGATATAGTATTTTCCAAAATACCTGGCGGGTCGGCCCCTACTTCTCGGTGGGAACATTATATACGTCTATAACGTAATATAACCTAACCTAACCCATCTATACCCTCGCTGGTAATGTTTCACAGAATCCCGTTCGTGTCGCCCCGAACGTCACGGTGCGGACATTATATACGTCTATAACGTTATATATGCTAACCTAAGGCAACCTAACATCTCGGATATAGTAGTTTCCAAAATACCTGGCGGGTCGGCCCCTACTTCTCGGTGGGAACATTATATACGTCTATAGCGTAATATAACCTAACCTAACCCATCTAGCCCCTCGCTGGTAATGTTTTACAGAATCCCGGTCGTGTCGGCCCGTACTTCTCGGTGGGGCCATTATATGCGTCTAGAACGTTATATATCCTAACCTAAGGCAACCTAACATCTCGGATGTAGTATTTTACAACATTCCTGGTGGGTCGGCCCCTACTTCTCGGTGGGAACATTATATAGGTCTACAACGTAGTATAACCTAACCTAACCCATCTACCCCCTCGCTGGTAATGCTTTACAGTATCCAGTTCGTGTCGTCCCGTACGTCTCGGTGGGAACATTATATAAGTCTATAACGATATATGTTCTAACCTAAAGCAACCTAACAACTCGGATGTAATGTTTTACAACATTCCTGGCATGTCCGTCCCTACATCTCGGTGGGAACATTCTATACGTCTATAACGTTGTATATCCTAACCTAAGGCAACCTAACATTTCGGGTGTAATATTTTACAACATTCCTGACGCGTCGGCCCCTATTTCTCGGTGATAACATTATATGCGTGTATAACATTATATATCCTAGCCTAAGGAAACCTAACATGTCAAATGTAATATTTTACAACACTCCTGGCGTGTCGTCGCCTACTTCTGGATGAGGACATTATATACATCTATAACTTTGTATATCCTAACCTAAGGCAACCTAACATCTCGGATGTAATATTTGACAACATTCCTGGCATGTCGGTCCCCTCGTCTCAGTGGTAACATTATATAAGTCTATAACGTTGTATGTCCTAACCTAATGCAACCTAACGTCTCGGATGTAATATTTTACAACATTCCTGGCATGTCGGTCCCTACATCTCGGTGGGAACATTCTATACGTCTATAACGTTGTATATCCTAACCTAAGGGAACCTAACATTTCGGGTGTAATATTTTGCAACATTCCTGACGCGTCGGCCCCTATTTCTCGGTGGGAACATTATATACTTCTATAACGTTGTATATCCTAGCCTAAGGCAACCTAACAACTCGGATGTAATATTTTACAACATTCCTGACGCGTCGGTCCCTATTTCTCGGTGGGAACATTATATAAGTCTATAACGATATATATCCTAACCTAAAGCAACCTAACAACTCGGATGTAATGTTTTACAACATTCCTGGCATGTCGGTCCATACATCTCGGTGGGAACATTCTATACGTCTAGAACGTTGTATATCCTAACCTAAGGGAACCTAACATTTCGAGTGTAATATTTTGCAACATTCCTGACGCGTCGGCCCCTATTTCTCGGTGGGAACATTATATACGTCTATCACGTTATATATCCTAGCCTAAGGCAACCTAACAACTCGGATGTAATATTTTACAACATTCCTGGCATGTCGGTCCCTACATCTCGGTGGGAACATTCTATACGTCTATAACGTTGTATATCCTAACCTAAGGGAACCTAACATCTCGGGTGTAATATTTTACAACATTCCTGTCGCGTCGGCCCCTATTTCTCGGTGGGAATATTATATACGTCTATAACGTTATATATCCTAGCCTAAGGCAACCTAACATGTCGAATGTAATATTTTACAATATTCTGGCGTGTCGTCGACTGCTTCTCGAAGGGGACATTATATACGTCTATAACGTCGTATATCCTAACCTAACGCAACCTAACATCTGGGATGTAATATTTTACAACATTCCTGACGCGTCGGCACCTATTTCTCGATGGAGACATTATATACGTCTATAACGTTGTATATCCTAACCCAAAGCAACCAAACATTTGGGATGTAATATTTTACAACATTCCTGGCATGTCGGTACCCACGTCTCGGTGGGAACATTATATAAGTCTATAACGATATATATCCTAACTTAAAGCAACCTAACAACTCGGATGTAATATTTTACAACATTCCTGGCATGTTGGTCCGTACATCTCGCTGGGAACATTCGATACGTCTATAACGTTGTATATGCTAACCTAAGGGAACCTAACATCTCGGGTGTAATATTTTACAACTTACCGACGCGTCGGCCCCTATTTCTCGGTGGGAATATTATATACGTCTATAACGTTATATAACCTAGCCTAAGGCAACCTAACATATCGAATGTAATATTTTACATCATTCTGGCGTGTCGTCGCCTGCTTCTCGAAGGGGACATTATATACGTCTATAACGTTGTATATCCTAACCTAACGCAACCTAACATCTGGGATGTTTCATTTTACAACATTCCTGACGTGTCGGTCCCTACTTCTCGGTGGGAACATTGTATACGTCTATAACGATATATGTCCTAGCCTAAGGTAACCTAACATCTCGCATGTAATATTTTACAACATTCCTGGCGTGTAGTCGCCTGCTTCTCGATGGGGACATTATATACGTCTATAACGTTGTATATCCTAACCCAAAGCAACCTAACTTCTGGGGTGTAATATTTTCAACATTCTGGCGTGTCGTCGCCTGCTTCTCAAAGGGGACATTATATACGTCTATAACGTTGTATATCCTAACCTAACGCAACCTAACATCTGGGATGTAACATTTTACAACATTCCTGACGCGTCGGCCCCTATTTCTCGGTGGGAACATTACATACGTCTATCACGTTATATATCCAAGCCTAAGGCAACCTAACACATCGGATGTAATATTTTACAACATTCCTGGCATGTCGGTCCCTACATCTCGGTGTGAACATTATATACGTCTGCAAGGTTATATATCATAACCTAAGGCAACCTAACCTCTCTACAGTAATATTTTACAGCATTCCTGACGTGACGGCGCCTACTTCCCGATGGGGACATTATATACGTCTATAACGTTGTATATCCTAACCTAAGGCAACCTAACATATCGGATGTAATATTTTACAACATTCTGGCGTGTCGTCGCCTGCTTCTCGATGGGGACATTATATATGTCTATAACGTTGTATATCCTAACCCAAAGCAACCTAACTTCTGGGATGTAATGTTTTACAACATTCCTGGCATGTCGGTCCCTACGTCTCGGTGGGAACATTATATAAGTCTATAACGATATATATCCTAACCTAAAGCAACCTAACAACTCGGATGTAATAGTTTACAACATTCCTGGCATGTCGGTTCCTACATCTCGGTGGGAACATTCTATACGTCTATAACGTTGTATATCCTAACCTAAGGGAACCTAACATTTCGGGTGTAATATTTTACAACATTCCTGACGCGTCGGCCCCTATTTCTCGGTGGGAATATTATATACGTCTATAACGTTATATATCCTAGTCTAAGGCAACCTAACATGTCGAATGTAATATTTTACAACATTCTGGCGTTTCGTCGCCTGCTTCTTGAAGGGGACATTATATACGTCTATAACTTTGTATATCCTAACCTAACGCAACCTAACATCTGGGTTGTTTTATTTTACAACATTCCTGACGCGTCGGTCCCTACTTCTCGGTGGGAACATTGTATACGTCCATAACGATATATGTCCTAGCCTAAGGTAACCTAACATCTCGCATGTAATATTTTACAACATTCGTGGCGTGTCGTCGCCTGCTTCTCGATGGGGACATTATATACGTCTATAACGTTGTATATCCTAACCCAAAGCAACCTAACTTCTGGGATGTAATATTTTACAACATTCCTGGCATGTCGGTCCCCGCGTCTCGGTGGGAACATTATATAAGTCTATAACGATATATATCCTAACCTAAAACAACCTAACAACTCGGATGTCATATTTTACAACATTCCTGGCATGTCGGTCCCTACATCTCGGTGGGAACATTCTATACGTCCATAACGTCGTATATCCTAACCTAAGGGAACCTAACATCTCGGGTGTAGTATTTTACAACATTCCTGACGCGTCGGCCCCTATTTCTAGGTGGGAATATTATATACGTCTATAACATTATATATCCTAACGTAAGGCAACATAACATCTCGGATATAATATTTTACAACATGCCTGGCGTGTCGTCGCCTGCTTAACGATGGGGACATTATATATGTCTATAACGTTGTATATCCTAACCCAAAGCAACCTAACTTCTGGGATGTAATGTTTTACAACATTCCTGGCATGTCGGTCCCTACGTCTCGGTGGGAACATTATATAAGTCTATAACGATATATATCCTAACCTAAAGCAACCTAACAACTCGGATGTAATAGTTTACAACATTCCTGGCATGTCGGTTCCTACATCTCGGTGGGAACATTCTATACGTCTATAACGTTGTATATCCTAACCTAAGGGAACCTAACATTTCGAGTGTAATATTTTGCAACATTCCTGACGCGTCGGCCCCTATTTCTCGGTGGGAACATTATATACGTCTATAACGTTATATATCCTAGCCTAAGGCAACCTAACATATCGAATGTAATATTTTACATCATTCTGGCGTGTCGTCGCCTGCTTCTCGAAGGGGACATTATATACGTCTATAACGTTGTATATCCTAACCTAACGCAACCTAACATCTGGGATGTTTCATTTTACAACATTCCTGACGCGTCGGTCCCTACTTCTCGGTGGGAACATTGTATACGTCTATAACGATATATGTCCTAGCCTAAGGTAACCTAACATCTCGCATGTAATATTTTACAACATTCCTGGCGTGTAGTCGCCTGCTTCTCGATGGGGACATTATATACGTCTATAACGTTGTATATCCTAACCCAAAGCAACCTAACTTCTGGGATGTAATATTTTCAACATTCTGGCGTGTCGTCGCCTGCTTCTCAAAGGGGACATTATATACGTCTATAACGTTGTATATCCTAACCTAACGCAACCTAACATCTGGGATGTAACATTTTACAACATTCCTGACGCGTCGGCCCCTATTTCTCGGTGGGAACATTACATACGTCTATCACGTTATATATCCAAGCCTAAGGCAACCTAACACATCGGATGTAATATTTTACAACATTCCTGGCATGTCGGTCCCTACATCTCGGTGTGAACATTATATACGTCTGCAAGGTTATATATCATAACCTAAGGCAACCTAACCTCTCTACAGTAATATTTTACAGCATTCCTGACGTGACGGCGCCTACTTCCCGATGGGGACATTATATACGTCTATAACGTTGTATATCCTAACCTAAGGCAACCTAACATATCGGATGTAATATTTTACAACATTCTGGCGTGTCGTCGCCTGCTTCTCGATGGGGACATTATATATGTCTATAACGTTGTATATCCTAACCCAAAGCAACCTAACTTCTGGGATGTAATGTTTTACAACATTCCTGGCATGTCGGTCCCTATTTCTCGGTGGGAACATTATATACGTCTATCACGTTATATATCCTAGCATAAGGCAACCTAACATCTCGGGTGTAATATTTTACAACATTCCTGACGCGTCGGTCCCCACGTCTCGGCGGGAACATTATATAAGTCTATAACGATATATATCCTAACCTAAGGAAACGTAACATGTCGAATGTAATATTTTACAACATTCTGGCCTGTCGTCTCCTGCTTCTCGAAGGGGACATTATATACGTCTATAACGTTGTATATCCTAACCTAAGGGAACCTAACATCTCGGGTGTAATATTTTACAACATTCCTGACGCGTCGGCCCCTATTTCTCGGTGGGAATATTATATACGTCTATAACGTTACATATCCTAGCCTAAGGCAACCTAATATGTCGAATGTAATATTTTACAACATTCTGGCGTGTCGTCGCCTGCTTCTCAATGGGGACATTGGATACGTCTATAACGTTGTATATCCTAGCCTAAGGGAACCTAACATCTCGGACGTAATATTTTACAAGATTCTGGCGTGTCGTCGCCTTCTTCTTGATGGGGACATTATATACGTCTATAACGTTGTATATCCTAACCCAAAGCAACCAAACTTCTGGGATGTAATATTTTACAACATTCCTGGCATGTCGGTCCCCACGTCTCGGTGGGAACATTATATAAGTCTATAACGATATATATCCTAACCTAAAGCAACCAAACAACTCGAATGTAATATTTTAGAACATTCCTGGCATGTCGGTCCCTACATCTCGGTGGGAACATTCTATACGTCTATAACGTTGTATATCCTAACCTAAGGGAACCTAACATTTCGGGTGTAATATTTTACAACATTCCTGACGCGTCGGCCCCTATTTCTCGGTGGGAATATTATATACGTCTATAACGTTGTAATCCTAACCTAAGGGAACCTAACATTTCGGGTGTAATATTTTGCAACGTTCCTGACGTGTCGTCGCCTGCTTCTCGATGGGGACATTATATACGTCTATAACGTTGTATATCCTAACCCAAAGCAACCTAACTTCTGGGATGTAATAGTTTACAACATAACTGGCATGTCGGTCCCCACGTCTCGGTGGGAACATTATATAAGTCTATAACGATATATATCCTAACCTAAAGCAACCAAACAACTCGAGTGTAATATTTTAGAAAATTCCTGTCATGTCGGTCCTTACATCTCGGTGGGAACATTCTATACGTCTATAACGTTGTATATCCTAACCTAAGGGAACCTAACATCTCGGGTGTAATATTTTACAACATTCCTGTCGCGTCGGCCCCTATTTCTCGGTGGGAATATTATATACGTCTATAACGTTATATATCCTAGCCTAAGGCAACCTAACATGTCGAATGTAATATTTTACAATATTCTGGCGTGTCGTCGACTGCTTCTCGAAGGGGACATTATATACGTCTATAACGTCGTATATCCTAACCTAACGCAACCTAACATCTGGGATGTAATATTTTACAACATTCCTGACGCGTCGGCACCTATTTCTCGATGGAGACATTATATACGTCTATAACGTTGTATATCCTAACCCAAAGCAACCAAACATTTGGGATGTAATATTTTACAACATTCCTGGCATGTCGGTACCCACGTCTCGGTGGGAACATTATATAAGTCTATAACGATATATATCCTAACCTAAAGCAACCTAACAACTCGGATGTAATATTTTACAACATTCCTGGCATGTTGGTCCGTACATCTCGGTGTGAACATTATATACGTCTGCAAGGTTATATATCATAACCTAAGGCAACCTAACCTCTCTACAGTAATATTTTACAGCATTCCTGACGTGACGGCGCCTACTTCCCGATGGGGACATTATATACGTCTATAACGTTGTATATCCTAACCTAAGGCAACCTAACATATCGGATGTAATATTTTACAACATTCTGGCGTGTCGTCGCCTGCTTCTCGATGGGGACATTATATATGTCTATAACGTTGTATATCCTAACCCAAAGCAACCTAACTTCTGGGATGTAATGTTTTACAACATTCCTGGCATGTCGGTCCCTACGTCTCGGTGGGAACATTATATAAGTCTATAACGATATATATCCTAACCTAAAGCAACCTAACAACTCGGATGTAATAGTTTACAACATTCCTGGCATGTCGGTTCCTACATCTCGGTGGGAACATTCTATACGTCTATAACGTTGTATATCCTAACCTAAGGGAACCTAACATTTCGGGTGTAATATTTTACAACATTCCTGACGCGTCGGCCCCTATTTCTCGGTGGGAATATTATATACGTCTATAACGTTATATATCCTAGTCTAAGGCAACCTAACATGTCGAATGTAATATTTTACAACATTCTGGCGTTTCGTCGCCTGCTTCTTGAAGGGGACATTATATACGTCTATAACTTTGTATATCCTAACCTAACGCAACCTAACATCTGGGTTGTTTTATTTTACAACATTCCTGACGCGTCGGTCCCTACTTCTCGGTGGGAACATTGTATACGTCCATAACGATATATGTCCTAGCCTAAGGTAACCTAACATCTCGCATGTAATATTTTACAACATTCGTGGCGTGTCGTCGCCTGCTTCTCGATGGGGACATTATATACGTCTATAACGTTGTATATCCTAACCCAAAGCAACCTAACTTCTGGGATGTAATATTTTACAACATTCCTGGCATGTCGGTCCCCGCGTCTCGGTGGGAACATTATATAAGTCTATAACGATATATATCCTAACCTAAAGCAACCTAACAACTCGGATGTCATATTTTACACCATTCCTGGCATGTCGGTCCCTACATCTCGGTGGGAACATTCTATACGTCCATAACGTCGTATATCCTAACCTAAGGGAACCTAACATCTCGGGTGTAGTATTTTACAACATTCCTGACGCGTCGGCCCCTATTTCTAGGTGGGAATATTATATACGTCTATAACATTATATATCCTAACGTAAGGCAACATAACATCTCGGATATAATATTTTACAACATGCCTGGCGTGTCGTCGCCTGCTTAACGATGGGGACATTATATATGTCTATAACGTTGTATATCCTAACCCAAAGCAACCTAACTTCTGGGATGTAATGTTTTACAACATTCCTGGCATGTCGGTCCCTACGTCTCGGTGGGAACATTATATAAGTCTATAACGATATATATCCTAACCTAAAGCAACCTAACAACTCGGATGTAATAGTTTACAACATTCCTGGCATGTCGGTTCCTACATCTCGGTGGGAACATTCTATACGTCTATAACGTTGTATATCCTAACCTAAGGGAACCTAACATTTCGGGTGTAATATTTTACAACATTCCTGACGCGTCGGCCCCTATTTCTCGGTGGGAATATTATATACGTCTATAACGTTACATATCCTAGCCTAAGGCAACCTAACATGTCGAATGTAATATTTTACAACATTCTGGCCTGTCGTCGCCTGCTTCTCGAAGGGGACATTATATACGTCTGTAACGTTGTATATCCTAACCTAAGGGAACCTAACATTTCGGGTGTAATATTTTACAACATTCCTGACGCGTCAGCCCCTATTTCTCGGTGGGAATATTATATACGTCTATAACGTTACATATCCTAGCCTAAGGCAACCTAACATGTCGAATGTAATATTTTACAACATTCTGGCGTGTCGTCGCCTGCTTCTCAAAGGGGACATTATATACGTCTACAACGTTGTATATCCTAACCTAACGCAACCTAACATCTGGGTTGTTTTATTTTACAACATTCCTGACGCGTCGGTCCCTACTTCTCGGTGGGAACATTGTATACGTCTATAACGATATATGTCCTAGCCTAAGGTAACCTAACGTCTGGCATGTAATATTTAACAATATTCCTGGCGTGTCGTCGCCTGCTTCTCGATGGGGACATTATATACGTCTATAACGTTGTATATCCTAACCTAAGGGAACCTAACATTTCGGGTGTAATATTTTACAACATTCCTGACGCGTCGGCCCCTATTTCTCGGTGGGAATATTATATACGTCTATAACGTTACATATCCTAGCCTAAGGCAACCTAACATGTCGAATGTAATATTTTACAACATTCTGGCGTGTCGTCGCCTGCTTCTCAAAGGGGACATTATATACGTCTACAACGTTGTATATCCTAACCTAACGCAACCTAACATCTGGGTTGTTTTATTTTACAACATTCCTGACGCGTCGGTCCCTACTTCTCGGTGGGAACATTGTATACGTCTATAACGATATATGTCCTAGCCTAAGGTAACCTAACATCTGGCATGTAACATTTT